>CAJHQQ010000319.1:0-230071 GCA_905132885.1 Moricandia moricandioides | reverse complement strand
CCTACCCCTCACTGCTGCCAACCGCAGCTCTGAAAGCAGTGCATCCTTGCTAACAAAACTCTGGTTGACATAGATACTGGTACCATCCGATTTTCCTCCTTCAATAGCATTTGTCTTACCATATGTCTTTTCGATTTCTTCAAAACAAATATTATCATCATCTTCCTCGTCCTCATCTTGAACCTTTCCATAAAGACTGTAATCCCCACCATTCTGATCCGTTTCACCAACAATAGAGTTATCAGCATCCTCCTCCCCATTTTCCTCCTCCCCATTTTGATTTTCATCTGCAACAAACTCATTATCACCAACATCTTCTTCCCATTCACCAGCTTCATCATTATCACCAACATCTTCAAACCATTCACCAGCTTCATCATTATCACCAACATCTTCAAACCATTCACCAGCTTCTTCCCTTTTCTCTGAAACCGTTTCCACCTTGCTGCGGCTTGATACACAAAGACATACTCTATGCGTTTTGAGTATCTCGAGCAAGTTTCGAACTTGTCTATCACTTGTAACATGAATGGGAGGACTGCCTGGAGCCATCATCATTTCTGCTGGTAATGAGTAGCTAATCTCAACAGTCATTGTTCTCATGTCCAGGTTATAATCTTCTTGAGCCATTGCAACAAGTTCAGCATGTGTTGAATCGTCATTCAATAAAAACAATCTTGATCCTTTGAGATCATCAACCACAAAATCCCAACGGCAATCTTTCAACAACCATTCTCCATAGACTGCTTGTAACTGATGAATCATCTGCAAATATTCAAAATAAAACACATTAGTAAACATATAGAAAATGAAGAAGTTCACTAAACATTGCCGCAGACGACATAGAAGTAAGTCGTCCAGAAGACTTAAAGGTAAGTCGTCTAAAGAGGTCACTTTTGCAATTGAAAATTAAATGGGACGACTTAATTCTAAGTCGTCCGGCTTTGTTTGTTAAAAAAAAAGTCGAGACGACTTATATATAAGTTGTCTACGAAAAAGGGCTTGTTTTGCATTTGACCGAATCGTGTCAGATCTTTGACTATTGCTGGACGACTTCTAATTCAGTCGTCTCTGAGAAAGTTAAAATTTCAATATTTTATTCAAACTAGACGACTTAAACGTAAGTCGTCCTAGGTTATTTTTGTAATTGAAAAATAAAACTTGAAATTTAACTTTCTCCAGATGACTTAATTGTAAGTCGTCCAGACAGACGACTTAATGTAAGGTCGTCCGGGTGAAGCAAGGTTTGACCAGAAAACTTGGGAAAACTTCTGGACGACTTTGCTTTCCTGGACGACTTTAAATTAAGTCGTCTGTCTGGACGACTTACAATTAAGTTGTCTGGAGAAAGTTAAATTTCAAGTTTTATTTTTCAATTACAAAACTAACCTAGGACGACTTACGTTTAAGTCGTCTAGTTTGAATAAAATATTGAAATTTTAACTTTCTCAGAGACGACTGAATTATAAGTCGTCCAGCAATAGTCAAAGATCTGACACGATTCGGTCAAATGCAAAACTAGCCCTTTTTCGTAGACAACTTATATATAAGTCGTCTGGACTTTTTTTTTTTAACAAACAAAGCCGGACGACTTAGATTAAGTCTTTCGTTTTGACCAGAAGACTTATCAGTAAGTCTTCTACATACAGATGACTTAAGAGTAAGTCTTCTACGCGAACAGATCTTGAAAAAAATTCAAATTCGTACCTTAAACTAGGTGAGATGACTTCGTTTGCACACAGGGTCTTCTCCAACCACCCAGAATCTCAAACGAAAGCAACCGTAAGTCAAAACGAAAGAAATATGGCTCTGTCAACCGTAAAATATTTTGAATCAAAAGCTTGAGTTTTTTGGATGAATATGGAGAGAAAGTGAAATAAATGTTGTTTTTAGTTCATAACAGGTCGTACAACGTTGTTGAACTATTCATTGAAGGGCATTAAAAGCTCCAAATAGGTAGTACAAGGTTGTTGAACTATTCATGGTAGTGGCAATACTGTAAATACTTGAAGATGATGAGGTTGAGACAGTAAAGAAGCCATTTTCGAAAAACCAAAAAAAAAAGGTTAATGGTATTTTTGTAGATAAAATGCAGATGTGGGGTGAAAATCTCAAAAAAAAATGAGTCAAACAGAAAATGTTAGTTTTCTGTTTGACTCCAAGTTTTGAGTTACTTTTGCAAAAAGACCCTTTTTATTTGTGCTACCACTTCATCATGGCATGTCAGCATTTCTACTTTCTTGGTTTAAACTTATTTTTGGTTGCTTTAGAATGAATTGTTTATGGGCTCTCTTGTTTAAAATGGTGGACTTCTACTTACGTTATAACCAAGATTCTAAAAAACGATTTAGGCAGCGCCTAGGTTTCCCTTTAAGAGGTATCTCGGTTCTATCCAAAATATTTTAAAAAAAATTATAATTTATACGATTGAAATCGATTTAAACTATTTAAAATCGGTTAAAATTGGTAAAAATTGATCTAAATTAGTCTAAATACGTTAATTTAAACAATAATGTTAGTAAATCCACAAATTCGACTAACTACTTTTGTTTTATATATCTAATTTAATTTTTCAAAATAATTTTATAATCCTATTTAAAAATTAAAATATTATATATAATATATATAATAAATAAATAATTTATTAGCGATTAGATTTCCGTAAACTCGAAATAATCTCAGTAGTTATCAGTTTTCTGTAAAGCACCTAATTATTGTCTAATGATTTCTTCAAACATTGGTTATAACAGTACAACGATGACAATTAACAGCCTCTCAACACGTAACACGTGTTCTTTGATAAAGAAGCTTCACCGACTTTATTGCCGGGCAACAACTCTGCTGGACCATCTTCGGTGATTCCATATGAGAAACACCATGGATTGACCTTAAAATTTCTTAAATTAACTAGTACTTAACTCAATTGAAATAAGGGTAAATAACTTTTTGAAATTTTTGTCACAAAAACAGCACTCAAGAAAAAAAATGATCAAAATAGATTTTTTTATTTGAAAATTTGAAAATTTTAATATTTTTATTTAATTATGAACTTTACTTTCAAAAGCCAACCCCATAACTCTAAACCTTAGGTGTAAATTAATTAACCCAAAGAGAATAAATATATATTTACACATTTTAATAAAATCTATTTTAGTCATTTTTTTTCTTAAGTGCTATTTTGGGAACAAAATTTTTTTTAAGTTTATTTTGATTTTTATCTCTTAAAATAATTAGATATCAAAATATATGCTCAAATTAATTTATTGGAACAACCTTATCAATTACAAAAAAAAGGAATATTACAAAACATATTCGTTTTCTATTTTTTAATATATTATATAAACTTTAACTTTAAAAATATTAAAATTTATCCATTTATTTTATTCTATAACAATATAATACCACGATTAATGATTATTTTAAAATTAAAAATTTACTATAACAAAATGGTGTACTAAACATAGTATTTAAATGTATAAAGCTATACTATATGATTTTTTTTTTGTGAAAAATGAAATCATGTAAAAATGAGGGGTTATTTTGTAAAGAAAAAGTTTTTGTTCTAAAAATAAAATAAGCAAACAATGTTACTCTATATTTGGCATATTACTGTTCATCTCTCTATATTTGGTGTAACATATAGCGCATCATTGGAGTGATTTTTACTCTGTATTTGGTGTTTAAAGGGAAAAACAGAATACCATCGGAGATGATGTTAGGCCCAAACAATGTTAGTCAGCCCAAATCCACATTTTCACATCTAAAAGTGGCTTTGGTGGGGGATAAACGGTGTAACTCTCGTGAGTCCAATTCGACGTTCTTCGCACTGGAGTCCACTTTTTTAAATATATGTTGTTTTATACAAAAAATAATAAAAAGTACAAAAATATTTTATACGAATACATTTTTGTTTTCATCAAAAATTGTTTACAAATATTTTTCTTTTAAATAACTTTTTATTCAAAACTTTTTATCAATATTAATTTAAAGGTCTCAAAAAAAATTACCCGAAAGTCCACAAAATTATTGAGCCAATCCTACTCATCATCCCATTTTCAAATAGAGCTACTCATCAAACCACAATAACAACCTAAAACAATATTGCAGACAACACTATGGCTCAACGCCACTCTCAGAGCTTAGGTCTGCATAGGCAAATGATAGAACCGTAATATATAAACTACGGAGAACTGTAGAAAATTAAAATAATAATATTATACCAAATGATAAGAAAAGATGATACAATCGCAAAGTCGAGATATTATCTCTTTCTTTAACTCAAACTATGTCCCGTAGTGCGACGGTTCTGTAACGTAATGAGTCCTAGGATACAACTGCAAAAATCTTCTGATCTTCGTCACTCTATCAGAAGCGTGGCGAAACTTGTTTTGTGTATACTCTCAGACTCAAAGGAAATATCAAAAGAAAAAAAAATGAATATGAAGGATTACTGGTTTGTTTATTTTTGTGTCCGTCTACACAAGTGCTCTCCCCTTTTTAACATTGAAAAGATTCATGCATGTATGTAATAAATGGAATCAGCAAACGTATCAGTCAAATGTGATAATGAAATTGAATTCCAAAACTCACTTACGTTGAAATTTGCAAAGTAACATTATGGTTTTTGACCAAGTCAACAAACTTTAATATACTTACTTGAGTTTGAATTATTATGAATAAGAATAACCAAATAAGTTAATTGATATAATGTCCCATTAACAAATTTAAGTTCAAATTCTAACCCAAATATCCAAAGTGATCCATTTGCTAAATGTTTTTATATTTAGTCAAAACTAAAGCTTTATAAGCTTTGTATATCACTCGCTTTGGACCTCCATTTCTCATTCAACACAACTCTAATTTTCACAAACAAATACTTTAACTTATGGTGACGATTTCATCGTGTCCAAAATTTATGGTCCTTCCGACAGATGTCTCCATCGAAAAACACATCGAAAAAATGGTCCACACCGCTTTGTCAAAAACGAGTTCCAACAATCCTCCACATGAATAGAAATGATTCTAGACACATGAAAAAATAACTTTTGAGAGTACAAGCGAAAAATCTGATGCATGATGAGTTGGTAGCATTTTTCAGCCTTGAATCAGTCATTGTTAATAACTATCAGATTTACTGGAACATGAGGTGAACATAATGTCTTGAACCCCCCGGACTTTGGTGTAATCCGAGACAATAGTTACAATACAACTTCATTCTCTCACAAAACAAATTTCTCTATTGTGTTCATTTTGGCCGTGAACATTCCTGGTTAATCATGAGTGAACTTGGAGAATATAGCTTTTACTTCATTCTCCTAGAAACGGCCCCATTTCACACTCACAAGGTGATTTTCCATTAGTTTTGTTTAGAGGAATATCATGTACTACTCCATTCATATCTCAAAACTATGGACACAAATCATTAAAAGCAAATGCTTATCCTCTAATCCTTACATGTAGCACTGTTTAATCATCCTAGGAACTGGGTATAGACCGAAGTCTGACAGTGCTTTGGGCAGATTTAGTTTGACTTAGTTGTCTCCTTGAACCTATTTCTTGGGATCTCCAGTCATTTAAGTAGAGTTACCGCCAAACTTCATCTTAATTCATAGGTTTTAAACACATTCCTCTTGATGATTTAACAATTTGATCTCGTGACAATCATTTAGTAAATGAATCCGCAAGGTTTTCATTTGTTCTGATGTAATCAATCGTGATAACACCAGTTGAGATCAAGTGTCTAATGGTTTTATGACGTCTTCTTCTATGACGAGATTTACCATTATACAAATTACTCAGTGCCCGGCCTATTGCCGCTTGGCTATCACAATGTATACGTAATGCTGACACTGGTTTATCCCATATTGGAATGTCTTCCAAAAAATTTCGAAGCCACTCTGCTTCTTCTGCAGCTTTATCTAAAGCTATAAATTCAGATTCCATGGTTGATCTGGCCAAAAGAGTTTGTTTGCAAGACTTCCAAGAAACTGCAGCACCACCAAGTGTAAAGACATATCCACTCGTGGATTTAGAGTTTTTGGAGTCAGAAATCCAGTTAGCATCATTGTATCATTCCAGAACTGTAGGTTCTTTACCATAGTTTAGCCCATAATTTTTAGTATGACGTACATAGTCCAATACTCTTGTTATGGCTTTCCAGTGGTTATGTCGTGGATTACTCGTGTAGCGTCTCAGTACATTGACTGCATGTGCTAAATCAGGTCTAGTACAATTTCTCAAGTACATCAAGCTTCCGACGACACGCGCATACTATGACTGTAACACTGCTTCACCTGAATTTTTCGTCAAGTGAAAACTAGGGTCTACAGGAGTTTTTGCCTTTCCTTTCGAGTAGGATTTAAACCTTCTAGTATCTTGTCAGCATAATGAGTCTGGGATAAGATGATTCCTTCGGAATTACGAAAGATCTTAATCTCTAGGATAACATCAGCTAGTCCCATATCTTTCATTTCAAACTTGCTCCTTAGTATGTTCTTTGTTTGAGTGACCATGTCTTTATTACTACCAATAATGAGCATGTCATCTACTTACAAGCCAAGCAAAACATATCCAAGTGGTGTACTTTTGAAGTATATGCGCTTGTCACATTCATTAATGCTGAAACCATTTGACATCATAACATTGTCAAATTTTCATGTCATTGTTTTGGAGCTTGCTTAAGTCCATACAAGGACTTCACAAGTCTACAAACTTTATGTTCTTGTCCTGGGACAATTAACCCTTCAGGGTTTTTCATATAAATCTCCTCTTCTAAATCACCATTTAGAAATGCAGTTTTTACATCCATCTGATGGATTTCTAGATTTCTCAATGCTGCAATTGCTATCAACATTCTAATCGAAGTTATTCTCGTTACCGGAGAATAGGTGTCAAAGAAATCTAAGCCTTCTTTTTGCCGAAAATCTTGCACCACAAGTCTACACTTGTACTTATCAATTGAGCCATCAATATTCAACTTTCTTTTGCAAATCCATTTACACCCTAGGGCCTTAAACCCTTGTGGCAAATCGGTTAAATATCAAGTATAATTTTGCATAATGGAGTCGACTTCACTATTGAAGGCTTATTTCCAAAAATCAGCGTCTGGTGTAGACATAGCTTCGGCGAAACTTCTTGGTTCATTCTCCAGAAGAAAGACCATAAAGAAATCTTCACCATAAGATTTTTACTTACGAGCTCTTTTGCTACGTCTAGGTTCATCTTCAAATAGTTCTGCATCATCAAAAGATGTGCCAGAAGTACTCGCCTCATGTCCAAAGGTGTTTGCATCTCTTTCTTCATGAGTTCGTTTTAGATTCTCTCTATTCTTACACGGAAACACGTGTTCGAAGAAAGATGCATTTCTTGATTCCATAATTGTATTAACATGAACATCTCGGACATCTGACTTATGAACCAAAAATCGATAAGCACTACTATTGTGGGCATATCCGATGAAAATTCAATCTACTGTTTTAGGTCCAATTGAAACCTTCTTCGGAGGTGGTACTGCGAATTTTGCAAGGCACCCCCACACTTTCAAGCATTTGTACGAAGGTACAACACCTTTCCAAAGTTCATATGGTGTTTTACCAGTAACTTTGTGTGGTATTTTGTTGAGGATATAATTTGTGGTAAGCAGCGCTTCCCCCCACATGTTCTGGGCTAACCCAGATTCCTGCAACATCGCATTCATCATCTCTTTAAGAGTTCGGTTTTTCCGCTCCTCAACTCCGTTAGATTCAAGTGAATAGGGAGCGGTTGTTTGATGAATGATGCCATGCTCATTACAGAACACATCAAATAGTCCATCATACTCGCCTCCTCTATCACTTCGGACTATCTTTATAGTTCTACCAAATTGGTTTTCAACCTCGAGTTTATACTCTTTGAATATTTCCAAGGCTTCATCTTTGCTTCTTAGCAAATAGACATAACAATATTTTGTACAATCATCTATGAAAGTCACAAAATATTTTTTCCCACCTCTAGTTTAAACAAATTTTAAATCACATTGTATGAATTAAACCAAGAGGTTCAGTTGTTCTCTCAACATGAGGGAATGGCGATTTTGTGAGTTTTGCTTGTACGCATACTTCACATTTCTCTTTGTTCAATTTGCATTTCGGAATTAGGTTTAAATTAATTAATCTTTGCACATATTTATAATTTATATGACCTAATCGTTCATGCCAAACCTTAAACGGTTCAACCAAATAAGCAATTGGTTCATTTGTGGATAAAACTGTCTTAATACATTTTGACCAGTCCATCCTGAACATATCCCTTGGCTAATAAAATATTATTCTTCTTTAGCACAAGTTTATCATACTCGAAAGTTACTACAAATCCAGCTTTGCTTAATAGCGAACCAAAAATAAGATTCTTTCGCATATCTGGAACATGTTTAACATTTTTGAGAGTAATCTCTTGTCCAAAAGTTAGCGCAAGTTTCACTTAGCCACACCTTCAATAATAGACGAGCCAGTGTTACTCATAAACAACCTCTCCTCAACATTGCATTTTTGATAAGTACTAAACATATCCTTATCAATGCATATGTGAGTGGTGGCACCTGTGTCATACCATCAGTCCTTTAAATTAGCCTCAATTGTATTGATTTCTGTGACCATAGCACAAGAGTCATTTTCAATTAGGTTGCCATAAATCCTCTTTTTGTCAAGCTTGTTACTTTTGTAAATTATAAGCATTGACGGAATCTGAATGCTCTTTTTAGCAGACATCTCAGTTCCCATAGCAAATGAAATCATAAATGGCAGACCAATCTCAAACTAAATTTGAGGCGTCGACTCATTTAACCCATTATCGATCACATTACTAAATTCATTAAAGATTGATATACTTGTCTTGTAAGGAATATTTGAATTTTGAATATACTCACAAAATCCAACATACAATACCAAACACAATTAAATTTCCAATAAAAATAAAAATAAAACAGATCCGCAAACTTTAATGGTGCGACTAAATTTAAGACAATAACAAATTAAAAAATATTGTCAACTGAACCGCAATGATAAAGATATTAGACTGGATTGAATTGCAAATTAAACATACACACCAATTATCAGCTGGTCAAACGATAAAAAAAAAATACTTACTTTACCATTAGTAATGACGCAGAATGATAAAAGTAATAATTGAAAAACTTTTGATTGCTTGAAATGGAATCTAAAGTGCCACGATAAATTAAATCCGGTTAACTAAAAATATGATAGCAAACAATTGACTATCAGCAAATCGAATATCAAGAGAAGAGACGATAAAACTATGAGGAATTATATGATCTAAATGCAATCAAAGATAATCACCGAGAGAAAATCACCAAAAAAACAAAAAACCGAATTTTTCTTTTTAACTTAGCAGTTCCTGCAAAATAAAATCATAAGCGTAAAGATAAAAAGAAATTTCACACTGAGACCGAGAATTATCAGAGCCAATCCGATTCCGACACTTTTTCAGAAATATTGATCAATATGTTCTTAAAAAAAACTTTTACAATAATCAGTCTGGTTAGTGCAAAGCAATAAACGGATACTTTGAGTTAAGACTGATAGAACCGTAATATATAAACTACGGAGAACTGAATATTGTAGAAAATTAAAATAATAATATTATACCAAATGATAAGAAAAGATGATACAATCGCAGAGTTGAGATATTATCTCTTTTCTTAGCTCAAAATACGTCCCGTAGTGCGACGGTTCTGTAACATAATGAGTCCCAGGATACAACTACAAAAATCTTCTAATCTGCGTCACTCTATCAGAAGCCTGACGAAACTTGTTTTGTGTATACTCTTAGACTCAAAGGAAATATCAAAAGAAAAAAAATGAATATGAAGGATTGCTGGTTTACTTTTTTCTGTGTCTGTCTACACAAGTGCTCTCCCCTTTTTAACATTGAAAAGATTCATGCACGTTATGTAATAAATGGAGTCAGCAAACATATCAATCAAATGTGATAATGGAATTGAATTCCAAAACTCACTTACGTTGAAATTTGCAAAGTAACATTATGGTTTTTGACCAAGTCAACAAACTTTAATATACTTGCTTGGGTTTGAATTATTATGAATAAGAATAACCAAATAAGTTAATTGATATAATGTCCCATTAACAAATCTAAGTTCAAATTCTAACCCAAATATCCAAAGTGATCCATTTGCTAAATGTTTTTATATTTAGTCAAAACTAAAGCTTTGTATATCACTCACTCTGGACCTCCATTTCTCATTCAACACAACTCCGATTTTGACAAACAAATACTTTAATTTATGGTGACGATTTCATCGTGCCCAAAATTTATGGTCCTTCCGACAAACGTCTCCGTCGAAAAACACATCGAAAAAAATGGTCCACACCACTTTGTCAAAAACGAGTTCCAACAGGAAATTCAAGTAGAGATTTACGAGTGTCATTGGTTTCGGGACGTGTATGGATCGTCATGGAGTCAAGTCCGGTTTTTTCAAAAGCCGCACCATATCCTCGCATGATGAAAAGCTTTCAAGGGATAGAAAGAGGTTAGTCAAACCTTCAAACTAGAAAACTAATAAACAAAAAATATTTGACCAGAAATTGGAAGATTTACACTTTTTCACTTTTGATCTTCAAAATTCATCAAATTATTTTTACAAAAATAACACAAGTATTTTTCGTTATTTTTAGACTTGTAAGTAACACCTCTAATATAGATTGGACTATATGTATAATATATCAATGGACATTACATTTCTCTCCATGTATAATTTATATATAAGCCCATGATCATCACATTATCCCGTCTACAAGAACTAGGGATGTTAACTGCAGGGTCAGGGCTCAGCCCTCTTTTTTTTAAAATAAACCCAGCCCTATTTTAACCCACCCCTATTTTAACCATATTTTAATTAAGGGTTAGGGCTTGTACCAAGGTTAACTCATTTAAGTTTTATGCATGCAAACAAATATTTGTATACTAATTTTAACCAAAAAATACATTTTTAATAAATTAAAATATGATCATATAAATTAAAAGACGTAAAATCGGGTTTTCCCGCCAAAACCGTAAAATTGAATTTTTCCGTCAAACCGCAGAATCGAGTTTTTTCTCCCAAAACCGCAAAATCAAGTTTTTCACCAAAACCGCAAAATCTAGTTTTTCCGCCAAAACACACAAAATCAATTTTTCGCCAAAACCGAAAAATCAAGTTTTCCCACCAAAATGGTGTTTTCCCGCCAAAACCGTAAAATCGTGTTTTCCCGCCAAAACCGCAAAATCGTGTTTTCCCGCCAAAACCGCAATATTGTGTTTTCCCACCAAAACCGCAATATCGTTTTTTCCCGCCAAAATCGTAAAATCGCGTTTTCTCGCCAAAACCGCAAAATTCCATTTTTCCGCCAAAACCGTAAAATCGCGTTTTTTTCCGCCAAAACCGTAAAATCGCGTTTTCCCGCTAAAACCGTAAAATTGTGTTTCCTGCCAAAACTGTAAAATTGTGTTTCCTGCCAAAACCGTAAAATCGTGTTTTCCCGCCAAAATTGTGTAATCACAAATCAAGTTTACCTACTAAAACCACAAAACCGTAAAAAAAAATACAATTTTTGGTTTTGGCAAAAAAAAACTCAATTTCGTGATTTTGGTGAGAAAACTCAATATTTTTCGTTTTTATGGTTTTGCCGAAAAACTCTGTTTTGCATAATTAAACAAATTTAAAATTTTAATTGATATTTAAATAGTAAATAATAATTGTGTGAATCTAAATAAATGGGCTAAGATATAAACCCTATACATTATAGGGCTAATCCTTTTTAAGTCATGTTTCAAAACTAAAGGTTAGGGCTAGAAATAGTTTTACAGTGTTAGTCCTAACCCTATTAGATTAATCTCATATTAACATCCCTAACAAGAACATCAAACCACAGCCACTGACGGCGAGTCCACTACGTCACTTCACAAGTACAACAACCTTATCAAACGATGTTTTGCCAATGATAACTTGGAGACACGTTGACAAAAAACTTGGAAACACATTACGTACGAAGAGTACAAGAATATCTTCTTTATAGTTTAATCGGGTTAAGGAAAAGAGAACCAGAGATCGGGAAACCAATGTTGGATTATCTCGGATGGGACATCAACAATGGCTGGGAGGACAATTGCTTGAATCGCATAAAAAACAATTCAAAATTTTAGAGTCACTAGACTTAATTGTTACTTGACAATCAATATGACACATTTTACTGTTACAAGCAAATGATGAAGTTTGTTTTCTTTATTTGAATAAAGTATGTATCCCCATCTTGTTTATACTCTATATGAGATATGTGTCTATTGGTTCAATATAAAGATTAACTTCATATTACGAATTTAGATTTTAATATTAAAGACGACACCGTGATGGATTGGTTTCGCTTAAAGACATTAGAATTCGGGTGTATTGATATACCCCCTAATTTATCTTAATTTATAAATGTCCTCCATCTTATGATCATAAAGATATATTATACATTTATCTATTTATATAGTTAGTAGTGGTTATGAGTGAAGGATTGTGTTGGTTTATGACACCCCTTCTATTAATATCAATAAGGGTAATGTCTTTCATTATTTGATGATGACAAAAGCTCTCTAAAAACCACCTAATAGAAAAGATCTCAAAGAAGAGTATGAAGGGATTTATATTCTTATTTATCAAAGAATCACTAAAGGAAAATGTCTAAAAGAGGAGAAGTCAATCTACATAATATTCAATCGATCAAGGTTAGTATGTTTCTTTCTTCTCTCTAGAAAATTATTAGGGTTAAATTAAATATAAATCTAGATTTTGGTCTTGGGTAAATTTCATAATAGAAATCATAAAAGTTAATCTCACATTTGGTATCAGAGCCAAACTATTTTTGTTTAATTCACCAAATTAAACTCATAAACATAACGGTTCATCTGTTTTAAAGGTTGTTCATGATTTTTTTAATTCACCATGTGTACATCACTGTAATAGAATTGTCTTACGGTTTCGTAAAGCAAAATGTGGGTTAACACATTTTGGTGAAAGTTTGTACACGATAAATTTATAAATGTGTAAGGCGTGACTTGATTTCCAAACATGAATGAGCGTTAATGATTATTAAACTCTGATTGTTTGTTTTGTTCTTTATTTCTGTTGATTCTTCTTGATCAACAAAAGAAAAGAAAAACAGATAAAAAAAAATAATAAAAAAAAATAAAGGAAACAAGTAACTGTTTTCTTTGTGTTACGTAAATTCACAAACGAAAGTTGTCGTTAATGCATTTAACGTATAACGTGTGCTTCTCTTAATTTGTTAGAAAATCACACAATTTTCTTTTGTGTGATGAAAATTCACCGATTGAGAGTTATAAAAGTAAACGTTCATTATTACATGCGTTTACAACTAGTTCACAAATCACAATTAAGAGATGTGAGTATGAAAAGTCACATATGGTTCATGCGCAAAAGTTTCTGGAAAATGAAGCAAATGGTTTGCATGCATGTAATTTTCTGAAACCTTTGTGACAGATACAAAATAGTTTATGTGATGAAAAGTCAACACTAAATAAACATGTAATGGTTTAAGAACGAGAGTTCAATAATGAGGAAAAGATTTATGGTTATTGTTGTCCTCTATTTCTATGAAAAGATACTGTTAAGGATTGTATATGTAGAAGTTTTACATAAATATAAGAAAACAGAAAATATGCGCATTTAAGAAAGTAGAAATGTGCATATAAGAAGGTGTTGCCGGTCTGAATCTTGAATCGGTGATAGGAATTGTCACCGGTTTTGGTTGTTTGATGTCTATATAGTGTGGGACACATTTATATTTATGATTTTTTTATTAATTTAAAATATTATTTAATTTTAGTATTTAGTTTAAAATATTTCTGCTGCATTTTAATAACAAATAATTATGATATGAAATATTAACATAATATTAAAATAAATTTACCTATTAGTATTTTAATTTTTATATAGTTTATAACATGTTAGTCATCAAAGTGGCCTTATTATTTAATTATAATTATTAAAATTAATACAATATGATTGATCATAATTAAAGAGATGCTAAATGACTTTGAAGTCTTAGTGATCAATTATTTTATTTTCTATATTCTAGAAGATCACCAAGATGGATCATTGACTATATTTAATATATGAAAAGGATTAATCATTTCTTTTATTATAGTTGATGGTATTTATACCCAAAGGTAAAATATTGTTTGACTTGAATTTGAAATGAGTAATCATTAGAGTATATTTTAGTATCATTGAAAATGTTTATGTTTAAGTATTGCCCAAAGGTTGTTTAAATAAAAATTGGAAATTTTATATTAAGTCTAGAATCTGTAATAAAGTTTCAAAGCAATAAAGGGTAAGCATGTATAAAATTTTGTAGCTTCATCAAATGTGTTTATATTTGTTAACTCTGTCGTAAGGTTCAATGCACTCAATTATGGCAAGTGGTCTGAAAAGGTTCAGTTTACGCTGGATGCTATGACTTTGGACTTTGTCATAGTAAATAATAAGGATCCTCCAGCCATTACGAAAGATAGCTCCAAATATGAAAAGTAACGATGTGTAAGAGATGAGAGCAATCTAACAGGGTGAGTGTGAAGTTAATGAGGTTGATGACATTAGAAAGAGTTAAGTCATTGATGCCTAAGACAAAAAATGAGAAGGAATTAATAGAGTAATTTAAGGAGTGTTTATAGTCGGATTTGTTTGTGATTCGATTATAGAAAGTCTCATAAATGAGCTAACTAAATAAATGTTTGATTGTTCTCAACCATTCCATGATCATGTGATGCACATTTCTAATCTGACCGCAAAGTTAAAGACCTTGGGAATTGAATTTCATGAGAAATTTTTGGTCTAATTCATCATGAACTTTGTACCTCTTGAATTTAGTCAGTTCCATGTGAATTTCAACACCGGTAAAGTTAATGGAATGTTATAGAATTAAAAGCCTATAGTTATTCAAGAGAAGAGGAGATCAAGCAAGATGAAAAACCAAGTTGTTAACCTCGTATGTCTTGGAAGTGCCAGTAGCAGCAAAAGAATTCCAAGTAGAAAGGACAAAAGGAATAACAACCTTTCTTGAAAGAACTCGAAAGTCAAATCTGAAAAGAAATAAAGTGTTTCTTTTGCAATAAAATGAGACTCTTCAAGTAGGATTGTCCTAAAAGAAAATTTTGTTTTTGATAAGAAAGTAAATATTGAAGTTTTGTTTGCTATGAAAGGAATCTTGCTGAAATGTCTAGTATTTCTTGGTGGTTGAAAGTAGAGGCATTAAGCGTAGCACATCGAATGAAAGATCTGTTTTCTGGCATCAAAGACTAGGTCATGTTTCCAGGTAAAGAATTATGAGGTTGATAAGGAGTTTAGTTCTCCCTCAGTTGGATTCTAGTGACCTAGATGTATGCATAAACTGCATTAAGGTAGAGATGAAGCCACAAGAAGCACTCACCTTCTTTAGTTAATACACATCAATATGTGTGGCCCTTTCGACGCTCCTTCATGGAGTGATGAATAGTATTTTGTCACCTTTGTTGATGATTACTCATAATATGGATATTTATCTACTTCATGAAAATTCTAAGTCTGTGGATGTCCTAGAAGTGTTCATTGATTAGGTAGAAATGCAGTTAGATAAGAAGTTTAAAGTAGTGAGATCTGATAGAAATGGTGAATTTTACAAAAAAACGATGAAAGTGGATAATGTCCTGGTTTGGTCCATTTGAAAGTGCATTTTTGCACAATACATTATGTCCGGTATTCCTTAGTAAAATGGTATAGTTAAGAGGCAGAAACCTACTTTAATAAAGATGGTTAGGAGCATGTTAAGTAAATGCTCTTTACCCCTTTCGTTGTGGGTATATGCATTAAGCAACGTATTTGCTGAACCAGTAGAGTTGACACTTAGTAGAGTTGCCTGATGGTTTCAAAAACATTAGTTTTAAGTGGGTCTTTAAGACTAAACGCGACTCGAAAGGTAACACTGGAAGATACAAGGCTTGCCTTGTTGTTAAGGTTTCACCCAGAAAAGATGACATTAACTATAAAAAGACTTGCTCTCTAGTTTCAAAGAAGGATTCTTTTAGAATTGTTTTTGGCGGCTCAATATAATTTTGAGTTTCACCAGATGGATGTTTAACCGTCTCTCTGAATGGAGAGCTTGAGGAGAAAGTATATATGGACCAACATGAAGGTTTCATGGCCGCATGAAAAGAAAATATGGTGTGTAAGCTGAAAATTCAATATGTAGACTAAAAAGCTTCCAAGCAATGGTATTTGAAGTTTCATGATACCATCACGTCATATGGTTTTGTAGAGATGATCGGCGATTGATGTATCTACATTAAAGTCAGTGGGAGCAGTTTTTTGATACTAGTCTTATATGTTGATGTAATTATGCTTACTAAAAATAACATAGGCATGCTACATGATGTAAAGTAGCATATCTCTAAGAAATTTGAAATAAAAAATATGGGTGAGACATCTTATGTGATCGGAATTGAAATATTTCGAGATAGATCGCAAGGACTGTTGAATTTTTCTCAAAAATGATATATCAATAAGATCTAGAGAGATATTAAATAAATAAATAAAATATTCCGTAGGAATAGCTCCAATCCAGAAGGTGGAAGTTTAGTAAAAGGTAATATCTTAAGAATGAATTGGAGATTAAAGAAATAGATAGATTTCCTTATACAGTAGTGGTTGGGAGTTTGAACTATATCAGACATGTATTCAACTTGATATCAGTTTTGATATTGGAAAGTTGGGCCGATATGATAGTAATCCTGGAATGAACCACGTGAAAGCTGCAAAGAAAGGTCCTCTGGTACTTGCACGGCTGTAGCATCCCCAATCCTGAGTAAGGATCATGTGACTGACCATGGTTTGAGGAAATGAGCTAAGGATCATTTAGATCAAGTTACAAATGTCCCATGGTCAGGATGGGTTAAGTTTATGAGGACTTAACCAAATGAGAGGGAAAGAAACAAGTCAAAAGAGCTAGACAAGTGTTTGGGTAGCTGGACCAAGTGTACGGCCAGCTCGACCAGCTAAACACAGCTCGACCAAGCTCAGCTCAGCTCAACACTACCTAGGTCAGCTCATTCAGCTGAGCTACCAGCTCAGTCAGCTGGACCAGCTGGGGATCAGCTCAACTCAGCTGGACGGAGTGTTCGGGTATTGGGCAGTTGGTCCGGGTCCGGGCCGGTGGTGGGCCGAGGTGGTCCGGCCATGGTGGTTAGGGCCTGATGGACCCTTGGGTAAGGCCATGGGCTAAGCCTGGTGGGTCTGGGTCTCTGTTTGGGCTTGGTATCGACCCAAGAAGGGTCAGTTATGGGCGAAGGGATGCTTGTGGTCAGGGGGTGCAACCTATCGACCAAGTCATGCCCTTTCACCTACAAGTCGTGCCTGTTCGTGGGGCAAGACTTACCCCCTCGTCCTCTATAAATAGGGGTCCTCCCTGCACGTTTTTATCATTCAGTTTCAGAGAGAAACACACAGAGAAAAGGAGAGAGAGTCGGATTCAATAATCCAATATCAATATGCTTGTGTAGGCGATATCGAGACTGTTTTGAGAGAGATCATGAGGGAAGTTGAGAACGACCTTCTGATTGGTTTTGATCATTGTTATCAACTCTCAAACCCTTCTCCTGAGTCTGGTAACACACGCAAATCATGAGAAAAGAAGAGAGAGGGCCGGACTTCACTTCCAAAGGATTATATAGCCTTAAAGGGGGTAGTTCGTGGAGAGACTGTTTCGTGGAAGTTCATGGGATGTGATGCACGATCCATGAATGGATCTTATCATTCCTGGAAGTGAATGATAAGACTTGATAAAGGCGTGGCTATTAACATCATGGACGTTCCAAGTAATGGGTGTTATTGGCAAACCATCGCCATGGATCATTGATCGGTACGATCGTGGTTATGGGTTGGGTTTTGGTCCAACTGCATCTGGATCTCTTCCTTCTTCTTTTCAATACTGGTTCTTCTTCTCCTTATCTGTATTTTCGTGATGAACGTGGTGGTTTGGTCACGGAATGTCTTGGTAAGGACCAAGGTCATGTCCGAGTGGAACCAACCACAAACCATGGTTCATGGACGATCGGACGGATGGTCCGATTGGGTCTTAGCCATGGGTCGGTTTTCCTTTGTTCTGGAAAGGGGAATTCCGTGGGTTCATTGGGCTTGTATGGGCTATTGGTTTATGGCCTTTAGTCGGTCCAAGTGGATTGGATCAAGTCCCAACGGGTCGGTTATGTGGACAGTCCGGATCATGCCATAGCATGGGCGGTTGGTCTGAACGGTTGGGATGTCCCAAAAGGGTACGAGTGCCAAGAGTCATGAGTCACCAAGGGTTGTGAGTTACCAAAGGGTGCAAGTAACCAAAAGGCATGAGGTGCCAAGGGTTACGAGTATCAAAGGGTATGAGGACCAAAAGGTGCCATCGACCAAAAGGTGCCATCGACCAAAGGGTGCATGTTCCAAATGGTGCCATTGGATGCAGGTTCTGTCCGGTCCATATGGTTCAGTCCATGACTTGTTAAGTCAGGACGTACGAACGTGTCGTGATCCAAAAGGTACGAACGTGTCGTGATCCAAAAGGTACGAACGTGTCGTGATCCAAAAGGTACGAACGTGTCGTGATCCAAAAGGTACGAACGTGTCGTGATCCAAAAGGTACGAACGTGTCGTGATCCAAACGGTACGAACGTGTCATGATCAGAAAGGGTGCGAACGGGTCGGGACCGAAAGGGTGCGAACGGGTCGGGACCGAAAGGGTGCGAACGGGTCGGGACCGAAAGGGTACGAACGGGTCGGGACCAAAAGAGTACGAACGGTTCGGGTCTGAAAGGGTATGAATGATTCGGGACCGAGGAGGTACGAATGGATCGTGACCGAGTAGGTGTGATTGTTCAAGTAAAGTTGTATCTGATCTAATCATGGTTTAGAAGGGACAACCTGATCCATAAGGGATGGTTCAAGGTGTCGGATCTAACTGGATTCATGAATACATCGTTTCCTATGAACACGTTAGATCGGTTGTCTCGGATATAGGCCAATGCCGATTAGGCAAGATGAACACTCATCAGTTCTAAGTCATGTGAGGATGGTTGGATGATTGACTTAGGATATGATGGGCATTCTCAGTCCATATAAGGACTTGGTACTATTGCCTATACGGTGCAACGAGGCTGGATGTTGTATGAGCCGATAAGGTCCAAATGCATATCCTTAACTGATTGATGACTTCTCAAGGGTTACCTTAGTCTGTGGGGATGGTTGGTTGAATGACTAAGTACCCAAAGGGATTTGTCTTATGTATCAATAAGATAAGATATAAGAAGACACTCAATGAGTCTAATGGTTCATTAGACAAGTAAGTGTAGTTCGGGTCATTGGAGGTCCGATGAGTTACTAAGCTCCGTGGATGTGGCAAAGGTATGATTTATCAAATACTGGTTATATTAGTATCTGGTTAGGATGCTAGTAGAATGATCGAGGGGAATGGAACCTCAGATCAGTATGACTTGGTTTGGGTTTAGGATCGACCTTTGAGCTAGTTGGTAGTTGATATAGCTAACCAAGGCTGAGGCGATTAAACCGGACAAATATTAGATTGGTCATTGATCAATGGTATCTAGAAAATATTCCGCTGTGCATAAGTTGAGAGGATCTAAGCTAGGAATCGACTATGGTAGTCGTAAGCTAAGGTCTAAAGATAGCCCTCGCTGTTAGGCGAAATTATAAATAAGGGCAAAAATCTCGAGGTTCGGTCTGTGTACGGACCGAGCGACGTGAGACTTTAACCGCGGCTTAGTCGGCCGGGTTTGGGTCTTACAATAACATTTATCCCAAGTGACTTAGGAAAGTCCTCAACGAAATCCATCGAAATACTGAGTATTGGTTGCAAGAGATCAACTGGAGCCAACGTCAAGTATTTATGAGTTTGAAAATAGTGCACCCTACCACATAATTATGAATCATCTTTCTTGTCCCTTCCCAGTGGAACTGTATTTCTCATTGTCTTCAAGATCCCTGAATGATCACCTGGTTAATTATCATGGTACTCTTGTAGAAAAAGAGATAAATTTTGACACTTATGGAATTAACAATCTTCCATCCACCACTGAATACCCCTTTTTAACTGAATCTCTTGCAATAAATTTTCTCAACAAGGATTGTATCACCAAGTTTTGATAAATCTCTTGCAACAAGTCTTGAAGTTGTAAGGATGTTGGCACGGTCATAGCAAACAAAAGAGCAGTTGAATATTTCATAAGAGGATGTGAGATACGCGAAAGACCATCTTCCACTTCGTTTTCTATCTTAAGCTCATAATCAAGAATCCGAGTTAACCAACACTGATAATCCAGAGTTAATTCTCTCTGTTTTAGAAGATGCTTCAAACTTTGTTGACCAGTTCTGACTATAAACCTTTTTTCTAATAAGTAATGCTTCCACTTTTGTATTGATAGGATAATTATAGCCATTAACAATTGTTCTTATTAAGTCAATATGTGACTGAAATATGAGATAAGGTGTTTATTCTGCATTAAAACAGCTTCAAGACCATAACCAGACGTATTATTTCCACTATGAATTCTTTTGTAAAATCTAGTAAACTGATACTTTTTAAGTAATTCTAAGTAATTCTATGTGTTGATATCATTGCAGTTTTCAGCTGATCAAAGGCGGATTGAGCTTGATAGGTCCAACCAAACTAGTAATTAAAGTAATTATGTCAATAGCTTTGCTATTGTTTCATAATGATGAAAAAACCTCCTATAATATTCCATTAAGCTAACGAATCCTCGTTGTATTTTCACTGTTCTTAGGACTGGCCAATTCTGCCCTACTACAATCTTTAAATGATTAGTAGACACCTAACAACCGAGATCAAATGACCCAAATATCAAACTTATCTTTATGTATATTTATTCATGGTGGCAAACAATTTATGTTGTTGTAACACCTTCATTTCTTCCAAGTGAGCAACATGATCTTGTAAAGAAACAATGTATATCATCGAAAAAGACAAGGACGAACTTCTTGAGAAAATGTATGAAAATTTCATTTGTTAAAGCCTGAAATGTGTCTGATGCATTAGTTAATCCAAACAGCATGAATACATATTCATAGTGATATCATGCACTCTAAAAGCTATTTTCTCAATATATGTCTCCTTCATTCAAATTTGATGATATCCCGACCTTATATCAAATTTGGAGAACTATTGTGATCCATGCAACTCGTCTAAAAATTGATCAATCACAAGAATAAGGTATTTATCTGTGATTGTGGCTTTATTCACTGACATGTAGTTCACACATAATCTCCACGTCTTGTCTTTCTTCTTAACTTATAAGACTCTAAAAGGGGTTTTGACTTGGCCTGATGTAATCCGAAACTAACATTTATTGAAATAACTTATCTATTGCCTCTTTGTGAGCCTTAGTATACCTATAAGGTCTCACACAAGTTGGACTTACTACAAGCTATATATTAATGATATGTTTACAACCTCTTGTTGGCTAAAGTTCTGTCAATTTATACAAAATCATCTGATACTGAACCATAACCCTCTCAATCTCATGTAGTATGTTCTCACCCTGATTAGAACTCATGTATGCTCCACTGGTTTGACTGTCATTGGTTGGTTTTAGAGATAACTTTGTGCTTGTAGAGGAGGATCGCCAATCAATGTTATTTTTTCCCTTTATACTGCAAAATTATTTCATGATTTTTCCATATACATCATACACTTCCCAAGTGTTCTAAACCATTTTATTCTCATAATCATGTCAGCTATTCTCAGCTTCAATACTATAAAATCAATTTCGAAAGTTATCTTGTTCAACACCATCTGATCATCTTTACAAATTCCTAAACCCGTAACCATCACTTTTATTCCCAACGAAATATCCAAGTTGTAGTTTGTGGTAACTTTAAGTTTGGTTGTCTTCACTACCAAAGGAATAATAAAATTGGGGGTAGCTCCACTATCTAGCATAACCACAATTTCAGACTTCTTAAACACTCCCATAAAATCTGTTGTTGTTAGAGAAGTTACTCCCAAATTAAAATATAATTAGAATAACCTTGTAATGAAGTTGCTATACTCCTCTACATCTTCATTTGTATACTGATCATACACTTCTACTTCAAGTCCATTGAACAACATTAGAATTTTCAAGGACAGATCGGTACAAATACGTCTTCTATACCACTTTTCATTTCATTAAAAAAATGTAAGTAACTTCTTCTTGGCAATTTCTACTTTTGTCACTTTCAGTTGAGGTCTTTGAAACCTTGTGTTATTCTATTTAACTAGAGGTTGATGTGGATTATCATCTACTGCTTTCATTTGATACCCCGTAGATGGAGTGGTGTTCTTTCTTGTGTTATATTGGCCTTGTAGAGCTTTGCTAGCCAACTGCATCTCCATGCAGACCACACTATGCATCGAAATAGCTTCAATTTGATAAGCCGTTACGATTATCTTAGGCAAGTCAAACGAATTACATATATTCATTACCTCTCTCGTTTCAAGTGTGAGACCGTTCATTAAAATTCCTTCTATCTGCTTAAGTTAACCTTACACTTGTGTGGATATATCTTCGAGTATGGGAATATATTCTGTAATTGGTGAGTTTTGTTTGATAGCAAAGAAAGTGGATTGGACCATGCAAGTTCTCCCTACTATAGTGTGCAAGTAATCTTTTTTTGAATTAATGCCAATTCTCAAGATGATGTTTGTGCAATTCAAATTGAACCAACTCAACACATCACAAACGAGTTGACTGAAATTACTTGTAACTTCATCAGCTCATAATAACAAGCGATCTAAAAGAATCTTTCAGCTAAAGCAATCCATCTGAAACTATAAATTCCATCAAATATTAGAAGTTCCATTGCTTAACATACTATCATGACTTCCAACTACCATACTACGATTCATTGTATCATTCGTCCTAAGGCTACAACTTGGTTCCAATTCAGAAGTGTGTACTTGTTGTGTCGGGTGTGCGACTTTTGGATCAATGTTGTAAAATTCATGAATGTTTCGCCAGTCCTTTATGAAACATCTCGAACTGATTCAGATTTTGTGTGTGTTTGTTTCTCCATCTCGGCCTGAGCGGCGATCGTCGTCATCAAGGTTTATGACAGCGACTCCATCATTAGCCGTGGATTTTGATGATTCTCTCCCAACGCTTGCTTCTGACTCGCTATTATGGTCACCTTCTATCACGATTGTTCGATCTCAGAAAACCACCACACTAATTTGGTAAGAAAAATATTTAATATTATTCAGAGCTAAGCGTTTTAACTTGCAAATCTCAATATTGTTACTCATGAGAGAGTAAACTAGTCTAACCTAACAAACTTCGATAATTCTTTTTCAACTAATGGTCCATGTTACATATACTAAGATCCATTTACAATCCTAAACGTTTAGTCAACTACTCGGTCAACTCAGTAAACTCCTCGTTGTTTCATTTTGTTTTCCTCTACTTTCAACTTCTTCTTTCTCCTTAAGAACACTCTTTGAGGCATATCAGTTTCTGCATTGAGTTTGCATCATGTTTTTCTGCATTGAGTTTGCATCAAAGTGCCAGAAACATTGGTAAATGTATACTTCTCTCCCAACCAAAATAACACTGTTCATGACGAAGCTTGAACATGAGGCAACATTTTGAAAATGCATTTTGAGCGAAATCTCCCATCTGTTTAGGAGTCTTTACAACACAATGTGATCTAAGTCTAGTAGCGAAATAAACAAGAACACCATCAAATTATTTAGGAAATGTTGTACAAAATCACGACTGATTGCTTTATTAAGTAGAAAACGGAAAGTAGTAAAACAAGTTACTATTTGTGTGTTGTAAACTAACCAATCAAAATTGTGGTGTCAAAAATTCAAAAAAATATTGTGGAGTCAAAAATTTCAAAAAATAAAATTGTAGAGTCAAGAAGATATTCTAAACTCGTTTGAAAACGTAAGCATGATCCTACTTAGAATTACCTGATATTTCCTTTGTTTCATTTTAGTGTTCGTTGTAATTTATTTTTTTATTATAAAATAAGTGTTGTTTTAAAATTTGAATGTAAAATTTATTAAATTTATATGATATATGACTCTTTATATTTTCCAGTTTATTTTTATTGGTTAAAATATGATTAGGTGTATCGTTATTGATATATTTATTTTACAAATATAGAAATCTAAAACGACTATAAAAATGAAACATATGTAATAATATATTTTCGACGTCCTACTATTTGACTCTAAGGTGGGGTATTGGATTTAGGAATTGAAATTTATAAAAAAATTCTTGCGTTATTCAATCAAGGATTTCACCATTACTTATAATTTCTTGTGTTATTGGATTAAGTGAATTTCAAATTCCATTAAAATTTGTGTTATTTAATTTTTGGTGGATTTTGTGGTTATTGTATTTCAATAGAATTTATTGAAAAAATTTCTAAAAATTATAAAGAACCAATTCTATGTCTAGGCTGGAATTTGACGATGATTCTTTATATATCTTATCTATCAAATATACATAAAAATTATTAATCAATATAATATAGATTTGAAAACTAATTTTCACTATAAATTTAAAATTTATTATTATTTTGATAAATAATTATTAATATATTATGCTGTAATTTATGTTTTCATGAAACTGTCTTATCTCTAAATGGCTATATATTCACATAACGATCCATGATTAATTCTACTATTACTATTTCATTAGTCAAAAAATTTATTCACTTTTTCTTAAATGATTTTCTATTTTATATAAAATGAAAATAATTAAATATTTTGTTTATCAAATTTTTATACACTTTTCTCTTTGTGTAATGATTAGTTTATAGAATTTAGAGGAATTGATATTATCAAATTTATTTGAATTCTTTTAAAATTGAAACATCAGATTGAATTATTTATATCTTCAATTGAATTCTTTTAAAATCAGTTAAATTCTTCAGTCCAATACCACCCCTAAAAGTAATTTTGACTTCACCTTAACTATTTTTGATCTAGTCAGTAGTCACGTTTTCTGGTCAAATTTAAATCATATCTTTTTTTTTGGGTCAAATAAATTATATCTTTCTATCGTTGGTTATATGTATACTAAAAAGTTGTTGATTTCAAAATATTGAATTTTATCATTTAAAGTAAATAAACTAGTAAACCGAAAACAGAAAACAATTTATTGTTTATGCTTATGCATGTAACACATAATAGTTTAAGTTATGAATAATTATAACGATATAAAAATTCAAAATAAAATTAAAACGTATAAAAGGCTTTTTGATTAACATTTACATAAACTTACAATGGAGAAGAAGAGATGTAACATTATAATTTAATTATGACATGTAAAATAAAAATTTCTTAAACTCAATATTTTTTACTTTTTGGTATCAACGAGCAAATAAATTTTACAAACATAAAATCTTATTTAATTTACATATATTCCCTAATTATATTTTGTAGCAATTATTATTTTTATAAAACGATTTGATTAGACATTTGTCTCATGTTTAACTAATTCGGTAGCACTAGTTATTCACTGCATATTATATATATATATAAATCATTACATATATGTCATCCGTTTCTTAAAAATAATAGTAAAGTTGCCAACATTATTCTGTTAAATAGAAAATACATTCAGAGCCGGATCTAAGACTTCTGAGACCATATTCGAAACAAAATGTTTATTAGTATTCATAGATTTTTTTTAAAAAAAAATATAGAAAACCATAGTTTCCTAGTATAAAATTTATTCGTATCTCAATAATACCAATATAAGATTCATCAATAATTTTATAAGCATTTTTGTAAGCTAAAATATTTATCTACTTATTTACATTTCATTATTTTTAAGTTGTTATATCAAAAGCATATATATATATATATATATTATTATTATTTTTTGAAAACTGGGGGACCCAACAAAGTAGGGGGACCCATTCAAATGTTTCAAAAGAATATCACAAGTCCGATTCTGTATACCTTGAAACTTTTAGTTATATAATAATCTACCTATTTTTATTTTTTTGATATTAGTTTCAGATTTAACATATTGATAGCTAAATTCCCTATCTTCTTACGCATCTGGCCCTATAAATAATATATTAAAAGTGTAGTTTTCGTTCAGTGTAATCTTTTTAAATTTACTTTCTGTAAACAAAACATATTTTTGCTGGATGATACATTATACATATTAGATCTATGTGTATGTGTTAGTAAAAAAATGGATCTGCGTACAAAATCGAAATGTATAACAAGGATTCATTGCCTTTTTAGTTTCATATATATTATTAATCTCATATCAGTAGCAAGCTGAGTTATCTATAAAGCCTGATGATAAAAAGTTATATTACGATTTACTTCATTATTGATAAAAAGTGTTTGCTGATAAATACTGAAATATGATATATTTTGAAAATAGAAAAATTGATAGCATATAATATAAGACATGTATACTTATCATTAATATGTTATTCTATAGAATTATTTGAAGAATAAAATTTTGTAGTACTTAGTTTAATATTCTTTCATATAAATGCTAAAGCTTTTGTGTCAATTGGTACAAATGTTTGTTTTCATATTGTCTCCATTGTATTAGAAATATTATAATTTTTCTTATCAACATTTTACACTGTGATATCCCTATTAGTTATACTGAAAATATTTTTATATAAATATAAAGTATCATAAATAGTTAGATATATAGCAGATTGTAATACATTGTAACAAAATAAATTAAAATATTATAGTCAAATAAATATGAATTGCATACCTTATATTGATGGAATATAAAGATATTGGAATGTATCAAAAATGGTAAAACTGTATTCAAATATAACTCAAAGATATTTACAAATTCAAATTGACCTTACTTTTAGATAACTCCAAGTATTAATGAATAGTATGTGATATTTAGCTATAAATACACAAAGTTTCATTATAAAACACCAACCAATATTTTAATTTTCCAGTTATTACTAGAGAAAGAAAAAATGAGAAAAAGTAAAGGTCGTCAAAAAACAAAGATGGTCAAAATGGAAAAAGAAAATAACCTTCAAGTTACGTTTTCTAAAAGAAAAAATGGTCTTTTCAAAAAGGCTTGTGAGCTTTGCACACTTTGTGATGCTCATATCGCTGTTATCGTGTTTTCACCTAGTGGAAAAGCCTATTCTTTTGGTCATCCAGAGGTGGAAACTATAATAAATCGATTCGAAAACAATGACCCACAGCCGATCATGCAACGTGATGATAGCACTCGGAACTCTGAGATTCAAAAGCTGAACAATAATCTTACTGAGGTAAATTTATTGTGTTAGTCATAAATATCATATGCCATGGATATTGATATTCTTTTGTATTATTTTAAATTAGGTGTTTTACTGCACTAAGTACAAAAATAAAAGCTTTAAAATTTAAATTAAAAAATATTTTTTACAGTTAATTTTTTTATTATTTACATACAATTATTAATTGGACAGTTCTCTTAAATATTTTTTTAAAAACTTTTTTTATCACCAAAATAGCCCTTATGAAAGAAAATGAGCGAAATAAACATTTTGTTTTAAAATTTAATATTTATTTTTATTTTTTTAAATTATAAGCCAAACTCCGGAACCTCCATAACTCTGAACCATGAGTTTAGATTATTTAACCCTATGAATATAAATATATATTTACATCTTTTAATAAAGTTTATTTTGATCATTTTTTTCATTAGAGACTATTTTGTAACAATTTTTTTAGAGTTATCTTAGGGTATTTATATATTTAATATTAAATTTGGATTTAACTATACGTAATAAATAAATAAACTAAATAATTTTTATTGAATATTAAATATATATATATATATATATATATATATTTAAAATCATAATCTTGGAAAAATTCTTTATCTATTTATTTTTGTTAAATATATTAAATCAAATTTTATTTAGAAAAATACCCTAAAATAAACCTAAAAAGTTGTTTTCACCCAAATAGCTTTGAAGAAGAAAAATGACCAAAATAAATTTTATTAAAAAGTGTAAATATACATTTATACCTCTCTGTTAACTAATCTAGACATTGGGTTTAGAGTTACGGAGTGGGGTTTTGGAGGTGAGGTTTAAAATTAAAAAGAAAAATTAAATTTTCAACCAAAAAGGTCTATTTTGGTCAATTTGTTTCCTTGAGAACTATATTTGTGACAAAACTTAAAAATTTATATTTGAAATATCTGCCCTTCTATTAAATTAAGAGAAATTTTTAGGTAGATAATTTTTAAAACGCAAAACTAAATAGTATTTCTAAAATTTGTAGATATTTAAAAAAATGGAAATGGGATTAGAATTTTTTTTTAACTGCATAAAATTTTGAAGAATTTTTTTAGTCATAAAAATTATATAATTTTTAAAATATAATTAAATAATATATAAAATTTTAAATTATAATTTTTATATTTATATTTATTATTATATTATTTATTTTATATTAATGATGATTTATTTGTAATAATAATATTCTAATAAACTTACAAAAAATATAAAACATAGATGTATATGTTCATGTCACAATTAACTTCAAGCTATGTCATCATTGATGACATAATTTTTCTTTCAAAATTAATGTGGTGATGACACATGACAAATAACTTCTCAAATAATGTCTAGAAGATACTCGGTGTAGGTATATATGCCTATATTGAAAAACTAATTTGAGATATTACCGACTAGGGTTTTAAACAATTTTTTTAAATATTTTTTCAGGTGATAAACCAACTAGAATCAGAGCAAAAAACGAGTGAAGAGTTGAAAAAATTAAGAACAAAATCCAAAATCCCTGAGAATTGGTTGAAAAAATCAATTGGAGGACTTGACTTAGCTCAAGCCAAGGAATTAAAAGGTAAACTTGAAAATCTGAAGAGACAAGTGAGACATGAAGCTATCAAATATGTCCTAGCAAGATTACGCCATCCAAGCTTCTATGAGGGAAGCTCTAGTAATGCTCGTTTTGGGTTTGATGGTGGAATAAATATCAACCCCAATTTGAACCAGTTTGATTATTTGAACCCCTTTGATCAAAGAAAACTGGTGAACATGAAATCTTTCCACAACCAAAACATGGTTCTCCCCAGTTATCCATTACAATTTGGAAACGATAGGCATACTGAGGGTTTTGTTCCAAGATATTATAGCATACCAAGGCCTAATCCAAATGAAAACCAAAAACCGAGTTCCAAAAAAGAAAATGATGCTGGAAATGAACATCATCATGATGGCCATCCTCCTCATCCTAGATCTGATTAGTATTAATCATTTCTGATGTGATGCAGTTGAAGTCTTAAGATAAAATCATGTTAACTCATCTCTTTTAAGTATGTTGTGTTTATCTTCTTTTGCAGAATTCCTCATTTCTTCTTGGTATGTTGTTGTGATTTTTTTTATTTTGCTTATTAATAATTATGTTATTGTTATATTTTCCTCATTTTTCACTGAAGTATTTGTTTTCTTTTAAGAACATCTTCTATTATATAAATGGATTTTGATATGAATTTATGTGCACATTTTCAATTATTGTTTGCTATACTAAAGATAAGGAGCTACGTGAATCAAATGCTGATATACTCTCATCAAAAAATAATCTCATATTCTCCTCTTTTTCATTATTTTTAATATAAAAATCTATTAAAATGACCAAAATTCTTAATGTATTTATTTATTTACAAGATCTATCTTTCGTACTTTAAACCTAGTTTCTTTCTCTCTCACAAATCAAAACTTACGCCTCTTTCTTTTCTCTCCATTCTTCCTTTCTTTCTCATATACGTTCTTCTTTTTTCATAATTTTCTTTGATTTTTCCTCCATTTGCGAAATCTCTTCTCCTTCTCGTCTTCTTTTCAATTCTTCTTTCTTCTTCCTCTTCTCCAACGAAATCTGTTTTTCTTCTTCTTTGAAATATGCTCTCCTTCTCTTCTCCTTCTCCGATCTCCTTTACTTCTTCGAAATATGTTCTCTTTCTCATATCTCTTTTTTATCTTAGGGTATTTATCTATTTAATTTTAAATTTGGATTTAATTATATGTAAAAATTAAATAAATTAAATAATTTTATTTGATAATAATATATATATATATTTAAAATTATAATCTTGGAAATATTCTTTATCTATTTATTTTTGTGAAAATATATTAAATCAAATTCTATTAAGAGAAATACCCTAAGATAGATCTAAAAAAGTTTTTATCACCAAATTAGCTATTAGGGAGAAAAATGACAAAAATATATTTTATTAAAGAGTGTAAGTATACATTTATACCCCTTGGTTATCTAATCTAGACTTAGGGCTTAGAGTTATGAGGTGGAGTTTTGGAGGTGAGGTTTAAAATTAAAAAAGTTAAAAAAAACTATTAAATTTTCAAAATAAAAAGGACAATTTGGTTATTTTTTCCTTGAGGGCTATTTTTGTGACACAAATTAAAAATTTCTATTTGAAAGCCCTTCTATTAAATTAAGAGAAATTTTTAGGTAGATAATTTTTGAAACGCGAAACTAAATAGTATTTATAAAATTTGTAGATATTAAAAAGAAACTAATGGAATTGGGATTAGAAATTTGTTTTTTAACTGCATAATTTTTTTGACAAATTATTTAGTCATAAAAATTAAATAATTGTAAAAATAGAATTAAATAATATTTCAAAAAATTTAAATTATTATTATTATATTATTTATTGTTATATTAGTGATGATTTTTTTCTGTAATAATCATATTCTAATAGACTTGCCAAAAATATAAATCAACATTAAATGTATATGTTCATGTCACAATTAACTTCAAGCCATGTCATCATTGATTTCATCTTTTTTCTTTTAAAATTAATGTGGAGATGGAACATGACAAATCACTTCTCAAATAATGTCTAGGAAATACTCTGTGTAGGTATATATGTTTATATTAAAAATAATAATTTGAGATACTACCGTCATAGTTTAAACCGTTAAGCAATGGTTGAGATATCCCTGCCCCAGGATTATCATCAAACGTGAGATCATAAGGAGATATTGTCTTGCATTTAGGGTCAGAATCAGTAGTGGTGAGAGACATAGTGATGATTTAGAAATAGGAATATGCCGAGAGGCTTTGATAGAGAATAGAGAATGCTCTGTTTTCAGACTAGAAAAACAGAGATGAGGAGAAGATGCCAAGAGGCTTTGAGAAGAATACAGTTTAGGTCTTAGATCTGCTCTGATACCATGACAAAGGTACAAGATGTTGATCGAAGAAAGTTTGTGTATTATGGAGACCCTTAGGTCATATTTATACAAAGTGATCAACAAGATGTGTGCCTATCTAAATCAAGGAAACAATATATACAAAGACAATATTCTATACGTGAGGGTCAAGCTAAATCTTCAATATCTCCTATATATTAATTGATGAGCATTTTTTAAGTTGTAACTTATAGTACATAGCTGATGTGTCAATCTGTCAGCCTTCCTCAGAGTCATCATTAAATGCATTTTTTACTAGAGCTTAACGTGGACCAACCTACTTATAAACTAACGAACCAACTTATATAATTATGTAATATAATGATTACATTTTTGTGACGTAGGGTTCAGTGAACCGGTTACCAAATTTGGCATTTTAATTCTGGTTTTCCTTTATACCAGCAACACTACTAACTGACAAGAATGTTTTTCATTTGAAAAATGAACACACACATTAATAACCAACAATATTTAGAAAATGTATAGATTCGAAGCAAGCACTAATACATTTGCTATATACTCACCTATATACCAACTAAGAAGACTGAATGAATGATCTTCAAAATATCATTGTACATTGCATTATTTACGATAATATAGCTAATACAAATGACCTCATATTAGTAATCCTTATTTCCATCTGAAACACTATAATTAAACATAAAGACAACCAACTGAACATAGTAAAGAAGCAAAAACTAATATATTTCTAGATTATAACATCTATCGGTTGATATAAAAGTAGGCACATGTTACTACCAGCAGTGCTACATGTTCGTTCAGCTTCATTTGTATGTCATATATGACTTTTTTTTAATTAATCTTTGAAAGCAGTAAACCATTGGTTAACTTAACTGGCAGAAATTGTAAACATACCTCAAACAAGTACCGAAAGTGAAATTGTTTTCCATTTTATTTACGCACACGTTTTCCCTACCACTTAGTCAAACCGAATATTTTTTAGGATCTTATTTCTATAATTTGTCGCTTTAGTACATTTAATTTAATATATTTAGTCAATATATTTATCTGATATGCACTCATAGAATTCTCCTTAAAATATACTCCTTCCGTTTTTTTTTATTTGACGTTCTAGGATTATGCACACAGATTAATAAACATTTAATTTTTTCTCATTTTCTAAACAAAAAACATCATTAATTATTTACCTAACCACAATTCAACCAATAGTAAAATAGAAGTTATAATATCATTGGTCATCTAACATTAACTACTAATAAATTTTACATAGAAAATTGAAAACGTCAAATAATTTGGAACAAAAAATTTCTCCTAAAACGTCAATTATAAAAAAACGGAGGGAGTAGCAATTTTTTTCTTAGAAGATTATATTCTCTAAACAAGTTTTCAGTATATCACGATATGCATGGTTTTGAAAAACGGATAGGACCGGCCGGTCGAACCGGTCCGAACCGGTCCGACCGTGACTCGCTAAAGAAGCTGAGTCCGGTTTGATTTAAAACTCGGATTTAAGAAAAACTAATAAAACCGGCAAAAAAAACCAGTAAAACCAATGATCCGGGTCAACTTTAAAACCCGGTTCTAAGAAATTAACATATAAATAATGTATTTTCAACTGTTATTAAAATTTAATATTTCATATATTATTCTTATTTTGACATATTCATAAAATCTAAGACTTTAGTTGTATAAATAAATAAATAAATAAATAAATAGGGTAATTTTAACAATCAATCGTTTGGTTTTATCAATTTTAGTTTTACATAGTATTCAATTGTTTGTTGTATATATAATTAGAGTTATGATTATTGTTCATTTTTCTAGTTAATAAAGAGAAAAGAAAATATATTATATGTAGAATTATTTTTTAGACCTATATAATGTAAATATAGGATTATATATATTATCTTTTAAAAAATAGAAAACCCGGTTCGACCGATTGAACCGGTTCAACAGTCAACCAGTAAGTATACGAGTCGGTGTCCAGTCCGATTTTCAAAACATTGACGATATGTATAAAAAATGTAAATATTTGATTTCCAAGCAAAACATTAAATTGAGCTCATAAAGTGTGAATATATTGAACTTAGACGCCACTAACCCTAACGTGGTCGTATATATAAATGGATTCACCCTAGATATTCCATCATCACTAAACACCATCGACAGTAAAATATTTCATACATTTGTTAAGCTTTTTGAGATGGGTTCTATAAACGATGTGTCTGAACTTAAACGATTTAAGAGTATGTGGAAAATCAAGGTCAAAATCATAAGACTTTGGAGACAGTATTCGGCGCAAGGAGGTGTAGCCATTGAAATGGTTCTAAGTGATTCAAACGTGACTTTATTTGCTTTATATAACTTGGCTATTTTACTTTATATAACTAAAGCCAGATATTGTTCTTCTAAGAAAAAGATTTGCCAATTAAGTGGTTTGTGTACCAAGGTTTTGGAGAATCGAATAGGGTCCATGTATGTTACAACTTATAGTAAAATAAAACGAAGGTCTCATACATTTTGTTGTAATAGATTTTTTATTGTGCTTATTTTAGGTGGTTTCAAATTCATCAGAAACACAAAAAAAAATTCATATTTTGTTTGATGAAGCCACACCAGAAATTCAAGAATTTAAGAAAAGGTAAACAACATCATTTTAACTAATTTTTTTTTTGTCAACAAATTATGACATCGTGTCTAAAAAATTGCTTTCATTGTTACTATGTTTTTTAAATATAATTTCAGGATTTCGAAGTCCCGTTTTTGAATGGATACTCAATTCAGAAGAAAAATCATATTGTTTAAGGTATGTGGAAAGTAATAATAAGTAAAAACCATATTCAAAAAGCTCTGATGATTTTTCTAATGACCATATTCAAGTTTTGTTTAACAAGACTTGAGTACCTTAAACATAGATACTCAAGTTTTGTTTAATTGAAAAACATAGATTTCGAAGTCCCGTTTTTGAATGGATACTCAATTTCTGGATTTCGAAGTCCCGTCTATGTTTAAGGTACTCAAGTTTTGTTTAATCCCCTTTTTTGTCGTGTAACAGAGAGAGGGAGTGAAAAAAATATCTCTAATGACCATCTGAAACAAAGAGAGTGTTTTTAGTTCAGTACATCTTATTTCTGTTTGGGCTATCACAATTGTTAACCATCTACAAAATAGGTCAAATAAAAAATATAATTGGGTAACCTACACAAAAACACTATATGCAATATTAAGTTTTTTTTCTTAAAAAAAAATATTGTTAACATCAGATGCAAAAAAATAAATAAGGTAACTTACTTTACAGAACATGTATTTTTTATAATCAATAAATAATTTTTTTTAATTCGCCCCGCGCAGAGCGCGGGGAATCACCTAGTTACATATTATTCAATAAAAAGAATTGGGATTAAATCATCAAGTTGCAAAACTTTGCACTTTAAACCTTCAAGTTTAACAGTTAATACTTTAAACAATGAAAATAGTTTTGATAGCGTAATAAACAATAAAACTAATTTATTTGTTCGGCACGTCAAAAATATAATCGGACTGTTCATTAGCCGTTAAAAATCAATTAAGAGATGAAATCAATTGAGAAGAACCAGATGTGGAGCCTATCTACCTTGCATGAAGGAGCTAAGTGCATTGGAGTAAAATGGTTATATGAAACCAAGCTCAACAAGAATGGTGAAGTGAGCAACTATAAAGCTTGCTGAGTGGCTAAAGGATACTTTCAAGAACTCGGGATTGACTACACTGAAGTCTATGCACATGTGGGAAGAATGGATTCAATAAGAACAATCTTAGCTATAGCTGCTCAGAGAGTTTGGGACATCTACCAACTAGATGTCAAATATGCATTCCTCCATGGAAAACTTGAAGAAGATGTATATGTGCAGCAATCCAAGGACTATGAGAAAGATGGAGAAAATGGAAACATCTCCTCTATAGTCCCCACATCTCAATGGTTAATTTTCCAAGGACATCTTCTAATTTTATTTATAAATTAATTTATTTAATTCGTAAAATAATACATTTACATATTTATTCTTCTTTACTTTAACCTAATCTAATACATACAGCAGCCAAACTTTTTATTTTCCTTTTCTTCTTCTCCTTTTCTCTCTCCTTTTATGCGACAATTCTTTTTTTTCTTGTTTTCTTTTCCTTCTTCTTTCACCACTAAAACAAAATTGATTTTGGATAGACCTATAATTCTAGATCTATGCAGTTTGGCGGAGAAAATGACATAAATGGAACATCGAATCTGTTTGGGTCCTTAACGGCGACGGCTCAATCTATGTACATTCTTCTCCCTCTTTGTGATTCGCGATTCTTCTTTTTTCTCTCCTTCTATGCGACAATTCTTTTTTTTTTCTTGTTCTCTTCTCCTTCTTCTTTTACCACCAAAACAAAAATGATTTTAGATAGATCTACACAGTTTGGCGGAGAAAGTGACGTAAATGGAACATCGACCCTGTTTGGATCCTTAACGGCGACGGCTCAAACCTATGCGCTTCAGATCTCCTTCTTCTCGCGCTTCAAATCTGCGTTTTAATATAGGGATTTTATTGTAAGATTCTAGGTTTTTTATGATTAGGATTATTGTTGTTCTCTATAGATTTCTTCTTTTTTATGATTTAGGGTACTTATTGTTTTTGTTCTCTTTTTCAGAGTATAATTCGTATTTTTATTCATTACATCTTCAGATCTGAATTCACTAGTACTCATTATAACTAGTATAACGATGTATAACATTGTATACCTAACATATTAGTAGTACATAGTATTATTAGTATAACTAATATAACTCGGTATATCTAACTCACTAGTATTACACGTTATTGCTAGTATAACTCAGTATAACTCAGTATAACTAGTAAAACTAGTATAACTCGGTAAATCTAACTCACTAGTAGTACGCAGTATATTTAGTATATTTTAGTATAACTAGCAAAAATCAGTATAACTAACTAAGTAATACTTAGTATAACAAAGTAGAACTCAATATAACAACGTGAAAATATCATTATAATTTTGAAATTCAAAATTTTGAAATTTGAAAATTTAAAATTTTGAAAATAATTTTTTAAAGAAAAATTAAGAAGGGTAAAATCGGATATTCTTTTTTCATTAAAGTCATGTATAGGAGATTTGAGAGATCCATAGGAGATTGTTCTATGACAAATGGGGGTATGGAAGCAATTGTCTCCATTGAAGATTACTTCATCAGAGAAGGCTTTCTCAAATCCAGAAATGAAGAAACTCTATTCCTAAAAGGTAACACAAGTGGAAACATTCTGACTGTTAGTGTGTATATGGATGATCTCATATACACATGAGACAACATCACTATGATGAGAGAGAGTTCAAGGAATCAATGCAAGCATAATTTGATATGCAGGATTTAGGGAAGATGAGATACTTTCTCGGAATAGAAGTCATGCTTACTCCACATGAAATTAACATTTCACAGTCAAGGTATGCCTCAAAAGTCTTGAAACGTTTTGATATAGATGGATGCAATGCAGTGTGTAATCCAATGGTACTAAGAAGCAAGATTGATCTAGATGAAAAGGGAGAGATAGTCAATGAAACTTTCTACAAGCAGGTGATAGGAAGCCTTATGTACATCACAAACACCAGACCAGACCTAGAATTTGCAGTGAGTCTCCTAAGCCGTTTCATATCAAGACCGACTCAACTACATGTTTAAGCGGCAAAGCGTGTTTTAAGGTACTTAAAGGGAACCATAGATCACGAAATTTGGTACAAAAGAGGAGGATTTGGTGACTTTCAGGTGTACACTGACAGTGACTTCGCCGGAGATGTGGAGAGCAGGAAGAGCACCTCTGTATACGTATTTCTGATGGAAAACTCAGCAGTAGCATGGCTTTCAAAGAAGCAGCCAATTGTAACATTGTCTACCACTGAAGTTGAATATGTTGCAGCCTCAGTTTAAGCATGTCAAGCCATCTGGTTTAAGAGGATCCTAGGAGAACTGGGAAGCAATGTGGAAGGAAGCACAACCATTTTCTGCGACAACACATCAACAATCAAGCTATCCAAAAATCTAGTGTTTCTTGGAAGATGCAAACACATTGAAGTTCGTTTTCATTTCTTACGTGACCTAGTTAACAATGGAGAGATAATTTTGAAGCACTGGGGAACTCATGAACAAGTTGCAGACATATTGACAAACCCCCTAACAAGAGAAGTGTTCGAAGATCTAGGAAACAAGCTTGGGATTTGCTTGGGGTTTTTTAAGTATTATTTGTTTCTTTATAAAGTTTAGTTGCGTTTTAATAAGGACCGAGTTACTCAGTCAAAATAGTTGTCGAAGTGATCATTAGTTGGTTTCGTAGTTGTTCATATTTGTTAGGTTTCTTAGGATCGTGACTTTGTTTAACTGATTATCTGAGTATTGAAAATAGATGGGGTTTCGCCATCTGTTTCATTGAATTAATCAGAGTATTGAAAAGCCAGAGAATATAGAGCATTAGATCTTTCAGCTGAACGTATATATCATTAACTGGTTATCTGAGCCACCTAAAATATAACAATTTCAATTTCTAAATTTGTAAGCATTACTTTGAAATACCATAGGCTATGATAGTTCGACGGTTTGTAACACCTTCGGAATCGCAGACTTTTCGTCGGCTCATCGCCTACACATACAGCATTTCTCGGTTATGTGTGTTAGGAAATACGGGTCAATTTTTTGCGGGAAAACATAATTTTGCGGGAGCGGGAAGACACACACAAAATTGTTAACGGAGTTCAGCCAATTGTGCCTACGTCTCCGGACCTGCTACAAATCTTTTATTATAACCCGGGAAAATTTTACAAAGCTCTCAACTCACACCCGATCCCAAATACACTCAAGAAATTACTCTTAATTTTTATAAAAGAAAAAAAAGATTTTTTTTTCTCTCTTCCCTTACGAATCTTCTTCTTCCTCTCTTCTTGTTCTCTCTCTCTTTTGCTCTGCAATTTTTGGGATGCATTTCTTCTTCACCATCTGCTTGGTTTTTATAGGAGAAGCATGGAGTGTGAAAGCCATAATTATTGACAAGAAGTGTTCTTCTTTTGTTGACTTCTTTGCCATCCATCACCGACGTTGCCGTCCATCATTTTTCACATGTGCTTTGACTAACAATCTTCCACTTGAAGACTGATTTCAATCTGTCTTCACACCTTGATCAATGTAGCAGGTCTTCTCAGCTTGTTACTCCAACAAGCCAACTGAGGTTGCACACAACCTCAGCTTCTCACACGGCACGACCTTCGTTAGCATGTCTGCCGGGTTCTTACTTCCTGGGATCTTCTCAAGCACCAACGTTTCATCTTCTAACGCTGATCTGATGAAATGATACCGATGATGTATGTGCTTCGTTCGAGCATGGTAAACCGGATTATTTGCCAAGTCGATGGCACTCTTACTATCACAGTATAAAACACTTTTCCCTTGGTCATGGTCTAGCTCTTGTAGAAAAGACTGTAACCACATCATCTCTTTTGTTGCCTCTGTTACTGCAACATACTCAGCTTCACAGCTTGACAGAGATACAATTTTCTGCAACTTTGAAACCCAACAAATTGCAGTACCACCAAAAGTGTAGACATACCCGGTTGTGCTCTTCGTGCTATCAATGTCACCTCCATTGTCAGCATCAACATATCCCTGCAATCCCATCTCAGACTTCGTGAAACATAGCGACAAACTTGGATTCCCTTTAAGATATCTGAAAATCCACTTCACAGCCTCCCAATGTTCCTTTCCTGGATTGCTCATAAACCTGCTAACGACTCCCACTGCATGTGCAATGTCTGGCCTTGTGCATATCATTGCGTACATCAGGCTACCTATAGCAGAAGCATATGGAATTTTATCCATACATGCCATCTCCTCTTCCGTCTTTGGAGACTGTTCTCTGGATAACCGAAAATGACTTGCCAGGGGAGTATTGACTGGCTTCGCATCATCCATGTTAAACCTCTTGAGGACTTTCTTCACATACTCCTCTTGGGATAGCTTAATATTGTCCTTGGTTCTACTGATTCTCATCCCTAGAATCTGCTTTGCTTCTCCAAGGTCTTTCATCGCAAACTCTTCCGAGAGTTTCTTCTTCAAGCTATTGATCTCATACAAGTCTGCTCCCACTATTAGCATGTCATCCACATATAGGAGTAATATCAAGTAGGATTCTTCAAACCTCTTGAAGTAACAACAGTGGTCAGCTTCACACCTCAAGAAACCGACGCCTTTAATAAAGCTATCAAATCTTTTATACCACTGTCTTGGAGCTTGTTTCAAACCGTATAAACTCCTCTTAAGCTTACAAACAAGGCTTTCTTTTCCTTTGACTTCAAAGCCTTCAGGTTGCTTCATGTAAATTTCTTCATCCAAATCACCATGAAGAAATGTTGTCTTTACATCCATCTGCTGAAGATGCAAATCTTCTTGTGCTACCAGCCCAAGAACCGTTCTAATGGTCACCATTTTGACTACAGGAGAAAATATCTCTGTGTAGTCAATGCCTTCTTTTTGTTGGAATTCCTTCACAACAAGCCTCGCTTTATAGCACTTACTCCCATCAGGTTCTTCTTTGATTCGGTAGACCCACTTGTTATGCAATGCTTTTTTCTTCTTAGGCAACTCTGCTAACTCCCACGTGTGATTGGATAGCAACGAGTCCATCTCGTCGTTCATTGCAAGCTCCCACTTGATCGACTCATCCACTTGCATAGCCTCTTCATAACATTCAGGCTCACCTCTATCTGTGAGCAGAATGTAGTTGAGCGATGGAGAAAATCTTAAAGGCTTTCTGATGATTCTGCTCGACCGTCGTAACTCCGTTACTGGTGTATATGGGACCACTTCAGAATCATCATTCTCATCAGCCTCACCACTCTCCTCTTGAGAGATTTCTTCTTCTGTTGTTGTGATATCCTGTTGTAACTCCGGTGTCGGGATATCTCCTAAGTCAACAGCTTCTGGCTCTTTCCTCTCAAAGCCTTCTTTTAGCTTATCCTTGTACAACACTTCTTCGTTGAATACAACATTCTTGCTGCGGATGATCTTTCGATTTTCATCATCCCAAAACCGGTAACCAAACTCCTCGTTACCATAACCGATGAAGTAACACTTCTTAGACTTAGAGTCAAGTTTACTTCTTGCAGCATCATCAACGTGAACATAAGCTAAGCATCCAAACACCTTAAGATAAGAAAGGTTTACTTTCTTTCCGCTCCAAACTTCTTCAGGGATCTTAAATCCCAATGGTACAAACGGTCCTCTGATTATTAAGAATGCAGCAGTACTGATTGCATCTGCCCAAAACGTCTTCGGCAGTCCACAATGCAGTCTCATGCTCCTTGCACGCTCATTCAAGGTTCGGTTCATCCTTTCTGCTATTCCATTTTGTTGAGGCGTTCCAGGAATAGTCTTCTCCATCTTGATTCCACTATCAGCGCAATATCTCTTGAACTCGTCGCTGATATACTCTCCACCATTATCAGACCTTAGACACTTCAACTTGAGATTCGTCTCAATCTCAACCATGGCTTTCCATTTCTTGAAAACCGAGAACACTTCTGACTTATTCTTCATGAAGTAAACCCACTCCTTCCTTGTGGAGTCGTCAATAAAGGTCACATAGTAGTACGAACCTCCCAGCGATGCAACTGGAGCGGGTCCCACACGTCAGTGTGCACCAGCTCTAGCTTTTCAGATTTTGGCTCTCTTCCTCCTTTAGAGAAATTAACCCGTTTCTGTTTCCCAAGGATGCAACTTTCACACATCTGATGATCCACCGTCTTCAGATCCGGAAGAGCACCATTTTCCACCATGAGTTTCATCCCTTTCTCACTCATGTGCCCCAACCTACAATGCCACAATTTGGTTTGTTTGGCATTCTCGACAACAGCAACAATGTCTTGATAACTCGTCGTCATATAAAGAGTGCCTCTTTTATGACCTTTAGCCACCACCATGGAACCTTTCTTGACTCTCCAGGCTCCACCACCAAAGTTGACATCGTGCCCCGTATCATCAAGTTGACCTACTGAGATCAAATTTCTCATCAACTTTGGCACATGTCTAACCTTTGTAATCTTCCACTCGCGTCCATCTGACATCTTCAGGTTGATATCTCCAATACCAACAATGTCCAAAGGTAACCCATCAGCAAGATATACCTTTCTGTAATTTCCCGCAACATAATTCTCCATAATGTTGTGGTGTGGCGTTGTGTGGAACAATGCTCCTGAGTCAAGCACCCATGAATCTATTGGGCTATCAACATAGGAGATTGACGCTTTGGTGTTATTTGTAGCTGCTTCACGAGCTTCACTTTTCCTCGGTGAATCAACAGACACTACCAATGCATCAGCAATTTCACGTGTCACTGCATTGGCTCCGCCTCTCTTGTTGTCTTCCTTCTTCGGTGGTGCACGGCAATTCTTCTTAATGTGGCCTGTCTTTCCACAATTCCAGCATTCCGCAGGCTGTCTGAATTTGGACTGGCTCCGTCCATACCTTGACTTCGATCTGCCATTACTCCGATTATTTCTTTCTAGGTTTCTCCCTCTGTTTTCCACGTTGAAAGCAGAGCTTGTTGATATCTCACCAGAGTCTATCCTACGAACTTCCTCAGCAAGGATACGATCTCTGACATCATTAAATTTAAGCTTCTGGGTACCGACAGAATTACTAACCGCTGCTCGCATTGGCTCCCAACTATTTGGCAGAGATGCCAACAGAATCAGTGCTCGCACTTTGTCATCGAACTCGATTTCAACCGAAGACAGTTGGTTGACAATCGTATTGAACTCGTTAACATGTGCGGCAACCAAGCCACCTTCTTCCATCTTTAAATGAAAGAGCTTCTTCATGAGAAACACCTTATTATTCGCCGAAGGTTTCTCATACATATCCGAGAGAACTTTCATGAGCCCTTCCATGGTCTTCTCCTTCGCAACGTTGTGAGCAACGTTTTTCGACAGTGTTAACCTTATAACACCCAGAACTTGTCTGTCAAGGAGCTCCCACTCATCCTGATCCATCTTCTCAGGCTTCTTGCTCAACGGTTGATGGAGCTTCTTTCCGTACAGATAATCTTCAATTTGCATTCTCCAAAATGCATAATCCGTACCGTCAAATTTCCCGATACTGTGCGCCGAACCGTCTTCGCCTCCCATCGTTTCTGGAACCACCGTGTATTAAAACACCTCCGTCGATGAACCGATGTTACCGACAAAATTCACTATTCACGAAATCACTATTCAAGTGAATAGTAACCCGAAAAAAAATTGACCGATCACCGTAACTCAAGCTCTGATACCAGTTGTTAGGAAATACGGGTCAATTTTTTGCGGGAAAACAGAATTTGCGGGAGCGGAAAGACACACACAAAATTGTTAACGGAGTTCGGCCAATTGTGCCTACGTCTCCGGACCTGCTACAGATCTTTTATTATAACCCGGGAAAAAATTTACAAAGCTCTCAACTCACACCCGATCTCAAATACACTCAAGAAATTACTCTTAATTTTTATAAAAGAAATTTTTTTTTTCTCTTCCCTTACGAATCTTCTTCTTCCTCTCTTCTTGTTCTCTCTCTCTTTTGCTCTGTAATTTTTGGGATGCATTTCTTCTTCACCATCTGCTTGGTTTTTATAGGAGAAGCATGGGGTGTGAAAGCCATAATTATTGACAAGAAGTGTTCCTCTTTTGTTGACTTCTTTGCCATCCATCACCGACGTTGCCGTCCATCATTTTTCATGACTAACAATGTGGGTCGTTTATTTAAAACTTAGCCCACACAACATGTAAAATCAGCCAAAAAAACAACCTTAAATGATTAAAGTTTAGAATGCATGTTTACTTGTCAACATGAGGGATGCCCTAGCTGAGGTGGCTACCTTTATACTATCGACAATGGTTTTAAGATCGAACCTCTATTTTTACCTTTTCACATCTAATCTATTAAATTAGAGTCCTATAACTTTTTGATGTGTGATATTTTTTATTTGGATCAATTATTAGAAAGTTAATCAAAATATACATAGTTAAATTATAATATCTTTTAATATCTTAATCAAAAGCAATTAAACAATTTAAAAAAAAAATCTAGCAATATCTTTTTAGAATCTTTTTAATTTTTAATTAATTAATATAAATTATAACTATCACTAAAATATAATCTAATCTATTAAAATAGAGTCCTATTTTATCTACTAATAAAAAGTCATAGAACAATTTCATTAATAATATTTATTATATTAAAAATAATATCTATATATTAGATCATTTGAATAAAATATATTATCACACATAAGAATATTCTACTATAAAATATTTATTTTTGAATATTTCCTATTTTACTATAATAAAATCTTATAAAATCTTTTGATTATTAATTTAAATAATTAATTAAATTCGTAATTATTATTAAAATATTAGAAATTAGTATTATTTAAATTTAAATAAAGAACAAATATTTTTATTATAGAGTATTTTAATTTATAAAGTTAAATTATAAAGTTATAAATATAAATTTAAGTTTGATAAAAATAAATTATACAAGATAGAAAGCTATCTTATATGATTATATGATTTTTTAGTGTATAGTTGATGGTTTATGTTTGTAAATTAAATAAAAGAAATGTACTTTATTTAAATTACAAAAAAATTAAAATAAATCTTGATCAATGAGAATTATAAAAAAATTTAATCGATTATCATTATAAAACATCAAAAATAATGAAATGGGTTAAAAATTTTAATAAAATATTAAAATACGAATATTAAAATACAAATAATTGGTCGATTACCATTCTATTTTGATATGCTTATTTTAATTTTTTTAATAAAATATTAAAATACAAATAATTGTATATTAATATCTGTTGTTTCATAAAAATAAAAATATGAATAAAATTATATATAATTATATATTAGTAATATCAAACAAGACATATTAAGTTACAAAATACAAAACACCAAATAATAATAAATATTTTATTAATTTTTCATAAAACTTAAATATAAATGTGTGCGCAGATGCGCAAATTAAAGTCTAGTTTCACATTATTTTTCCAACTAATAATTGCACACACATTAAAATTTTGTTCCACTATAATGATCTACTCTATTAAAATAGAGTCATATTTTTATCTACTTACAAATAGTCTATATTGGACTATTGCATTTAACTAGCTTTCATATTATTTTTATTTTTATCTAATTTAATTATTATTAAATATATACACTAACCTAAAATTAAGAAACTAAATAACTAATCTATTATTTTTAAAAAATAATCATTTCAGTTTATATTAACACTAATTTTGAATAAACAATCAATTATATTTTATTTACTAATATAAAGAATTATATATGCCTACAAAGCCGTATAAATATAAAATTATACTTTAACCCAAATGCAAGAAATAATTTTTTCAAAATTTTCACAAAATACATAATATAACTCTTATAGACAGAGTATTAAAATTAGATATATATATATATATATATATACATATTTGGGAATATAAATATTAATAATTAGTTACTATGAATATTTAATGATATAATAGAATATATTGTTAGTGATATTTTTATGAGTATAGTTTTACTAACTATTTCAATAAACATTTAAAATCTTTATAAAAATAAAATTAATTGATAAATATAAAATACATTTTAAGTTACTCATTGGCCTTGGAATACGTGTTAGATATTTTAAATTTTGGTTCTAATTTATATCATATCTTATGTCTCATTCTGGAAATACGGATCAGATTCAGATATAACGTATTGGTTTTGGTTCTAATTTGTACAACATCCTAAAATTCATAAAGTAACCATATATCATTCATATTTGGGTTATATTCGTTCGGTTTAGATATATCAAAAGTTAAATCCAAAATTCAAAAGCAAAACATAAGAAATAAATATTTATTTATATAAAAATGAATATTTAAAGTAATTATTTAAAACTTAATATTTATTTTTAGATATCATTTCAAAAAATATAGAATTGAATATTTGAAGTACATATTTATATTGTGACTATTTAATTTTTTTTTGGATTTTTTGGGTTTTTTAGCTTTTGGGTTACCCATTCGGATTTAGCTAATAACACTTCGGGTTCGTATATCTTTTGTATCACCCTACAAGACTCATTGTGGTATTTTTGACATTTTGGATTGGGTATGTACGAATCAAATTTTTTTGTTTAGGTTCCGTTTGGACTTCAGGTTATATATTTTATACTCAAGTTTACTTCAAATAAAGAAAGAATTATTATATAAATTTTCATCAAAAAATCATTCGCGCTTTAGCGCGGGTTAAAATCTAGTATTAACTAAATCAACACTCTAGTTTACTAGTGACTAATCATTATTTTCAAATAAATAAACCTTATCTATTTAAAATATAATAAAATAATAAAAAATAAAAATAAATTATTAATATCTAATAGATAATTGATATAAATAACTAAGTTGTTATGAAATTTTCAAAAATCTTTAGAAGATGACATGTTATGTTGGTGGTCTCTGTTTTCTCTTTATTTAACATGTTCACCAAATAATCTACATCATTTTTATTAAATATGTTCATTTTAATAATTCAACACATTCATTGTAAATGGTCTAACAAAGAAAAAATTACTCCCTCCGTTACTAAAAGATCCATATTCTAGCAAAAAATATTGTTTCAAAATGTTGTATTTTTTACATTTTCAATGCAGTAGTTAATGATAAATTCTAAACTATTATAAAGTTATTAAAATTCTATTGGCTAAACGTTATGGAAAATAGTAACTTACAAAAAAATATGCATTGGTGATTCAAATTTCATATTTTTATTAATATGCGTAAAAATTCTAAAACATACATTTTTATGAAACATAGGAAGTATTTTACTATTATATATATCATAAATAGTCAAAGATAGCAAATTATGATACATTATATTTGAATATCAATTTACTATTTTGATACATTTCAATATCTTTATATTCAATCAATATAAGGTATGAAATTCTTACTTATTTGACTAAAATAATTTGATTCTTTAGGCAAACTGACCAAAAAAAAGTGAAATACTATAGTCAAATAGTAAGAATTGCATACCTTATATTGATGGAATATAAGATGTTGAAATGTATTAAAATTGTAAATCGATACTCAAATATAAAACCTAACAAATGTAGAATAAATTTATATTTTAAGATGATTTCAAACATTGACTGCTCATATGTGATATTAGCTATAAATACACAGTCTCATCATCATACAAAAACCAACCAATTTTTTTCTAGTTATCAATATAGAAACAATGAGAATAGGTAAAGGTCGTCAGAAAACAAAAATGGTCAAAATAAAGGATGAAGATAGCCTTCAAGTTACGTTTTCCAAAAGAAAAAATGGTCTTTTCAAAAAGTCTAGTGAACTTTGCACACTTTGTGATGCTCGTATAGCTGTTATTGTGTTTTCACCTAGTGGAAAACCTTATTCTTTTGGTCATAGAAAGGTGGAAACAATAATAAATCGGTTCGAAAATAATGACCATCCACATAACAACCCACAATCTGGTATGCAACTTGGTGAAATCCAACAAAATTCTACAATGCGAAAACTGAACAATAAACTTACTGAGGTAAATTAATTGGGTTACTAGAGATTAATCCGCGCTACGCGCATAACTATTTTAATTTTCAAATGTTAACTAAATAAATATTTTTATATTGTATATTTACTTATTATTTACTTTTTCTTTTATTATATATTTACTTATTCTGATTTTATTGCTTTTATATCAAATGTTAATATTATAATAAATGTTTAATGTAATATTTATATTTCTTATATTCTATATTTACTATATATATTTTAGATAGATGCTTAATGTAATTTTTTATATTTTTTATATTGTATCTTTATTTATTATTTATTTTTATCCTATTTTATATTTACTTATTCTAATAATATGATAGATGTTTAATGTAACATTTTTGTTTCTTATATTGTATGTTTATTTATTCTTAAATTGTATAATTACTTATTCTAATTTTCTTAATTTTATGTTAAATGATAATATTACGATAAATATTTAATATTACATTTATATTTCTTATTTTATATATTTCCTTATTATTTATATTCTTATATTTTATATTTAATTATTCTAGTATTGTGTTATTTTTGTAATGTAATATTTTTTATTTTTTATATTGTATATTTACTCATTATTTATTTTACTATTTTTTTGGATAGATGTTTAATTCAGTTTTTTTCATTTCTTACATTGTATATTTACTATTGTTTATTTTTTTTATATTATATATTTACTTATTCCTGTTTTCTTGCTTCTATATCAAATGATAATATTATGATAAATGTTTAATGTAATATTTTTATTTCTTATATTGTATATTTATTTATTATTTATTTTTATATTTTATATTTTATATTTTATATTTACTTAAAAGTATACATTTTTCAGATAGATGTTTAACGTATTTTTTTCATTTCTTATATTATATATTTACTTATTATTTATTGTTTCTTATATTTTATATTTACTTATTCTAGTTTTCTTGATTTTATATTTTATATCGTATATTTTCTTACATGTTTAATGTAATATTTTTATTTTTTTATATTATATTTTACTTATTATTCCTTTAATATATATTTTTCAGATAGATGTTCAATTATTTTTATATTTCTTATATTGTATATTTACTTATTTTAGTATTACGACATATGATTATGTAATATTTCTATTTCTTATATTGTATATTTACTTATTTTAATATTACAATAGTTGTTTAGTGTAATATTTTTATTTATTATATCCTATATTTACTTATTATTTATTTTTATTATTTATATATTTAGTTATTATAATATTACAATAGATGTTTAGTGTAATATTTGTATTTTTTCTTGTATATTTATTTATTATTTATTTTATTATAGATTTTATTTATACTTATTTTAAAATTACGATCGATGTTTGATGTAAGATTTCTATTTCTTATATTGTATATTTACTTATTCTAATAATACAATAAATATTTAATGTAATATTTTTATTTCTTATATCGTATATTTACTGATTATTTATTTTTATTATATTATATATTTAATTATTATAATATTACGATAAATATTTAATGTAATATTTACATTTTTCCTATTTTATATGTACTTATTATTTATTTTACTATACATTTTATTTATTTAGTTATTTTAATATTACGATAGATGTTTGATGTAATATTTTTAATTCTTCTATGGTATATCTACTTATTCTAATATTATAATAGATATTTAATGTAATATTTTTATTTCTTATATCGTATATTTATTGATTATTCATTTTTCTTATGTTATATATTTAGTTACTATAATATTACGATAAATGTTTAATCTAACATTTGTATTTTTCCTATTGCATATTTACTTAATGTTTATTTTACTATACATTTTTCATATCAATGTGTGATTTAGTTTTTCCATTTATTATATTGTATATTTATTTATTCTTCTGATGTATATTTACTTATTTTAGTTTTCTTGATTTATATTTCTGTTTTTTATATTTTCTATTTTATTATTTATTTTTCTTATATTGTATATTTTATTATTTTTTATTTTTTATTTTATTAAATAATAATATTACGATAGACATCTAATGTAATATATCTATTTACTTAATGTTTATTTTAATATAAGATTTTTATTTCTTATATTGTGTATTTATATATTATTTATTTATATATTTTATTATTATTATTTATTTTTATTTTTCTTATATCAAATGTTAATATTACTATAGATATTTAATTTAATATTTCTATTTTTAATATTATATATTTACTTATTCTTTATTTTTTCTTATATTATATAATTATTTATTATTTATTATTTATTTTTCCAATACCACGTGACATCTTTTAAAATAATGATTTTATGCTGATGTGAACGCTCTATGGAACCTCAAAAGTTCTCTTTTATTAGTATAGATTCCAAAATAGTATTAAGTTTGAGAAAATTATAAAAGTCGTAATCTACACAGTTATATTTGTTTTTCAATATTTATTCTTATTTTAGCTGTCATAAAAATACATATTTTCCATATTTAGAGTAGATATACTCATAATATGAAAAATAAATGCTAATAATATAATTTTGAATTTGATGCCATAAGCGATATTCTTGTTGATATATTTGTGCTGTATTATTTTAAATACTCCTAGTGTCGGTATATATGTTTAAGTTCATTGGAAAAAATAATTTGAGATATTACCAACTAGGGTTTTACACAATTAGTTTTTAAATAAGTTTTTATATATACAGGTGATGAACCAACTAGAATCTGAGCAAAAGACGAGTGAAGAGTTCAAGAAACTAAGAAAAAAATCCAAAATACCTGAGATTTGGTTGAAAGAATCCATTGGAGGACTTGACTTAAGTCAAGCCAAAGAATTAAAAGGTAAACTTGAAAATTTGAAGAAACAAGTGAGAGATAAAGCTTTCAAGATCTTCCTAGAAACAAAATTTCCTCATCCAAGCTTTTATGGGGGAAGCTCTAGTAATGCTCCTTTTGGGGTTGATGGTGGTATTAATATCAACCCCAATTTGATCCCGTTTGAGCAAAGAAGAATGGTGGACGTGAATACTTTTGACAACCACAACATGGTTCTCCCCAATCATTCATCACCATTTGGAAACTATAGTCATGTTGAGGGATTTTCCCCTGGATTCAACCATAACATGGCTCCCCCCTATCATTTTAATCCAAGTGAATCTGGAAATGAGCATCCTCATGATGGCCATCCTCCTCTGCCTAGATGGGATTAATATTAATCATTTCTGATGTCATGCAGCTAAAGTCTTTAGACAAAATCTTGTTTTAGTTTATCCTCTCTCTCCTAAGTATGTTGAGTTTATCTTCTTTAGCAAAAAATTCCATTCTTCTTGTTATGTTGTTATGTTTTTTTTAATCCAATGTTGTTTCTTTTTCCTTTCTTTTGCTTATTCAGAATTATGTTGTTGTTATATCCTCATTTTTATCTAAAGTATTATGGTTATTTTTAAGAGTAATGTTGTAGCATTTTCTTTTAAAAAGCAGTTTAATAAAAACATATAATTATAAACTTATTTTGCTGAACACTTTAAGCCATGCACACAGGCCCGGCCCTCAGAAAGCCCAAAAAAACTTGGGCTGGAAGCACAAAAAAAAAATTGAAGACCTGTAAAAAATAAATAGTTCTAAATAATGGTTTGAAAATTCAAACACATTACTGTAAAAAATAACTAGTTCTAAATAATGGTTTGAAGATTCAAACACATTACCTTTACCTTAAACACCACGACCTCTAACCAACTGAACTACTAGAAATATTCAAAAAAATTGGCCGAAAACGTAGATATTTTTAAAAAGGCCGGAAGCTTATGCTTTCATGGCTTCTGCCCAGGACCGCTACTGATGCACACCATCTCAATAGCAAATTCAAGACCTCAATCCAACCAAACTCATACGGTCCGCACTTCCTATTAACTCACAAAACTCTCAAGCGTAAAATGATTGAAGTACATAGAGACCAGAAACAACACAAACAAACAAAAAAAAAGGCAAAGATCAAGGTGAAATATTCATGTCTTTTGTAAGCAGAACACACTTGAAAGCACAAAAGTAAAACCGCTTCTTTCTGGTTTGTTAATAACAAACTCTAGTGACTGTTGGAGAAGAATCAGGCTGGCTCACAGAAGATGACTTTGATGCTTCCATGATGAGAGCTGCTTGTTCTAAGGCCATGTTTATCCACGGTCTCTTAGGCGGGATTCTTAACTTATAATTTCACGTTTTTTTTTTTGTTTTTTTTTTTAATTTTCCCGTTAAGAGACGTCTCTTAGGTCTCTTATTTAATAGACGGTTCTTAAGTTTCTTAGTTAAAAGTTAAGAAACGTCTCTTAAAAAAGATTAAGAACCCCATGCTAAAAAACCGCAATAAACATGCCCTAAACAACCCTTGTTATCATCATTCGCATTCTCAACTTCCTCTTTCGTGTATAAATGTATCTTCTGTTAGTTACAACACGTTTTTTTACAGGACGGTGGAGTTGGACGGTGAGAGAAGTGAAGCAAAAAAGTCAAAGAAAGAAATGCATGTTTGTCAATAATTGTGGCTGTTCACACTTGCTACTTCCTCTATAAATAGCCAACGAAGATGAAGAAGTAAGGCATCCCAAAAATTGCAGAGAAAAAGAAAGAACAAGAAGAGAGGAAGAAGAAGACCCGTAAGGGAAAGAGAAAAAAAAAAATCTTTTTCTTTTTGTAAGAAGTTAAGAGTAATTTCTTGAGTGTATTTGGGATCGGGTGTGAGTTGAGAGCTTTGTAAAATTTTCCCGGGTGATAATAAAAGATCTGTAGCAGGTCCGGAGACGTAGGCACGATTGGCCGAACTCCGTTAACAATTTTGTGTGTCTTCCCGCTCCCGAAAATTCTGGTTTCCCGCAAAATTTGACCCGTATTTCCTAACAACTGGTATCAGAGCTTGAGTTACGGTGATCGGTCAAATTTTTGTCAGGGTTACTATTCACGTGAATAGTGATTTCGTGAATAGTGAATTTTGTCGGTAACATCGGTTTGTCGACGGAGGTGTTTTAATACACGGTGGTTCTAGAAACGATGGGAGGCGAAGACGGTTCGGCGCACAGTATCGGGAAATTTGACGGTACAGATTATGCATTTTGGAGAATGCAAATTGAAGATTATCTGTACGGAAAGAAGCTCCATCAACCGCTGAGCAAGAAGCCTGAAAAGATGGATCAGGATGAGTGGGAGCTCCTTGACAGACAAGTTCTGGGTGTTATAAGGTTAACACTGTCGAAAAACGTTGCTCACAACGTTGCGAAGGAGAAGACCACGGAAGGGCTCATGAAAGTTCTCTCGGATATGTATGAGAAACCTTCAGCGAATAATAAGGTGTTTCTCATGAAGAAGCTCTTCCATTTAAAGATGGAAGAAGGTGGCCTGGTTGCTGCACATGTTAACGAGTTCAATACGATTGTCAACCAACTGTCATCGGTTGAAATCGAGTTTGATGATGAAGTGCGAGCACTGATTTTGTTGGCATCTCTGTCAAATAGTTGGGAGCCAATGCGAGCAGCGGTTAGTAATTCTGTCGGTATCCAGAAGCTTAAATTTAATGATGTTAGAGATCGCATCCTTGCTGAGGAAGTTCGTAGGATAGACTCTGGCGAAACATCAACAAGCTCTGCTTTCAACGTGGAAAACAGAGGGAGAAACCTAGAAAGAAATAACCGGAGTAATGGCAGATCGAAGTCAAGGTATGGACGGAGTCAGTCCAAATTCAGACAGCCTGCGGAATGTTGGAATTGTGGAAATACAGGCCACATTAAGAAGAATTGCCGCGCACCACCGAAGAAGGAAGACAACAAGAGAGGCGGAGCCAATGCAGTGACACGTGAAATTGCTGATGCATTGGTAGTGTCTGTTGATTCACCGAGGAAAAGTGAAGCTCGTGAAGCAGCTACAAATAACACCAAAACGTCAATCTCCTATGTTGATAGCCCAGTAGATTCATGGGTGCTTGACTCAGGAGCATCGTTCCACACAACGCCACACCACAACATTATGGAGAATTATGTTGCGGGAAATTATGGAAAAGTATATCTTGCTGATGGGTTACCTTTGGACATTGTTGGTATTGGAGATATCAACCTGAAGATGTCAGATGGACGCGTGTGGAAGATTACAAAGGTTAGGCATGTGCCAAAGTTGATGCGAAATCTGATCTCAATAGGTCAACTTGATGATACGGGGCACGATGTTAATTTTGGTGGTGGAACCTGGAGAGTCAAGAAAGGTTCCATGGTGGTGGCTAAAGGTCATAAAAGGGCACTCTTTATATGACGATGAGTTATCAAGACACTGTTGCTGTTGTCGAGAATGCCAAACAAACCAAGTTGTGGCATTGTAGGTTGGGGCACATGAGTGAGAAAGGGATGAAACTCATGGTGGAAAATGGTGCTCTTCCGGATCTGAAGACGGTGGATCATCAGATGTGTGAAAGTTGCATCCTTGGGAAACAGAAACGGGTTAGTTTCTCTAAAGGAGGAAGATAGCCAAAATCTGAAAAGCAAGGTTTTGAAACCCGGACCGGACCGGCCGGTCCAACCGGTCCGACCGTGACTCAGTGGGCAAGGCGAGTCCGGTTTGGTCCAAAACTCGGGATTGCCTAAAACCGGAAGAACCGGCTCAAAACCGGAAGAACCGGCGACTCGATTAATCATTAAAACCCGAGTTTTATAAAATACACAAATTTGATGAAATTTTACTTGTGTCGTTTCGTTTTCATTAGGGTTTTATATTAAGTAACTAAGTCAATAACTTAATCGTTTCAACTTTCAATTCAAGCCGTCGTTGGTTTTCTATATTTTCTTCAGAGAAAGAAGCTCAAGTCATCTCTTGCATCTCGTTAATGGAGGGGAACGATTCAAGGAACGAACCAGATGTTAGATTACCTTCTTTGCAACGTTCAGTTCGTCGTAAAGATGATATAACGTGGAGATATATAACGGAACGCACTGAGCTTAATGGCAAGCGAACTTTGATATGTGACTTTTGTCAGAAAGAGAGTGGAGGTGGAGGCATTAATAGAATGAAACAACATTTAGCTGGGGTAAGAGGAAACATAGGAATATGTACGAAGGTCTCTGCAGATGTTCAGTTTCAGATGAAGCAATCATTGAAGGAGAATGAAGATAAAAGTAAGGAAAAGAGAGGAATACCACTTGATGATATAAACATCATTGCTGATATGGATGCTGATGGACAAGGCATTCATTCTCAGCCATCTATTACTCAAAGTAAAAAGAGAAACAGAAGTGGGGATCTACATGGTTTTTTTAAAACAGGTTTGAGTGATCCTACTCAACCAAGTATTAAGGCATCTATACAAAGCAAGGAAAATGTGCATGATGCTGATATGGCTGTTGCTTTATGGTTTTATGATGCTTGCATTCCCATGAACGCTGTGAACTCTCCATACTTTCAAGTTATGATAAGCAAAGCTGCTAGTTTAGGACATGGATATACTGGTCCTTCTTATCATGCTTTGCGGGTTGGATTATTAAGAGATGCAAAAAAACATGTGTCTTTGATCATTGAATCCTTTAGGAGCACTTGGGCTAGCACAGGATGTACCTTGATGGGAGATGGATGGAAAGACACTAGAAAAAGACCACTAATCAATTTTTTAGTGTACTGCCCAAAAGGAGTTACGTTTCTCAAGTCGGTTGATGCATCTGATATATACACAAATGCAGAAAATTTGTGCAATTTATTTGCTGAGATGGTGGAAATGGTTGGTCATGATAATGTGGTTCATTTAGTGACTGATAATGCACCTAACTACAAAGCTTCGGGTAAACTACTTGCAGAGAGATACCCAAATCTTTCTTGGTCTCCATGTGCAGCTCATTGCATGAATTTAATATTGGAGGATGTGGGAAGCATGCCTAATGTTCAAGAATTAGTTTCTGCTGTCTCAAAGGTAACTATCTTTGTGTACAATCATAAGTCAACTTTAAATTTTTTGAGGAAGAGGCGTGGTTGGAGAGAAATCATTCGTCCTGGAGAAACCCGCTTTGCTACAACTTTTATAGCCCTTCAGAGTGCGTACGAACATAGAGAAGACTTAAAAGCTTTGGTTGTAGATCAAGAATTTAGACAGTTTCTTAAAACAGAGAAAGCAAGATATGTCAAGGCAGTTGTTTTGGATGAAAACATGTGGGAGCATTGTTTGTTGATCGTAAGGATTATGGCTCCAATGATACGCTTGTTGCGTGTTTGTGATACTGATGAGAAACCATCATTACCATATGTGTATGAAGGAATGTATCGAGCACGTTTAGGCATCAAGAAGATATTTGGAAAAAAGAAGGAGTTGTATAAGCCTTATACGACGATCATAAAGAACAGGTGGGATAGAATGTTGCGCCATGATCTTCATGCTGCAGCATACTTTTTAAATCCAGCTTTCATGTATGATCAAAAGAACTTTTCTGGAAAGCCTGAGATATTGAGAGCGGTGCTAAATTTGATAGAAAAACAAAAGGGGCCTGACAGAACGAAGATCTTTGAGGGGATGACAATGTATAGAGAACGTGAGAAAAGCTTCTCACATTCATCAGCTTTAAGTTGTTGCAAAACAACTCGACCTGGTATGTCTTTGCATATTTTTTTTTTGTTATTTATTTAATATGCTAATACTTTGGAATATTATTTCTCAAGCAGAGCTTTTAATTGCAGATGAGTGGTGGAAATTTTTTGGATATGATGTTCCTGTTTTGCAGAAGCTAGCAATTCGAATTCTTAGCCAAACTGCATCATCATCTGGCTGTGAGCGTAATTGGTCTGTGTTTGAAAGAATTCACACAAAAAGGAGGAATAGATTGGAACATCAAAGACTTAATGATCTTGTTTACGTTCATTACAATTTGCGCCTGCGAGATAGGTAAGCTAAAGTTAAAATACAGAGCTGTGAATTTTATAGAAGATAACTATTAAATGTTCACATGATCAGGTTCTCAAAAAGAAAGAGGTCATATGATCCTATTGATTATGAATCCATTGATAAGACTGATTTTTGGGTAGTGGAAGAAAGTGGAGAAACTGAACTAGATTATGATGAACTTGAGAATGCACTTACTGAAGAAAGCCCAAAAGATGGAGAAGATGTAACTTCTGAAACCTTAAACTCGAACGGTAAATACACCTTCTTTTAAACTATACGTTTCTTTGGCCATGATGTCCATTATTTATATTTTCATACAATTTTCATATTTTCTTTGTTTTACAAGGTAACGAAGAGGAAGTGTCATTGTCTCAAGATGATACCACTGAATAAGCCTGAGACATTTTATCATTCTCCAACAGACTTTTTGAAAATTTCTCACGTTTTTATTTAGTTCATTATGTATTCAAGATTCAGTTATTGCTTTTCTATATTATGATACTATTTATTGATATTAATTATTAGACAATATATATATATAATTATATTTATATATATTAATTAAAAACCCGGTTCGACCGGTTGAACCGGTCTGACCAGTCAACCAGTGAATACGCCGAGTCGACATCCGGTCCGGTTTTTAAAACATTGCTGAAAAGCTAGAGCTGGTGCACACTGACGTGTGGGGACCCGCTCCTGTTGCATCGCTGGGAGGTTCGTACTACTATGTGACCTTTATTGACGACTCCACAAGGAAGGTGTGGGTTTACTTCATGAAGAACAAGTCTGAAGTGTTCTCGGTTTTCAAGAAATAGAAAGCCATGGTTGAGATTGAGACGAATCTCAAGTTGAAGTGTCTAAGGTCTGATAATGGTGGAGAGTATATCAGCGACGAGTTCAAGAGATATTGCGCTGATAGTGGAATCAAGATGGAGAAGACTATTCCTGGAACGCCTCAACAGAATGGAATAGCATAAAGGATGAACCGAACCTTGAATGAGCGTGCAAGGAGCATGAGAATGCACTGTGGATTGCCAAAGACGTTTTGGACAGATGCAATCAGTACTGCCGCATTCTTAATAAACAGAGGACCGTTTGTACCATTGGGATTTAAGATCCTTGAAGAAGTTTGGAGCGGAAAGAAAGTAAATCTTTCTTATCTTAAGGTGTTTGGATGCTTAGCTTATGTTCACGTTGATGATGCTGCAAGAAGTAAACTTGACTCCAAGTCTAAGAAATGTTACTTCATCGGTTATGGTAACGAGGAGTTTGGTTACCGGTTTTGGGATGATGAAAATCGAAAGATCATCCGCAGCAAGAATGTTGTATTCAACGAAGAAGTGTTGTACAAGGATAAGCTAAAAGAAGGCTTTGAGAGGAAAGAGCCAGAAGCTGTTGACTTAGGAGATATCCCGACACCGGAGTTACAACAGGATATCACAACAACAGAAGAAGAAATCTCTCAAGAGGAGAGTGGTGAGGCTGATGAGAATGATGATTCTGAAGTGGTTCCTTATACACCAGTAACAGAGTTACGACGGTCGAGTAGAATCATCAGAAAGCCTGTAAGATTTTCTCCATCGCTCAACTATATTTTGCTCACAGGTAGAGGCGAGCCTGAATGTTATGAAGAGGCTATGCAAGTGGATGAGTCGATCAAGTGGGAGCTTGCAATGAACGACGAGATGGACTCGTTGCTATCCAATCACACGTGGGAGTTAGCAGAGTTGCCTAAGAAGAAAAAAGCATTGCATAACAAGTGGGTCTACCGAATCAAAGAAGAACCTGATGGGAGTAAGCGCTATAAAGCGAGGCTTGTTGTGAAGGGATTCCAACAAAAAGAAGGCATTGACTACACAGAGATATTTTCTCCTGTAGTCAAAATGGTGACCATTAGAACGGTTCTTGGGCTGGTAGCACAAGAAGATTTGCATCTTCAGCAGATGGATGTAAAGACAGCATTTCTTCATGGTGATTTGGATGAAGAAATTTACATGAAGCAACCTGAAGGCTTTGAAGTCAAAGGAAAAGAAAGCCTTGTTTGCAAGCTTAAGAGGAGTTTATACGGTTTGAAGCAAGCTCCAAGACAGTGGTATAAAAGATTTGATAGCTTTATTAAAGGCGTCGGTTTCTTGAGGTGTGAAGCTGACCACTGTTGTTACTTCAAGAGGTTTGAAGAATCCTACTTGATATTACTCCTATATGTGGATGACATGCTAATAGTGGGAGCAGACTTGTATGAGATCAATAGCTTGAAGAAGAAACTCTCGGAAGAGTTTGCGATGAAAGACCTTGGAGAAGCAAAGCAGATTCTAGGGATGAGAATCAGTAGAACCAAGGACAATATTAAGCTATCCCAAGAGGAGTATGTGAAGAAAGTCCTCAAGAGGTTTAACATGGATGACGCGAAGCCAGTCAGTACTCCCCTGGCAAGTCATTTTCGGTTATCTAGAGAACAGTCTCCAAAGACGGAAGAGGAGATGGTATGTATGGATAAAATTCCATATGCTTCTGCTATAGGCAGCCTGATGTACGCAATGATATGCACAAGGCCAGACATTGCACATGCAGTGGGAGTCGTTAGCAGGTTTATGAGCAATCCAGGAAAGGAACATTGGGAGGCTGTGAAGTGGATTTTCAGATATCTTAAAGGGAATCCAAGTTTGTCGCTATGTTTCACGAAGTCTGAGATGGGATTGCAGGGATATGTTGATGCTGACAATGGAGGTGACGTTGACAGCACGAAGAGCACAACCGGGTATGTCTACACTTTTGGTGGTACTGCAATTTGTTGGGTTTCAAAGTTGCAGAAAATTGTATCTCTATCAAGCTGTGAAGCTGAGTATGTTGCGGTAACAGAGGCAACAAAAGAGATGATGTGGTTACAGTCTTTTCTACAAGAGCTAGACCATGACCAAGGGAAAAGTGTTTTATACTGTGATAGTAAGAGTGCCATCGATTTGGCAAAGAATCCGGTTTACCATGCTCGAACGAAGCACATACATCGTCGGTATCATTTCATCAGATCAGCGTTAGAAGATAAAATGTTGGTGCTTGAGAAGATCCCAGGAAGTAAGAACCCGGCAGACATGCTAACGAAAGTTGTGACGTGTGAGAAGCTGAGGTTGTATGCAACCTCAGTTGGCTTGTTGGAGTAACAAGCTGAGAAGACCTGCTACATTGATCAAGATGTGAAGACAGATTAAAATCAGTCTTCAAGTGGGAGATTGTTAGTTACAATACGTTTTTTTACAGGGCGGTGGAGTTGGACGGTGAGAGAAGTGAAGCAAAAAAGTCAAAGAAAGAAATGCATGTTTGTCAATAATTGTGGCTGTTCACACTTGCTACTTCCTCTATAAATAGCCAACGAAGATGAAGAAGTAAGGCATCCCAAAAATTGCAGAGAAAAAGAAAGAACAAGAAGAGAGGAAGAAGAAGACCCGTAAGGGAAAGAGAAAAAAAAATCTTTTTCTTTTTGTAAGAAGTTAAGAGTAATTTCTTGAGTGTATTTGGGATCGGTTGTGAGTTGAGAGCTTTGTAAAATTTTCCCGGGTGATAATAAAAGATCTGTAGCAGGTCCGGAGACGTAGGCACGATTGGCCGAACTCCGTTAACAATTTTGTGTGTCTTCCCGCTCCCGAAAATTCTGGTTTCCCGCAAAATTTGACCCGTATTTCCTAACATCTTCAACACCAAATTGCAGAAATCACTGTCCACAGAAGAAAAAAAATAATTCAAGTTAGCAGCTAACAAGCTAGCTATGACTGAGCTTTAACAGATACAGACAGACTTGTGCCATGGATCATCATCGCCAACGACCATCATATCGTTCTCACTATCAGTGTACAAGATCCTCCATCCTTTTTTGTTGAACAGGCGTTCAAGTTCGATAAGGAGATAATTGTATCCGTTTATTCTGGATAGATCAATAGCTCTCCCCACCAGGCTTCCTTGCTTGTGAACCTTTTGAACACAAGAAAGCATAAGACTAGATATCAAGAAACCAAACATATGATAAAGAATGGGTTAGATGCAGGTGTGTCCACAGGAAAGGAGAATCCGAAAAGTTTACAGCCTCCTGTTGAAGCATTCACGTTAAGGTCGCCGCCACCTTTCTGTTTTCCTTGAAATTAAAAAAATCTGTATTTTAAAATTTCAACAAAAAAAAAAAACAATATTCTTAAATAAAAGTTGTTTTAAAATGAATTTGGTTTGGTTTAGACGGTTTAAATTATTTGGTTAATAATAAACCAATTAAAATCATGGTCTATGGGTAATTAAGTTTCGAAGTATCGATTTGGGGAGAAATACATTCGAAATTATTAATTCGTGGAGAAATAAGTTTATATCATGAAGATTTGACACTAGGTCATAGTTTGGTGGGGAACTGATGTTATATGATAGTTCTCGTGGAAAAATAACTCGTCGACCCTAAAGATGATGCAGAAACTATATTTTCTTGACCTTGCAAGACCTTAGAGGGTCTAAAAGACTCCTCAAAGTCCAAAAAAACACCCCTTTCTGCTATAAATCAAGAACAGTAATCAGTCATCAGCACACCACGCACTGAAAAAGTTTAAGAGATGTGCATTTAGTTTACCAGTTAAGGGGTTTCCTTGTGGAGTAATAATATCCAGTAGACCTGCCCAAGGCCTTTTAGGCCTTGGAGATGACTGAATGCTTAAGGGTGGGAGAGAAACCAAGAGGTCAATCTCCCATGGGGAAACTCTTTCTTGGTGATCACTCATAAAAGACTCATCCCATTGCACCTGCCAAACACATGTGAAAGATTGACTTATACACGTCAAAAGACAGTAACTTCAAACAGATGAAGGAGGAGGACTAAACAACAAGCACCTCCATTTAGAGTTTAGCAACCTATACACCAGCGCATCTACAAGAACAAAAGCGCATTCAAATTCTCTTTCAACACAACACACAGCAAAAGAAAAGAAAGAAACAAGGCAGCAGTAATATCTTCTCTCAGGAGAATCATCCATTTCAAATCTCATTCTGAATCTTGTGCCTATGGAAATGGGTTTCCTGATGGTTGTGATGTACTTCTCAAGTTCTCATAAGGTATCACAAACTCTGCTTGTGTCGCTCTGTATATTAACCCATGAATCAACGTTTGAGTTGTTCTTTTTTTTTTTGTGAAGCAAATCAAGAATAACCATAAACGGCAGCTTTTTTCATTTCATATTACCTTGGGCTGTAAAACACATGAAACATGCTTTTTGTAGATACAGCATCAGCCACAAGAGACAGAATGTAGAAACATGAGTTCTTCTCAATGACTGAGTCAGGAAGTCCGTTTCTTGGCCGTACAGATCTTCTGATTCCTAACCTCACCTCCATCTTCATCTCTAGAAACGAAAACGTTAGAAATGAGTTTTAACAGTATCAAATGATCAAGAAACTCAAACCAACAAAACAAGACATTAGCATCAGATAAACTGAAATCTTATGCTTACCTCAGAAAGAGGACCGCATCAACCAGTGGTGAGCAGATGCCTCCTTGGTTGACCTATATTACAAAGCGGCAGAACTTAACATTCACAAGAAAAGGAAAGAAACTGGACAACAGCCAAGTTACCTCTATAGATATGCCGAAACTTCCACTCTACTCCATGGAGGTCCTTTGCAATGAGCTCTTGAGATGGCCTCTGTTGTTTGTAGTCCTAACATCCATGAGATATTTGCAAATAAGTCTTTTAACCTCCCCTCTAACCATACAAGAGGAGGGAAACAATCTTCGGCGGCTCTTCTAGGTACAGAGAAGCCTCCATGGGAAACAATCTCCAACCACCACACTTTACTATTTATTTCACATCCACCACCGCTTCCTCTATAATCATCACCAACTCCATCATATTCACCTCCATTGTCATTGCGGTAACCACCACTATTCCGGTAACCATCATTGCCATTACAACATTCGTACCTACCACCGCTATTTCCTCCGTAACCACAATCACATCCAAAAGTCTATATTATAAGCTAATTTAGATAGACATAGTATAGTATAGTATTTTTTAGACAAATTTGTAATTTTATCAATATATACTAAATCTTCTATTCTATTTATATTTTCTTATGTTCTCATAAATTATGTGTCATTCTATACTTACTAGGCGTTGGGTTCTTCTTATTTTAACTTTGTGACACCAATTATCCTTATTGATTTTTTTGTACCTTTTTTATGGGTTAATTTATCTAGTAACCAATATTGATTTTTTTGTACCTTACTTATGGGTTAATTTGCCCAGTAACAAATTTTGGAAATAAAATATATATATATATATATATATATATATATATATATCTCCAATATATTAATCCTGGAGCATTATAACTTTTATGTGTAGCCACGTGTCATCACGAGGATGATTCTGAGAATTCTTAGAAAAAAGTTGGTCCATCTAATCCCCTATATATTAATCCTGGAGCATTAGAACTTTTAAGTGTAGCCACGTGTCATCATCAGGATGATTCTCAGAATCCTTAGAAAAAGTTGGTCCATCTAATTATAGACTATACTTTATTAAATTAACATTCATATTGATTGGTAGTGCATAAAAAGATATTTAACATTCTTTCCATAAATAAAAAGCTACGGAATTACCTAATATGATTAACATATATGTGACAATTAATGTTTTGAATAATAAAGATTTGATAATATATTTTGTATTCTTCATCATTTTTTAATTTATATTATTAAAAAAATTAAACAATCACATTAACCATATAATAAAAAATCTAAAAAAAAAATCTTACATGTTATATTATAAATTTTTAAAAACAACTATAAATTACTAAAACAGTAAAAGCATTACAATCAAAATTTTGTGAACAATGTTTTTATTTTTTTTGTTAAAAAAAGATACAAATGATCATAATATCATATGAATATTAAGTATCATTTAATATATATTCAGATTACATATATATATATATATATATATATATATATATACTTTAATATTGTTTAAATTAAACTATATATCATATAAAATACATATATGTTAATTATATACTTAGATGGATCATTACAACATATTTTGGTATACATATGTCATTATAATATATTAATATACGAGCTATATATATTAATCTTGGAATATTAAAATCCTTAAAAGCAGTATTGAGAAATCTTATGTTATCACTACAATGAGAAATCTTATATATATTAATCATGAAGCTATATATACGAGCTTTTTTGGTAGTTACATGTTATCACTACAATGATTTTTAAAATCTTTTAAAAAAATAAGTTAGTCCATCTAAATATATATTATACTTTTTATTAAACTAATTATCAGATTAGTTATTCGTGTATAAATGATAATTTTAATTCTTTCCTTAAATAAAAGCTACTAAATTACCTAATATGATTAACAAATATGTGACAATTAATGATTTTGAATAATAAATATTTGATAACAATATATGTATCTTCCATCATTTTTGTTCAATTTTATATTCTTGAAAGACATTTAAAAATCACATAAGTATATAATAGAAAAACCAATTTTTTTTTTCTAATTTGCTATATTTTGATTTTTTTTAATATAAATTAAGGCTGTTAAAAATCTATGATGAAAGTGCTTTTTTTATTATAACAAAATATAAATGATCATAAAATCATGTAAATATGAAGTCTCATTTAATATATATACATTTATTTCAATATCGTTTAAATTAAAAATATATATATATCATATATAAAATACATAAACATGTTAATAAAACTAATATTCATATTAATAAAAAATAATAATTTTGTCACAACAAATATAAAAATGTTAATAAAATCATATGAGTATCAAGCCTCAATAAATAAATATTTATATTAAATATATTATATATCTATATCAATATCATTTGATTTTAATTATATACTATATAACATAAATAAATGGTTTATTTTGTTTTTTATCAACAAAAAGTTTTGTAAATAAAAAGAAAGATTGTTTTTATTTATGTTCTTAAGTGTATTAGAACTTAGAACTTTTAAGTGTAGCCACGTGTCATCACCACGATGATTCTCAGAATCCTTAGAAAAAGTTGGTCCATCTAATTATAGACTATACTTTATTAAATTAACATTCATATTGATTGGTAGTGCATAAAAAGATATTTAACATTCTTTCCATAAATAAAAAGCTACGGAATTACCTAATATGATTAACATATATGTGACAATTAATGTTTTGAATAATAAAGATTTGATAATATATTTTGTATTCTTCATCATTTTTTAATTTATATTATTAAAAAAATAAACAATCACATTAACCATATAATAAAAAATCTAAAAAAAATTCTTACATGTTATATTATAAATTTTTAAAAACAACTATAAATTACTAAAACAGTAAAAGCATTACAATCAAAATTTTGTGAACAATGTTTTTATTTTTTTTGTTATAAAAAGATACAAATGATCATAATATCATATGAATATTAAGTATCATTTAATATATATTCAGATTAAATATATATATATATATATATACTTTAATATTGTTTAAATTAAACTATATATCATATAAAATACATATATGTTAATTATATACTTAGATGGATCATTACAACATATTTTGGTATACATATGTCATTATAACATATTAATATACGAGCTATATATATTAATCTTGGAATATTAAAATCCTTAAAAGCAGTATTGAGAAATCTTTTTTAATATCCTTAAAAGCAGTATTATAAAAATTAAACAATCATCGTTTTTAATTTATATTATTAAAAAATTAAACAATCACATTAACCATATAATATAAAATCTAAAAAAAAATCTTACATGTTATATTATAAATTTTTAAAAACAATTATAAATTACTAAAACAGTAAAAACATTACAATCAAAATTTTGTGAACAATGTTTTTATTTTTTTGTTATAAAAAGATACAAATGATCATAATATTATATGAATATTAAGTATCATTTAATATATATTCAGATTAAATATATATATATATATACTTTAATATTGTTTAAATTAAACTATATATCATATAAAATACATATATGTTAATTATATACTTAGATGAATCATTATAACATATTTGGTATACATATGTCATTATAACATATTAGTATACGAGCTATATATATTAATCTTGGAATATTAAAATCCTTAAAAACAGTATTGAGAAATCTTATGTTATCAATACAATGAAAAATTATATATATATTAATCATGAAGCTATATATACAAGTTTTTTTTATAGTCACATGTTATCACTACAATGATTTTTAAAATCTTTTAAAAAAATAAGTTAGTCCATCTAAATATATATTATACTTTTTATTAAACTAATTATCAGATTAGTTATTCGTGTATAAATGATAATTTTAATTCTTTCCTTAAATAAAAGCTACGAAATTACCTAATATGATTAACAAATATGTGATAATTAGTGATTTTGAATAATAAATATTTGATAACAATATATGTATCTTCCATCATTTTTTTCAATTTTATATTCTTGAAAGACATTTAAAAATCACATAAGTATATAATAAAAAAACCAAATTTTTTTCTAATCTGCTATATTTTGATTTTTTTTATATAAATTAAGGCTTTTAAAAATCTATGATGAAAGTGTTTTTTTATTATTATAACAAGATATAAATGATCATAAAATCATGTAAATATGAAGTCTCATTTAATATATATACATTTATTTCACTATCGTTTAAATTAAAAAATATATATATCATATATAAAATGCATAAACATGTTAATAAAAATAATATTCATATTAATAAAAATAATAATTTTGTCACAACAAATATAAAAATATTAATAAAATCATATGAGTATCAAGCCTCAATAAATAAACATTTATATTAAATATATTATATATCTATATCAATATCATTTGATTTTAATTATATACTATATAACATAAATAAATGGTTTATTTTGTTTTTTATCAACAAAAAGTTTTGTAAATAAAAAGAAAGATTGTTTTTATTTATGTTCTTACTCGAATTTAATTGTATACGTAATAGCTATTCACTTCTCAATTATTCAATATATTTATTATTGCATAATATGTAAATTAATACAAAATAAATAATATTATCTACAAATAATTTTTATACATAATTAATCTTCATTTTGCGCAAGCATGAATCTCAAATGTTACTTGATCATATCATTTCAAAAATATGATTCTTCATATTGAAGTGAGATTGTGAATTATAACATTTGAATGATATCATTGAAGCCCAATGTAAATTAAATAAGTTTTAAAAAAAATATGAAATAAACATCACCTTACTCATCAACATTATATTGACGATCCATAACTATACGTTTGGAGACTTATGACATCATGTTTGAACAATCAAGATTAATATTTAACGATAATTAGTATATTAATTTCACTCCGCGCATGCGCGCGGATAATCATCTAGTATATATATATAACTGTTTCCTGCCTCATGTTGATGCCACATCATCAAATAGAGGAAGGAGGTAATGACATGTGTCTTTTACTAAGTTTAATTGCTTTGTTTTGGACTTATCGAATTTAAGTTAATGGGCTCCGGACGTTTTTTTTGTGGCCTAATGAAGTTTGTTATGTCCACAGTCAAACTCATTATACCAACCCGAGATTCACTTTCTCCTTCGTAGGATTCTTCAGCTTCTACTTTCAAACACCATCCATGGAGTTTCAGGAAGGTGATGGGAGCCGACTATTTACAGCGAATCTCTGGAGCTATGTGTTGTTCGCGTCGTTTGGTATGTATTTCTTAACGTCGGGTAAGGGAAATTGAAACCCTTACGGGATGCATTCAATCTTTGTCCTCATTTATCCCAATCTTATCATGATTCCTCATTCAATGTATCTCCCCTCTCTTCGTCGGTGAATCTCTTGCTATAAAAAGATATACCTTCATTCCCCCCAAACATCATCCTTTCATTCATCCACAGATTAATTGCATGTTTTTAATCTTTTTGTACATGTGGCGCCCCCGAAGGAGTTTAGTGTCTGCCATGAGATCATTGTCAAAGATGAGCACATCGACAATTGCAACCATGAGGAGGAGGATAAAGAAAAAGAAGTAGAAAAGAAGAGTATCTATGTGAAAGAGATGAACATTACGAGTGATATTATCATCTAAAAAATGTAAACTACTATATAAGTGTCATGCTTTCTTAATTTCTCTGTTTGTATAATAAATATTTGCATATACCTTTATAACATGGATGACTGAAGGAGGCCGTGACATTTGCGCACTATAACACCAGTTGATTTATCTCATTCACTTAAACATACATGTCGAGTCTAAATATTAGTTTATGCAGGTATGGCCGTAGTTGGTATAAGTGCATTGTCTTTAGCCAATAGACTGCATTTTTGGAGATTATTTTGAGAAGAAGAGGAATAGAGTCCACTAGGGTTGATGGGAAGTTAACTCAAAAGGCCAGACATAAGGTGTTGAAGGATTCAGTGAAGCCAAGAACAAAACAGTAAGTAAATGGATAAGTTTCTAACAAAATCCCAAAATCTGCTTGAATCAAGCATAAAGTTAAAGATCTTTATGACTATATGATGTATCAGGTTCTGCTTATGTCTCTGAAATTTGGAGTTGATCTGAATCTAATTAACCGCATCTTCACACGTCTTCTTAATGGTACCATTTCTCTTTAAGCTTGCGTTTAAATTCTTCTTGATTATGAAGAGTTGATTACTGCTTTGTTTCTTGCAATGCTTAGGAACCATGGTGGATTCCGGCAGTGGAAGAGAAAGCGATTATATGAGAATTCATCGCATAGGGCAGAAAGGACGGTATGTGGAAGAAGCCGCATTGTTAAGGTAATACTAAAATTTGCATTCTCATTGAGTTTCTTGCATCGTAAGTATTTATCTCTCAAATAACATGTTTTGTTGTTGGATGATCCTGTCCAGGTTACAGTGGAGAAACAAATGCAGCAAGTTTAGTTTAGAAATCAAGGGATGATTGTCGGAACTTTGAAAGTCCGCGACACTTGAATCTCAAAGTATTATCGGTCGGAGTGCTGCGGAAATGCAAGAAAAACAAGGAAGAATGCAATGTTATTTGTCACCAGAAAGATGGCTTGAATCATTCAGTTTCTCTATCGCTCTATGCTTCTTTCTCAGAAAATCAAATGAGAAGGGCTTAGAATAAAACCAAAGAATTAATAGCTTTGAGAAGGTGGAAACCCTGACCATAGCCGAGATGAACGAGTGTGTTGTTACTGCTGAATCTCAGGTTAGACTTAAGAATAGGAGTGAATACATTTCTCACACCTACCATGCTTCACTTAACAATTTTAACCATTTATGCATACAGGCTATCGATTTCCTCTGCCAAGGGAAGGTCACCAATATTAAGACTGATAATGGCTGGTGCAACATCTCTTGAACTGAGTGTTCAAAGGATCTCTAAAGAGGGGTCTCAGCATTCACATGCATCAATTGTGATGATGCCAACGCTTCATGTTTGCAACTTCTTGAGTGTTAAAATGTAATTAGAACTAAACGAGGTTCCACCCTCCCCCTGTAGAACAAGAACTTAAAAAGAGAATATTGTTAAACAATCTATTCATTTAGCATATCACAATTTTTAATCGGCAGTTCGAATTACATTTCCTTTAGGCATGAACATCACACACAAAACGATCGGTCAACATTCAGTTTTACGAGTGAAACGGCCCACACACAATTCATAGACCCATAATGAATATAAAGCCCAATACTGGTAAGGGACTTATGAAATGCATAGACTTATATGGACATTATCGTAAAATCTTCAAGCGTTCTTTATTATATAAATTTATCATTTTGTTTTGTTGATATATATCGATCGAATTGCAAATTTTGTGATTTAAAACGATGGGAATGAGATAATGAGTGTACCGTCACAACTCAACTATTAACTCTTATTAACCAAAGTTGAAAACAAAAAATAATCGAACTTAAAAATATATTGACACAATTTTTACCTCAAAATACAAACTTACAAACCAAACAACAATAGCTTACTAAGAATAGATAATACAGATAACAAATTAATATTATCCCGCGCGTCCCTAGTTAACAATATAACATCGATGTTGTGTTATTAAATTTCATAACTTTTTTTCTATTTTCTTCCAGTTTTGTCATTTCCATACACCAGTTGCCGCCTTGCCGGTGAATAAATAATACATAAGTGTTTGGTTGAGTGTGTATTTTCTATGTATAATTGTAATCGCGTTTTGGGAGAGGGGGTAAGAGTTTTGGACAACAATGCCTAGTAAGTAGGGTTTGGCATTTTATCCGTTAATTTTGATTCGATTCGTTATTCGTTTCGATTCGATCCGTAAAATCCGGATATCCGTAAATCGTCGAATCAAAGCAAATACTTAAATTAAATATCCGTTATAAACGAATCAAATCACAAATACTAAAAAATTTAGAGCCGGATATCCGATCCGACATTATACAAATATATGTATATCTATAAATAAATATAGATTTTTATATGTATAATTTTATAAAATTAATATTTTAACATATCATATTATAAATTTTATTTAGAATTTACTTATAAAATCTTTATAAAAACAAAAAAAATTAAAAAAATTGTGTGTCTATAAGAATATTTGATTAATTTTAGAAATTTAAGGAACATATAGTTTCATTTATTTTTATTTTTCATTTTATATTATGCAAAAATATTTTTTTGAAAATAAATTTTATAGTTTTTCTTAATTTACTTATATTAAACAAATAGATGAGATATCCGTAAATATTCGCAAATATCTCAAAAAAATCCGGATATCCATAAAACCGGATATCTGTATTTCTTCGAAACAAAGCAAATCGGAAAATCAGATATCCGTATGATATGAAGCAAATCACAAATACTAAAAATTATGGAGATATTCGATCCGTGTCCACCCCTACTAGTAAGTTAAGGTTTCAGCAGTGATACGCGGCATGCGGCAGCAGGAGAAAATGACAAAGGGTCCTCTCGATTAATGATATATAGTTTTCTGCAATTAAATTGATTTGTTAATGTAGTTGTAGGAACAAAAATGGATATAAATAACTATCGGAAATTTGAGTCGTCGTAACAGAAATAAAAGAAGAAATGTAGAAGATGATACATGTACTACTCTTTTAGTAAAATGAATCTATAGTATAGTATGTGATTACATATTGATAATTTTACTAGAAACCCAAATACAAACGAATAAAAAAAAATCAAAACCAAAATAAAATAGATGGCTGCAAAAAAGTAACTAAAGCTTCGAGCGTACCATTTCTGATATTCATAACTATTTATATATACATATATAGAACTATTTGTACAAATGACTCTGGTTATAAACTTTGCAGCATCGGTAAGTATAATAATATGTTTTGTTTGCTTCGTAGTTGATTAATAAACATAAAAGCACTACTTATTAGAAGATTAGATATGTTGTTTTTTTGAGTCAAAAGCGTTGGTTGACCATAAGATTAGCGTACAATCGTTAAAAACTATAAATTATTGGATAGAATTCATATAATCAATTTAACCCTTCTTCATCTTATATCCTTCATTACGTGAAGTCATGTACTGCATATTTTACGCAAAATCTTGTTGCTGTGATTGCAGACAGGGAACATCCGGTTACTATCAAACATATTGACTAGATCACAAGAATAGGAAAACACGTACATCTCTTATGTAAGAAATCGTGTAGTGTAGTGGTATGTGCAACTTTATTGATGTTTAAATTAGGGTTCAAGACCAACATTAATGTATTTTGTGATTTTCTTTTTATATATCTGGGGAACCAATTTTTTCTTATTTTAGGCAGTCGTATACATGGGACTAGACCTAAGAAAAAGGATGAGAGAATGTTCCATATAGTGGATATTTGTGAGTTTGAGAGTTCATGTTTTGAGTTTGTGTGAGGTATGTTTATAAGAAGAGTAAGAATTATATTGAAATCAACTTTTATATGATAGGTAGAGAGTCCAATTTTACTACTAAGCCTATGTCTAACGATCAATAGTTACTGGCTTAACTAATGGTTAAACGGATAATCGAGTTTCGTGTTTTGGTGAGTTTTTTCGGTTTTTACTGAGTTTTTAAGTAGTGGTTTTTTACTGAAATAACACTCCCAAAATCATCACATGGAAGAAATCACTAGGTGCGTAGGAGGAACCACTCGCTGCAAAGATAGTGATTCAGTTGTCGTAGTTGTTTAGCTAATTAACCACAGAGTAGGTCCTTGTGGAGCCGGAGCAGCGGCTGGCTAGATGGGTTCCGGAGTCACTGTGAGGAGGAGGACGGATTTTATACTTCCAATATTTTTCTACAATCTTAGAGCAGCGATATCGAGCAAACAATAAATTTAATACAAAAAAAAGGTAGATGAACAATAAAAGAAGAAGGAGCTAGCAAATGGTATCTACTAAGAGCATCATTAACTGGGATCTCTTAAGGTTGAGTTCTTAACTTTTCTAAAAAACGTTTTTTAGCTTTTAACCAAGAAAATCTAAGAACCGTCTCTTAAATAAGAACCATAAGAAACGTCTCTTAGCGGGAAAAATGTTAAAAAAAAAAAAAAATACGTTAAGAACCCGAGCTTAAGAGACCCGGGTTAATCATGGTCTAAGATTGGGGTACCCTTTTGGTATGGATAAAAACCTTTCGGGTATCGTTTTTTTTTATTTGAAAAAATCTCAATCAGATATTATAAAAATCGTGCCAGGTTTGAGTTGAATCCTTCCGGATCTAGACGAGTGCGGTTTTTACCGAAATAACCAAACTACCTAATTTGGTTCAGATATTTTATGTACAAATTACTTAAATTTATCCCAAAAACTAACAAATCAAAATACTCAGTAAATATGGTTTAAATTGGTTATTTTATCCAAATTATTATATATACAGTTTTATTTGGATATTTTGTATCAATACATCTATTTCTATCCATAAACATCCAAAATAATATATATATATATATATATATATATATATTTAATATCTAATTTTATTTTAGGTATTAGTATTAATATAAATATATATATATATATATATATATATATATATATATATATATGGATATCCCATATAAATATTTGGTTTTCAGTGAAGATCGAGTTTGGTATCGATTTTTTTGGGTTTTGGAAAAGAACCCGTTTGGATATTTAGACCGGGCCCAATCGGGTTTGATACCATGAATTTTTAGATCAGTTTCAGGTCAATTTTTTAGATGCGGATATTATGCCTAGTCTTAGTATCTAGTATCTACGATGAAAATTTCACAATTGATAAAAAATACGAGAAATCAACAAATAATTATTAAATTGGTAAGATATTGAGTATAGTATCTCTATGTTAATGATATTTTTTAGCTAGAGGTCAGCGCAGAGTGAATAATACTAAATTTTCAGTATTTATGATTTGTTTCGTATTTATTGCATATATATATTATTTGATTTGCTTTAGCAATATACGAATATCTAGAAAAATTTAAAAATATTTGTGAATATTTACCAATATTTGTGGATATCTCATTCACTTTGTTTAATATAAATAAATCCAGAAAATAATATACGTTTACTTTCAAACATATTTTATAATTTAAAATAATAACTAAAAATTAGTGAGAGTATAAAATGGCGAACCCTACTTTTAGACTTGTGTTTCTTTAGTTACAGTGGTCAACAGTAAATTGTAATTTTAATTTATTTGATCTTATCTTATGGATTTACCTTACTTTTCGACACTGAATGCTCCTCCAACCATACCTTTTAATCGATTAATATTTGTTTCTAGATTTAGCATATTACCCTATTTATCACAAAAGAAACTATAAATACTACGCTTTGGGTCTTTGACATCTTCAAAACCAAAAAAAAAAAAAAAAGATGAATAATCTCACAATTTTTATGTTAGTAATTGTTATGTGTTTAAGTTTGAAAGAAAGCTCCGGATGCTCTAAACCAAACATGGTGGAATTCAAAAACGAACTTGGAGCTGGTCGTATTCTCAGAGTGAACTGCACATCCAACAGAAAAGAAGTTTTAAGTCTTCAACAAATAAAATTCAATGGTATATACAACTTTCATGTTAGGGAGAAAGGATCAAAGAGAATAGTATGGCATTGTCATTTAAGGGATGGTAATCATTTTATGGAGATATGGAGAGCATACAGAGGAGCCTCCAGAGCTCGATGTGGTCAAATACGTGCATATATTGTTAAACCTGAAGTCGTTGAGTTAGTGAGAAATCATAAACCGACCAAACAACGTTTTGTTTGGATGTTATTTCGTGCCTAAATAATGTGTTTTGGCGCCTTGTGAGCTATAAGTCCTTTTTCAGATTTGGGGTTATAATATAGAAGAGAATAATAAAGTAATTGTATCAATGTTCTAAAAAGAAAATAATAAAGTATGAGTTTATTTGATATATGTAATGTAGTAATCTTCTAAATTATATCACATTTTTCCCCTATTTATGTGTGAATTTTCTCTTCAAAAAACATATCTCTGTATATTTCTCTTTCAATATTCTCTTTGAAGAAAAAGTAAACAAAAATCACCAAATGGGAGAAAAATTATGAGTAATGATAAAACCAAGTTATCATCACAAATAAAACCATGCAAGCGACATGCATGTGACGCAAAACCACACGGCATTACGAATAGAACCAACTTTACGTAAAGCCAATGAAGCGTCCGGAGGAGAATCATCATCCGAACTATCACCATCCTCCTTCTTCGACTTTGATACGGTCGGAGCCGGAGCAGGCGCAGGAGGACGAGGGTCGAAGACTTGCTGAGGAAGCAAAACCTTATCGACCTGGTAAACAGCGAGTTGCCCATCGCTGTAGACGTTACCGGAGACGGTGGTGTTCGTTACACCGGAGGTGATATTTACGGTGTTTCCACTGGTTGTAATGTTGAGAGGGAAGTGTCCTTCGGCGGAGTCACCTGCCTGAGTCCGGAGAGGGTTACTGATGGTTTGGAAGTTTGAGGAAGAGACATAACTTGGTATGACATGAAACTGAACTAGTTCTACTTGTTGCTCGTCGGTTAAGGAGTTTAGGGTTCCCGCTTTGAGACTGGAGAAGGAGGAATCACTCGGTGCGAAGATAGTGATTCCGTTGTCTGAGTTGTTGAGTTGGCCGTAGAGTTGGTTAGCAACGCCGGTTGATTTAAGTAGTCTGATGAAAACAGTGAACTGGCCTGCCTTTTCGAGGATTTTGGTGACGTTTGTGGGTCCTGGTGGAGCCGGAGCAGCGGCTGGCTGAGATAGGGTTCCGGGAGTTGCTGTGAGGAGGAGGAGGAGGAGGACGGTGGAGAGGAGGAGGAAGAAGACAGAATGTTCCATGGTTGATCTGTGTGTGTTGTGAGTGTTGATGTTTGTGTGAGATGCGAGTTTATAGGAAGTAGTAAGAGCATCTTTATCTCAGTTTCTTAAATGGGTTTCTTGCACTGTTTGTGGGCCCCACTTACATGTGGGGTCCGTGAATAGTGCAAGAACCATTTCCTAAAATCCCTAAATAAGAACCTGTTTTTGATGGTTTCTTACACTGTTCGCGGGCCCTACTGACACGTGGCGACCTGCGATTGATTCCTTTTATTTTCTTTTTCTTTTTTAAAAAAAAAATTAGTAAAAAAAAAAAAAAAAAAAATTAAGAACCCCATTTAGGGTTGTTAGGGATAATGATGCTCTAAGGGTTATAGTAAAATGGGAAAATTAATTGGTTAAGAGGTCAACATTTTTACAACTAAGCTGATAGTTAATAATCAATGATGATTTGCTGTTTTTCTTTATTTATTTGGTGTGTAAATTTTCCATCACATCTTGTGATGAATTGTTGTTTTACCTCTTTCGCAAAAGTATTTAACAAACATTGTATGCCTTAGACCATAATTATTTCAAAGTCTTTAACATGGAATTTTTAACAAAAAAAAATTAAATATTTGAGTGGACTCCACAAAAAGTTAAGGATCGGTTGTAGAAATTCCAAAAATAAAAATTGATTTTGTATGGTTTTTTGCATTGTTTGCGAGTTCCATTGACACGTGGCGACTTGCAATTGGTTCGCTTTTTTTTTAATTAAACAAAAAAAAAAGAAATTTCGTAAGAACCTCAGATGGGTTTCATGGGATAATGATGCTCTTACGCCGTAAATAACAAAAGAAGGATAATTGTGTTTTTGTTTTAGTGTAATGATCTTTTGGGCCAAATTATGAAAAGGATTTACTTCATTATTAGATGTTCATCGGAGCCATGCATGCAGTTAATTTTCTTAAGTAGCAAATAATGCTGGCAGTTCACGTATTGATAATGAATGTGTATACTCTTTAGTATTTACACACAAGTGTGTATTTTTGTGTGTCTGCTAGATTAAAAGAAAAACATTACTTCGTTTGTAATGATCAAATCTTCTGTATGAAAAGGTGGGAGGAATAATGAAGGGTGCGATATAATGGAAGGAGCAACTTGCAACTTTGCTTGGAAATTAAGAAAAAGCAAACAAATCAATTGATTTGTGGTGTGGGTCTCTCTTCAAATTTAAGCATCTTTCACATTCAAGAACTTAAGTTTTTATTTATTTGGTTTTGTAGTAACGTTGCCATCGTATCACATTCACTTAATACGATTTTTCAAGACATTTTACAATTGACTGTTTGAACATGTTTTGTTTATCTCTATGGGCGAAATGCAAGGTATTAAAGACAAAATTCTCACAAAAACTTAGAAGAGTCAAGATTACTATGAATGGGAACTTGGAGGAAAGACAACATTAACATTCAACACAGGTGCCACTTATGCTTACTTACGAGGGGATTTGGAAAAAGTGGACTGGACCACTACTCGTCTAGAATCTTAGGTCATCTTTAACCCAAGAGTCCCAAATGGGGTTTTTAATTTATTTATTTTTTGCTGATTAAAAAAAAATAAAACGAACCAATCGTGCGTCACCACGTGTTAGTGGACACCGCGTACAGTGCAAGAAACCATCAAAAATAAGTTCTTAATTAGAAATTTTAAGAGATGGTTCTTGCACTTTTCGCAGGCCCCACGAATCAGTGGAGACTGCAAACAGTGCAAGAACCCCCTTAAGAGCCTTAGATAAAAATGTCCTTAGTCCATGATTATCGTTGGAACTTTTTTTAGGTTTTTTATTTATTTTTATTTTTATCTGACTAAAAAAGGAATCAATCGCTGGCCGTCACGTGTTAATGGAGCATGCAAACATTACAAGAAATATACCAAAGTCGATCTTTATTTGGCAATTTCTGGAACCAATTTTATCTTTTTTTGTGAGGTCCAGAGGTTTAAGAAACCTTTTAAAGCCAGCAATAATCATGGCCTTATGGTATCCTTAGACATAATCTCAATACTTGGTTATTTGTTCTGAACAGGTCTCCAACTCGTGATCGCATGACGGCTTGCAAGTACCAACGTGGTCTACTTTGTAGTGTGGCGTCGGAGTGAAGAAATCATCTCTATCAAGAGTGCCAATTCAGCTTTGATCTCTGGTCACTGTCTGCCTCTCGCTGCAACCTCTCAGCATAAAGAGATCGAACGACACAATAAATCAAATGAAGAGACTTTCAAGGCACAAATCACACATTATTTTTTCTCAAATATGGGCCCTTTGAATTCAAATTATTAAATGGTTCTTCTTTATGAGATGTCTTTACTGGGCAAGGCCCATAAAACTTAAGCTCTCCAGCTCGTAAACATTTTATTTTTCTAGTTTTATTACGGATGCCCATGATACAAAAAAAAAGTGGTGACTACTTCTTTCCCCCCATTTGTTTTGTGTTTCTTTTGTTGCCCTACGATTTCATGTATTTCCATTGTTTCAAAATAAGTGTCATTTTAATTTTTTAATTTTGTTTTAAAAAGTGTTATTCTATAATTTTAATGTAATTTTACTACCTTTTTATTAACATTTTTATTTAAATTATTTTCATTTAATTAATAATAAATTAAATAAAAATATATTAATCTATTATACAATTTTTTTAATCTCCGTGAAAAGTGTCAAAGTGACACTTATTAAAAAACGAAAAAAGTAATTGATAAACATTTTTATTTACACAAAGGAAAAATGGACAAAATAATCTCTCATTCTCAATTTTAATCTAAAAATTAACTTTTTTAACATTGGTTATATCAGTCATTGGATCAACATACAATCTTTATTTTCATTACACGATAACAAGTTTTAACTTACAAAACACATCATTTTAATCATATTTTTATTAAGCAAACCATTTTAATTTCATTAAAAGTCAAGGGTTAAGTATAACTAACAAAACTAAAATAATTTGACAAAAAGTATTAAGATATATTTGTAATATGATTGAAATCTTTTAAAAAAACGGCATATTTATTAGAGATTCTTTAGCTTAATTTGAAATTTATGAATTATTTTGTCCATGTTCCCTTTGCTAAACCCAAAATATATGTATTTAGAACAAATGTTTTTTTTTTTGTTTCTCAATATTTAACACTCTGGCTGGTAAAGTTGGAATACAGGAAGGGCAGAGAGAGAGAATCATCGAGATATCAAACCCCTCTCTCACGCACGACTCTGAGAGAAAAGAAAGAGTCCATCGTCTTCCCTCTTCTCCGATCGAATGTAAGCTTCTCTCTTTATTCGCATTCGTTTGTTTTTTTCCTCTCTCTCTTTGCTGCCATCGATTTCGAAATTAGGGTTCTTTTTAGGAAGATTCTGGATTGAAAAAAGCTTAACCCTTTTCTTCACATTGTGGATTTCGATTCGTGTTTACTCACTAATCAAACACACATAAAGTTATTAACTTTAATAATTTAATGAGATATTTGACCAACCCCTTTTATTATCTGCAGAATCATCGTGACCTTAATTATAGGGGGAGTAGCAGCTACTCCTGAAGAAGATTGCAGCTTTGTTAGAGAGTATGTTGCATTTGGAATGCAGTGGTTATGATATCTCAACTTCTTTTGTTCATCTCGCTGAATGGCATCCTTTGGAATCGTTCTAATCTAAACCCCTTTCTTCCCTGGGTAACGTTTCGATTTTTGTTTAATTATTTGGACCCTTAAGTCTTCATGATGTAACGTCTATTGTTTTTGTACAGGTTCTTGAGTTAATTTCAGCACTTTGAAGAACAAGTTTTTTATTTGTAGTAGATCATGTTTCGTGATAGTCTTTGGTTTTCCCGTATTATTGGTTGCTTTGGATGCTTTGGCACTTCTACTAGAATCCTACATTCCCCTGAGCGGCCACTCCAACATGATACACATTCATCTGGTAGTGAGGCAACTAGCAGTTCCAGAAGCGAAGATGAAGAAGAAGAAGAAGAAGAAGTAGAGCAAAAGAGCCGCTCTAAACGATCTGACGAAATTTTGAAATATAGATTAGATCATGGATTAATCTGCAGGCAGGTTCCGGTGAAAGTCACTAATCAACTTATCCGTGGAGAGGTAATGTCACTTCTTTAGCCTCTCTCTCTCATGTTCTCTGCCTTGCAAGTGTACGCATTTGTAGAATTATCCCATTGTGTTGCCTGATTTTCAGGATGAAGATGGTAACAAGATGATCAATGAGTATGTTCGTGAGTGTAAAATTGGATCTGGTAGCTATGGCAAAGTGGTAAGTGTGAAACTCATTTACAATATTATTACTATCGCATAATATTCTTTTGGGAATTTATAACAGGTTTTATATAGAAGCTCTGTTGATGGTCAATCTTATGCTATAAAGGTGAGCTATTGTTTTCTTTCCCTCATTAAAATTTCTCTGCTTTTTTTTGTTTAGTTGATGTTATTCATTTGAAATATAATACTCATAGGGCTTAAAGATCTCTGACATATTTTGATACTTGGGTTTCCAGGCCTTTCACAAGTCGCAGTTATTAAGGCTAAGGGTTGCACCTTCAGAGACTGCTATGAGTGATGTTCTTCGCGAGGTATTATCCTTTATCTGCACTGCATTTCCACTGGTTTCATTGTAGAGAAGTTATGTTTTATGCTCTATCTCATCATTTCCAGGTTATGATTATGAAAATTTTGGAGCATCCTAACATTGTTAATCTCATTGAGGTGATAGACGACCCCGAAACTGATCATTTTTACATGGGTAACTCATTTTCCTCTTCTCTTTTCTGCTGTTTCGATACTTACTCTCCCTGGAAAGAGCCTTTTATCTTGTAGTGTTTGTCTTTCTGGTTTCACTCAGTTCTCGAATACATTGATGGAAAATGGGTTTATGACGGTTCTGGACCACCCGGTGCCATCGGGGAGAAAACTGCTAGAAAGTATTTACGGGATATAGTTGCTGGCCTAATGTACCTTCATGCGCATGTATGATCCTCGTTGTTATGTGTGCTTCTCTTGCTTCATGGTTCATTACCTAATATACTGTCTTGATTTATTTAAAAAAAAAAAAACAGAATGTAATTCACGGGGACATCAAACCCGACAATCTGATGGTTACTAGTAGTGGTACAGTGAAGATCGGAGACTTCAGTGTCAGCCAAGTGTTCAAGGTAATAAAGTGATACTTCCATCATCACTTCTTGAATATGTATCTTGTGACCTGAGTGTTAAGTGTTAACAATTCAGTTGGTTTTTATTACAGGATGATGATGATCAACTGCGTCGATCTCCTGGGACTCCAGTGTTCACTGCTCCAGAATGTTGTTTAGGTCAGCTTCCTCTCTATTATCTTTAAGCTTGGTCATAGCTCATTAATGTGTATAGAGAATAAGCCAATATCTTTTGTTTTTGGATTCGTGAATCAGTATCAGGTATAACGTATAGTGGCAAAGCTGCGGATACATGGGCAGTGGGAGTGACTTTGTATTATATGATATTGGGACAATACCCGTTTCTTGCTGATACTCTTCAGGACACCTACGACAAGGTAGTGTTTTGTCTCTGATCAGTGCTTTTTCTTTGGGCTCAAGAAACCCTAAACCTCCGGCTATTAATCTCATAACAGATTGTTAACAACCCTTTGATACTTCCGGATGGATTGGATCCTCTTCTAAGAGATTTGATGGAAGGTCTCCTTTGCAAAAGTGAGTTGCATGTTTTCATCATTAAGCTACACGCCTGAGTTATGCTAGTTGACTAATGGTGGAATTCACCTGTTGTTGCAGATCCGAGCGAGAGAATGACACTGAAGAATGTGTCGGAGCATCCTTGGTTCCTTGGAGAAGACGGGCATGTTCCCGAGTATTTTTGTTGCTGCAAACGCAACTCTGCCTTAAAAATTGAACAAGAAGAAGAAGCTAATGGGATGTCTGAAGTCACAAATACTTTGGAAGCTTTTTGATCGTTTTAGAAATTACAAGCTTGAATAATAGATGCAGGAAAGGTTAACATCAGGGTATAGCATCTCCTTAACCGTACAAGTTTGCAAATTTTCTGTTGTTTTATAAGTTTCAAACTAATATGACTTACAATGATTTTTTTTTTATGTACCAAATTTTTTTAATGGTCACATTCTCATGAGACAAAAGAAGTCTATGCTTGTGCTACAGCTTATATAGTGATTAGTTTCAAGTGTATGAGAAAAGGTCATCGAGTCAGGCTGTGATCAAGTGACTCTTTACCAATGATGTTGCAAAAAAATAGATTATCACATTCTCATCGATTCAGGGCATAAACTAGGAAAACATTAACCTACAACTCTTAAATTTTTTGAAGACAATTACATAAATATAGATTATCAAATTTGTAATAAAAATTAACTTTTTTTATTAAATCGGTTACCTTCCCCAAAATCTCTAGGCCGATCTTGATGGGATCTCAAAAAATTCAGATACATTGATCATTTAAAATGTACAAGATTGAAGAATAGACGCAACTCCCTTTAAACCGTACAAGTTCGATCTTGTTTGCGGTCTTGTAGATAGTGATTTCTATATAACGTCCACGATTTGTGTATGTATGGAAATTTAAGAGAAAATTCACTATATTTATGGAAATATTTCCATTTGAGGTAGATTGCTGAATTCCCGTGGGATAATGCGAAATAAAAAAGGAAAAACTCTTTTCTATATAAATAGCTATAAATTAGTTGAATGAAGCTCACATTTGATGTGAAATCCCTTTAGTCCAATGGTTTAATTAAGTATTCATTAATGTTTCTATTCTACGAGATCTAAGTTTTAAATTCTAACAAAATTAAAATTATGCGATTAATTAAAAAAACTTACAAGAAATCTGTAGCATGGAATAATGAATATCGTTAAGCATGGTATGGTGGTTTAAAATGATGCAATCAGACGTGATTTCTCGTCAAATAGGTAAAATTGTCTGATGTATAATCGTTTATCAAACGTTAAAAATAAGCTAAGTTGGAAAAAGAAGTTACTATTTTTATTTTTTTTTATTTTTTTTTTGCTAGAAAAACTACAATTTAACAAATAAATTATACCAAATGTCAAAAGTTCCCTAATATTATTTGTGAAATAATTTGTTTATGTGACATCATCATATTCATTCTCAACAAAAAAATATGATATAACATTAATTTAATTGTGATATGTAAAATTTTTGTTATAAAAATTTATGTTATAGTAAGCTTTTTTAATTGGTAATCCTAATAACTAGGATATCAACATTAAAGGCAATGTTCTATATAAAATTATATTTTGAAAATTTATTGAAATACAGTAATAACTAATAATTTTATATCATCACTAAAGTAATATATATATATATATATATATATCATTAAAAATGTGTCAAGATAATGATCTTTAAGATTTCCCAATAGAAAAAGGGCTTATTTGCCATATAACTAAAAAAAAAAGAGAAATTAGATTTTGGGAGAGAGTAGAGAGATAGGGAGAGAAAGTAGGAGAGAATGAAGAATTTTGGTTATTTTGTTAAATTGTTTTTTTTAGTTAGTAGGTGCAGTTTTTGTAAAAAATAACAAATCATAGCGGACGGGGAACAAAAATCCCACTAAGGTCATTGTAATACACGTTTATTCTAAATAATCTTGTAATTGATTTTTTTTTATATTTATGATCGGTTGATTCGTTCGGTTTCGAAAAAAATATATTTAGTACTACAAAATAGATTGGCTATCACACGACTTGGCAAAAGTTTGGAATACCTTCTTATTTATATCAAAAGATACACTGATTATCGGTTATAGTTTACCATATTAATTATTTAGACCAAAATCGGTTAAGCAGTTTATAGGTTTAGTTTTGAATTTTTTACCTTTAGAACCACTTTCCCACTTTCTTATCACACTACAGGCCACTTTATGCTGGAGACACACATTTTCATGTCAAAAAGACTTCAGTGTCCCTAAACTAAACACACAGTAATTGGATCACCTTCTTTTTCTGTTTTTTTTAATAGCTAAAGCACAAAAATTTTAATGTCATTTAAAGAATAAAAGTTCTCCCTTTTTCTCCCAGAAACCACGAAACACACAAGATTCTTCAAAAAAAAAATTCATTTCACATAAAAATCTCAAATTTTCCAACTTTCATCTCAAAGACGATGAAGATTAGGATTCCTAAACCATTTCATGTCTCGAAATCGAACATCATTCCCACTCTTACCCCATGGCACCTTTCATCCAAACCCGTCTAAACTTGGAAGTCTCTACTTCTTCGAAGCATGAACAGAGTCCATTGGGCTGTCATGTTGTGGTCAAATTAGCCTTAGTATAGAGTGTCAATGTTCAAAAACGCGTTTAGGGTGAGAGGTTACGCGACATTGAAACTTTCCACGATTGGTAAAAATTTTGATTTGTCCATATCCGTAAAAAAAATCGGATTCTTCAAATTTTAGTGATTAAAATCGAATGTAATCAGATATCTATCAATTTAACTTAAAAAAACATGAACAACGTGATATTTTATGTATTGTGACAATATTCTATGGTTGGCCATAAAAATAAAAATGTTGCAGGAAAAGTAAAACAATCTGAAGGAAGAAGATGATTTTAATTACGATTTTGCCATTACTAAAGAAACAAAAAAAACAACAAAAATATGAATATTTTTTTTTTTACCGTTAAACCACTATGATTTATTAGTAAGTTGTCTCGTAATCAACTTAATATATACAAATGTATCTAATTTTTTTTAAAAGACTTAATATTAACCCCAACATTCACACTTAATACTAATGCTAATGTCCAAGAAGAACCTTATTCATTCCTCATCACTAGTTGTTCGTAGGACTAGGGTGCAACTCAAATCAGTATGTTTCTAAAGCCTATAACGTGCATTGTATTGTGATAGTGAAAGTAAACCATCATATGTATTCTGTACATTTCCTCAACTCAAATGTCCACGAATTATTTTCCATAACTCGACGTCCACAAGTCGTCATCCACAACTCCTCATCCACAACTTATAGCCCATAAGTTGTCATCCACAACTCGTCAACCACCACTCGTCATCCATAATTGACTTGTTTGTAACACATCAATATGTAATTTTTCCCTAAGTAGCTCATTTTTCCATAACTCTTTCATCCACACCTCATATATCCGATTTTCTTATACCTAATTTTCCGAGTTGTGTCATGTACACATTCGATTATCTGATTGTCAAAAAATGTCTATGAAAATCCATCCACAAAAACAATAGTGATACGACTGCATATAATTATTCACATGAACAATATTCCATTATGAGCTCAGTGATTATGTAATTTGTAGTGTTATTTAAGAGAAATGTAAGGAAGAGAAAAAATGGAAAAAAATATACAAGTATATTTATAAATAAATAATTTTGAGAGAAAGAAACTAATTTGAGATTTAAATATAGTTAGAGTTGTTAATTAGGATGTACGAAATGATATGCCAAAAAAAAAGAGTATCCAAATTTTTTGTGTTGTGTAGCTATTAATGGAGTATAACATTTAAGATATCAAACCTAATAAATACATAAAAGGTAACTAAACTAATCAAATACTATCTTTCTAACAAATTAACTAATGAAACTCACCATCCAATTCACTTTAATAAAGATATTTGTGTCAATAATCTCTCTCGATCCAAGTGAAAGTATGTTGCAAGTGCCATGTGGCTTTTATTGCAAACAAAACTCAAAAAGTGGTTTATTATGTAATCAACTCTTTAGTTTTAGTTGTTTTTTCTCTCCCCAAGGATGTGGGTCTTCAAGCTTGATATATACTCACGTCTATGTACATATATACATTGTTATATATGTATAGTCACACACACATATAAACACACATTTGGTTTATATTACATTTATAACTACATATTATATATGGTTCTAGTATATATGGGATAGTTCATTATTCCTGACTGCGATAAGTGTAAAACTCATCCAACCTGCTCACAGCAGAATTAATTTCTTCATCAAAGATTTGTGCATGGTATAACATCTAATTTAGATTTAAGATTTGTTGTTTTGAAGTTTTAGTGAGTCAAATAAAACAAAAATATTTATATCAAACATTAGATCAAATCAGCTTTTTATCATAAACATTAGATTAAAGTTTATGATAAAGTTATAAACTTTAACATTGTATTATATTATATATAAAACGTATATAGCTAATTCTAACTTCTAATGCAGGCTAAAAGAAGCTTATTATGCTATATGTAAAATAGTCGATCGTACACTCATTGCATAAAAAGAATATAAATGAGAGAGAGAGAGAGAGAGCCTGTCTACGAATATGCTTAAGCCTTTCGTGTGTCGGCCAATTCTGGTATTTGGTTTGGATCATTTTTACTTTCACGTAATCGCTAGGTTTTTCTTTTACTTATTTATATGATTTTTAATTTTCTGATATCTTTATATTTATACGAATAATATAAGTTAATTATCACTTTGCAAAAATACACATTATCAAAAATATATTAACATTTAGGTTTATAGTTTAGTGATTATCGTTTAAGGTTTAGTGTTAGAAGGGTGATGTTGACTTTCTAATTTTTTATAAATATTTAGAAAAATTAATTATATCTATTTTCATCAAAAAATTAAGATTTTTTTAAAATTATAATTTATTCAAAGTAAATTTTCAAATTAGTATCAAACTTATGGTATAATTGCAATTTTTTCATACTTTATAATGTAGCAAACTATATTTTTATGCCCGTATATTGTTTTTGTTTAAAATTTCCATAACAAATTAATATGCTACGAAATGTTAATTTTTCGGTCAATATGTTTAAGATCTTGTGGACCAAACACATGCAAGTTTGCATGTATGTAATCGCTATGTGTATCCTATAATCGTTAGAACTATGTTTTTACTGTCGTTAAATCTATGTTATGAATAGTATGCAAGTGACAAGTTTTTTTTAAAAAATGACGATCGTTGCCATCTACCAAATACTCCATTTTTAATCAACAACTCGCACATGTATTTATATTGACACAATAACAACTAGTATAAGCCATCAAACTATGGCCTAGTCTTTACTTTCGAATTTTCATGTTTTTGATATTTACTATTGTAGAGCATTATTTTGTTGATCATAATTGTTTTTTTTTTGAACTTTTGTTGATCATAATTGTTATGAAATAAAAAGATGATTTACACGAGAAATCATCTAAAAGCTAAATCTAAAAATAAAGAACGTACAACCTTCAGCTTAACAACTCCGATGAAGATTGGCTGTTTTTAAAATCAAGTCAAAAGTAGCTTTATCCATGTAAGTGATTACTCCTACAATGTTTTAGAAAGCAGAGATTTCCTCTTCGTAAGAAGCAAAACATGTAATATAAAGTCACTTTAATCTTGAGCATCATTCCAACTCGAATTCAAATAAAATATTATATCGACTTTATCTTATATATTAAATTAGGTGTGTGTAGAAACATATAAATTACATGAATAACTTTTTAAGCTTCCGTATGTTTGTGGTTCTTAGCTTTTCTTTACTAATAACATATAATATATGAATTTTAACTTATATGATGACACACTGATAATATCATCATAAACTGCTATGTTCTGATTATGTTCCTTTTAAAGTACGAGAATTATGAGATTTTTACTTATAATCCTTTTAAATACTTGAAAATCGAATCAACGTTTATTTTTATTTTTTAAATATTAATTCTTTAATCTCAAAAAAATTAAACTCATGGTTTGAATGATAATATAGGAAACAACTATAATGTAATTCTAATAGTCATGATAACGTATAAATACATATGTATATGTATAAAATTTTATTATTATTAACTGTGATGTGGTTTCATCCGTAACTATTCAAAGCTTCAAAATAATTATGTTTGTAGTTATTCGTGAGAATATATATACGGTAATAAAAGAAAAAAACAGATTATATATATAATTTTTTTACAACCTTAAACATAGTAATGTGAACTTATTAACAAATTTAAACATAGAAAGTGGCAAATCACATCATATAATCATATTCATAGTTGTCGTATAGAATTATTATTTAATGAGATAATTACGCCACCTAAATAAGCACAAACTTTTCACTCATGAGTCATGATCGTGATATAGGAATTACATGGGTCATTATCAAAAGAAAAATCCACACAATATATAATTAAGAAAGAAAAAGTCACTATAACACTACACATGTCATACTTACACACAAAATGTAATTAAGAAAACGACTGTATGTCTTATTGAATTGTGTGGCACCGCAGCACAATGGCACATAATAGTTTTGTTGTGGGATAATGTACACAATAAAGGTTTTACTTGTTCCAAAATAGTTGTATATTTGTAGATTCTACAGGCTTCTTTTGTTAGAATTGTGTTTGTGTGGCTGGGTATCCTAAATATATTGTTAATGATTTCATTGCCAAATAAGAATGTTAAAGTATTTTAAAAAAATTATAATATTATTTGAGAAATCAGTTCATAGATGTCACACTCAAATTAATTCTAATGATAGTTTGATTACATTAATATATTTAATAAATTAAATTAACTATTATAATTACCATTACTATATTTCATTTTTCTTTTTTTATATTTTTTTATTAAAAATTGTAATATGTGATTTATTGATTTTCTTCACATAAGTTACATATTAACATATATTTATTATAATGTAAGTGATCTTAAGAAAGTATTTCTTTTCTTTTTCTTATTTACATATTTTCTCATACATTAAATAATTTCTTTATTTCTAAATATCTTCTTAATAGAAAAAATATGTTTAGGTCTATAAGGAAACTACTGTTAGTTAGTACATACATTAAATAAAGCCAGTTTAAATATTTTGTTTTTAATGTGATGTCTCTTTGTGTTATGCAATTTTCACCAAAGATGGACCTAAACGAATAGTTATTTTTTACTTATTGGATTTTGTTACTCTATAAACTATAAACTATTAATATTTTTAAATAAAATTATAGAAAACCAAATAATTGAACAAATTACTAAAATAGCATATTACAAACATATTAAGAAAAATTGCTAAGAATACCATAAATTAAGTACCATTTTTCAAAAATACATGCAATCAAAAATATATTAACATTTGGGTTTACACTTTAGTGATTATTGTTTAGGGTTTAGCGTTAAAGAGGTGAAGTTGAGTTTCTAAATGTTTTATAAATTAATATTTAGAAAAATTAGTTTAGTCTATTTTCGTCACAAATTTAAGGTATTTTTGAAAATAATCATTCATTAAAGGTAAATATGAAAAGTGATATCAAACTTGCGGTAGAACTGAAATTTCTCCCATAATTAACAACAAAAACTAAAATTAATTTAATATACCAAATTTAAATCATAGTAAAACTATAAAATTAAATATCATGGCCAAATTGAATATTTTGAAAATATAAGACTCCACAGCTAAACAACTCATAAATAAAAACAATGATTAAAATATCAAAAATACACAAAAAAAATTAAAAAAACTAATAAAATACTCAAATAATTATATGTTAGTTTTTTTGTAAATATTCATGTCCGCGGATAAGTCACCTAGTACTAATAATATTAATTTTTTGTCAACCTTGATATTGTTAAATACTAATAATATTTAATGAACAAATGTTAAGTATTTTTCCAAAAATACCAATAATATTTAATGAACAATAATGCTGGTATAAATTCGGCCAATATAAAATAGAAATCAATCTAAGTCAGAGAGATATTCATCAAAAACTCATATAAGTCCAAGTAGCATATTCACGCATTAACTAAACATATTATTAGTACGTTTTTTTTTTTTTAGTAGTACGTTTCTTCCTTCTATTCGAAACCAGTAGTTTTAGGTGTAACAAAACATTGTTTTCTTTTCACATAGAGGATGATGGTAGCCTGGTAGGATCACATTTACTAAGATTTGTAAGTCCAATACTCCTGACTTATCCAGAAACCAGTTTCAGAATTTACATTCAAAATGGCAAAAGAAGAAAGAAAAAAAACAGCAAAGTATGTAAAATAAGAATAGAGAAGTGGGCAAATTTTTAGAGAAACAGCAGAGAGGTAGGCCCATCTCTCTCTATCTACATACATGAGAATCATGCTTTTCTCTGTCTACTCCATTCCTTTTTCTCATTCTTCTTCCCCATGATTAGAAGCACTAATCTCGAGAAGATAAAGAAACAACCTCCCTCCCTCTCTCTTTGTTTCAAAGTCTCTTCCTTTTTGGGCGGGTCTTGAGGAAATTTTTGGACTTTTCTGTTTTAAGGGACGTTTCTGAGTTACTTGTAGTTGTGGGTTTTGTTTCTACTTGCTGCTGGTAGTGTGTCAAGCTTTTTCTTCTACCTAACTGTATCATAATAAAGTCTCTGTTTTGTTCTGTTCTGAAGGCTTGTCTTCCTCCCTCCCTCTCTCTCTCACTTCTGCTTTTGTTTGGTTGAGAATAGTTTGAGTTTTGTAAGTATTTTAAAAAGGTTGTCTGGTTGAAAACCAATCTCTGGTTGTTTGTTATAGTGATGGCTACTGAGGAAAAGCCTCTTGATTCAAGCCATGGTGACTCTGCCACTTCTTCAAATCAGGTACATATAGACATACAACATATGTATATGCATGCAAGTATGAATCTTGGTTTCATTGAGTTCATCTTTGAATGAATTAGATATGTCTATAAGTGGAATTGTGATTTTGATGATGTGGTTCTTGAAAAGATGAGAGCTTTTTTTTTTGTTTAATTGCTAGATATGTATAAAAAGTTCATTGCTTTTGGAGCAGATCAAATTGTTATGTGAACCTTAGTGTCTGATTAGTGTTGCTAACTGATATGTTGTTTAAGTTCTAATAGAACTCTTTTGTTCTTGACAAGAAGGCAGAAGGATCCTCTGCTATAACAGAAGAGACTTCTGCAAATGTTCAACAATGGAGGAGAAAGAACCTATCTTTGCAGATACCCCCCAGAGCAAGTGTTCTCTCCCTTGAAGACTCAGTTGTAATTAAAATGCCTCCAACACCTAGTCCAACTCCAAGGAGAGTGAACTTTTCTTTGACTTCAAGTTCTCCAGGTCCTGGTCCTACTTCTACTTCTTCTGCTGCTGTTCCTGTTCCTCCACGGGGAAAATCTTCCCTGAAGAATCTGATCCCAAAAGTTGGCTTCAAACCAAAAACCTCTAATACTGACATCGAGAAGGGACAAGGGGACGTATCTTCTCCTTCTGCACTGCAGGAGAAGGCTTCAATATCGAGGTCATTATCACTTTCAAAGCTATTTACGCCTAGGATCAAGAGAACTTCATCTCTGCCTGTGACTCCTGTTGTTCTTTCAAAGTCAGAGTCAGCTCACGGAGGAAGCAGTGCTGCTCCTCAAACTCCAAGTGTAAGCTGTCTTTTGTGTTGCATCAGAATGTCTTAAGATCATTTAGGTACTTATACTTGGTACTGCAGAGCAAAGGAAGGGTGCAGATAGCTCGCTCGCTCTCTGTGCCTGTTAATGTCAAGGAAGCAAGCTTAAAGAGAATGGATTCTTTCTTCAGAGTAATTCCTTCCACTCCTCGTGTAAAGGAAGGAGACGTTTTCTCAAATGCATCAGAGGTTGGTGATACTGGTAAGTTCATGGTTCTATTGGTTGTGGTTTGTCTTCTTTTTGTTGATTTATTCACGTGTAAATCTATCTTAATGCATTGAACAGAAACATGTGATGCTGATGGAGAAGACATACCTGAGGATGAAGCAGTTTGTAGGATTTGTTTGGTAGAGCTCTGTGAAGGAGGAGAAACCTTAAAGATGGAGTGTAGTTGCAAAGGAGAACTTGCTCTTGCCCACAAAGACTGTGCTCTTAAATGGTTCACCATAAAGGGTAACAAAACCTGTGAGGTGTGTAAACAAGAAGTTAAAAACTTACCTGTAACACTCCTACGGATCCAAAGCATTCGAAATTCTGGTGTTCATCAGCTTGATGTCACTGGTTACAGGTAAAAATACTCTCATCTGCAAGAAGTTAGAACTTTATGGAGTGTTCAGACATTCTAAACTTTCTTTGGTTATATGGTTATTTCTTTACAGAGTTTGGCAGGAGATCCCGGTTTTAGTAATCATCAGCATGCTCGCTTACTTCTGCTTCCTCGAGCAGCTCCTGGTAATTCATCTCTACTATTTATATAAACAACAATAATCATCAGGATTTAGACATTCATACAGAGATATACTACAAGATAGATGTCTAGTATTAACAGTAAGTTTCATTTGCAGGTTGAGAACATGGGTACGGGTGCAATTGCGATATCACTGCCATTTTCTTGTATTCTTGGTCTTCTTGCATCCATGACCGCATCAACCATGGGTAGGTACTCTTTTTGAGAAACTTGTTCAAATGTTTCCTCCTATCTGATCTTTTTTGGGTTATGGATTAAAACTTGTGCAGTGATGCGAAGATTTGTCTGGATTTATGCATCAGTCCAGTTTGCTTTGGTGGTTCTCTTCGCCCATGTATTTTATTCCGTGGTTAGTACTCTTCAACGCATCTCTTCTTCTTTCCTCACCCCTCTTGCATGATATTATCTAAATGTGGTGTGACCCTGCTAGGCATATCCTTAAAGCTAAACAACTTACAAAGCTTTTGGTTTAGCCAATAAAAATGAAAAGCTTAGTGATCACTTAGACATAGAGTTTTAACCTATCAGTCTATAGACTCAAATCCGTTGTTGTTGTTAAAATCCCATGTCTTGGTTTGTAAACAGGTGAAGTTGCAATCAGTTCTGTCAGTTCTCTTGTCAACATTTGCTGGATTTGGTGTCTGCATATGCGGAAGTTCAGTGATGGTTGAGTTTGTGAGATGGAAACGTAGATGGCGAGCCAGAAGGCTAGAGCAGGAGCTGAACCATGCTCACACGCTGCCACAGCCGCCCCAGACGCTGGATGCAACAAACTCTCAGCAGCATCCAAATGCCTCGTAGACGCAAAAAGTGGAAAGATGAATCTTCATTTATACAGTAGTTGGTTAATGTGTGTATGGTTTGTATAAGGAAAAGGAAAAGTGGAAAGACTGTTCTTTTGTTTGTCTTGCTTTCTTTGCATACAGCCATTGTATTATTGTAAGTTTGTAACTTTCCCAATCTCTACAAATGAAATGTCTGCAGTGGTGTATTGAGTCTATAGTTCTCGTGTATTATTCTTCTTCTCTTTTCTCTGACTTTGGTAAACTCTTTGCCCTTCTTCTCGGGGACGGTGAACATCAAAGTGAAAAGATTACAGCCATGAAAGATACACGGCAAGATTTTTATTAATTTGGTTATGTTACCATACTTCAGTGTGTGACAGTTCTATAAGCTGGCCTTTGAAACCAGATTGAAGAGTTGAATTGTTCTTTCTCAAACTAATATAACTTGATCATATAATATAACTTAAGGAGAAGTATTTCTATAACTCATAAGGAGCTTGGGATCATAACTCGTCCTTGGAATCACTTTCGGTACTCTTTGTGGTGCTCTCAGGCTTTTCTTTGGTCTCGGTAGTTTCTACTTTTGGTGTGGACTCAGCAGCTTTAGGAGATTCAGTTGATGCAGGTTTCTCCAGTTTGAATGGAATCGTTGCGTGCTTTCTCATAAACTTGTAAAATGCAACCACAGTGCGGTCTGCATCTACCATTATCTGCTCCATACACACAAACAAAGGAAGGCAATTCTTTGTTTTAGAGGGAATTTAAGAACACAAAACCATTGCAGCCAAGAAGCAGAACTTACCGGTTCTGAGGTCTTGTTTCCTGCAGGGAAGAAGAGAATTGTAGGGAATCCTTCAGCCTGCAAAGAGATTTATGTCAAAAACCCGAAACAAATCATCTCTTGAAGGCTTCAACAATGCGTTTCATTAAAGATATTTACCTTTGCCTTGGGATGTTCATTGGTTGCTCCATCCATCTTGGCTATGACAAGAGAATCAATGCTTCTTAAATGTTTGGCAAGTTTGTTATACATTGGCTCAAGTGCTTGGCAATGCCCACACCATGGTGCATAGACCTGATGTTTTTCGTGTTAAATAACAAAGAATTTGAGTCCATGTCAGTTTATTAACGGAGTAAGGGTACAGAATAGTACCTCGAGAAGAACATCCTTAGACTCGTCCAGGACAATTTCATCAAAGTTATCTCCAACCACAATTTTCACATCTCCATCATTCTGTAGGCAACAAAAGCTAAGTCCATTGTTACATGAATGATAAGAAAGAGACAGCTTTCTTTCTTTCTTTACCTTTTCAGGAATGGGGTCTGACTTATAGAAAGGCTTTAGCTTGTCGCTCAAGAACTCTTCCCCAAATGTCTGCAAAGAATTACATTTTAAACAAACAATCTAGCCTTTAAAGTCGACGAGTAAAGAAAGTACCTTAATTTGATCTGATTTGATTTCGCCATCGAAGTAGTGTTTTTTAGGATCTTCATTTCCTGTGAAGGCAACAAGCTAGACACAGACCAACATTCCAGATATATTTAGCCAAAAAGATTATTATAAATGTGCAACTCTTTCAAACCTATAAGAAACAAAAGGACTTACTTTAGGACCATTGCTAGACACACCAAAGTAGTCAGCAATTGGCTTCCCATACTCCTCGTTATCCACATCCACAAATACAAAGATGAGCTGTTGCAACAAGCAAGGGTTCTTAGAAGTAACCTTATCAAGATAATGTATAGCCACCGTTGATCCAAATACCATATGCCCATGTACTTGTCCTGATGTGAAACAAAGCATATCAAAATAATTCAGAGTACCTATGTTCTTACCTTTCCTTTAAACGATTTTGCTGCTTCTTCAAACTCTGGAAGAACCTTTTCAGAGTCATTTTTGGTTGCAAACAACAGCAACTGCAAAGAGAACATATAAGTTCATGTTAGTAGCTTCACTAAGCCATCTTCGAATTTAAGAACTCCACTAAAAACATTTGACACACCTGCTTCTTGATTGCACTCTCAAAAATTTCTTGGGAACTCTCTATGGTGAAAACAGTGACCAAAGGAAGCTTGTTGGTGGACACAAAACTAACTAGAGCAGATTTAACAAACTCCCCATCTGCAGATTCATAATAACCCAAAAAGAAAATAAGCAAAGGCAGAAAAAAACAACACCGCCGCTAAATCAAATAGCATAATAAAGATTTACAGAACCAACCAAAATGGCTAATCTTCTCCTCTTCTCTCTTAACTAAGACAAGAGCAGGCCGTTTAGACTCCGGATCAATGTGGAACATCTTAGCGACGTCAGGGTTCACGGTTTGATAGAAGTTCACATCATCTTCAGCTTTGGAAGCAGCAGCAAGTTGATCGTGCTCAACACCCACCAAAGAGTTCAAGTAACCCAAGACGACTTTGTTCCCAGAAGTCAACACTTTCTCAGCATCATCTAAAGTCGTCAAGTTATACACACTAGGACCTATCTTCTTCTTCACCCACGTCACAATTGTTTCTCTAAATCACATAGCAGTAACCTTTATCAGAAACCCTAGCTTTAATCAGGTCACACTAAAGGTTTGAACTTTCAATACAAATCACACTAAAGATTCAAAATTTCAATTCAAATCGCACTAAAGATTCAAACTTTCAATAGAACTCACACTAAAGATTTGAACTTTAAATATAACTCACACTAAAGATTTAAACTTTCACTACAAATCACACTAAAGATCTGGACTTTCAAGGCAATTCAAACTAAAAGATTTGAACTTTAAATAGAACTCACTCTAAAGATTTGAACTTTTAATACAAATCACACTAAAGATTTGAACTTTGACTTACTTGGTCCTGCCTCCAGTGTAAGGCTTGTGCTCGCCATCTACAAAGAAGAGAATAGTGGGGAAGCCCTGAACACTATACTGATGAGCAAGCTCATTCTCCTCCGTCGCATCGATTTTAGCCAAAACGACACCGTTCCCCTTAAGCTCCGTGGCAGCTGCTGCGTACTCGGGAGCAAGAGACTGGCAATGACCACACCACGGAGCGTAGAACTCAACCATCACATATTCATTGTTCTCGATCACGTCTGTGAAGTTACGCTCTTTGATTACCACAACGTCTTTCTCGTCGACTTCCGGCGCAGGGACCGGATCGGAATCTGTGTTGCCTAGATCGGAGAAATCTCCGTCTTCCTCTTCGTCGTCGGGATCTTCTTCGTCCTCTCCTCCGTGGAAGTCGTCAGTGAGTGGCTTAGCGGGAGCTGCTTCGTCTTCTTCTTTGAGGTCTTCGAGGAAGCTGAGATCTTCATCGTCAACGTCTACATCGGCGGAAGAGGTAACGGCGGAGAGAATGAGAAGAGCGGTGAGAGAGAGGAGGAGGAAAACGCGGAACGCCATTTCTAGTGTGAAACGCTGATCATACTAAGAAGGTTTTTAGATCTAACAAGACAAAGCTGGTTTGATAAATACGTGGTACGTCGTCGTTTTGCCTTGGATTTGAGTTTATTACGGCAGGTACTTATTTCATTGACTAAAATACGACCAGATTTAATGGGCTCTCACCAGAATTTAGTAACTGAATCCAAACTGAATAAAGTTTTTTTTTTTTTTTGCTTAAAGGCTTTGAATAAAGTTTTTTCTCTGACAACTAAATAAAAACGGTATAACATTTGTCTTTTTGGGGAAAATAAAACATTTAGTAATAAATATATGTAGCATTTAAGGGGAGTGTTATTCAAACAAAAATTGATTTTAAAGGTTATTCTACAGATTTTTATAAGGGCAAGTTTTTTAAAGACCATAAAATAGTTTTTTTTACCAACAAATTATACAATAAGGAAACAACCAATCATTAAAAACTATTTTAATTCTACTTTATAGATATATAAATATTTAAGTAAATAAATTTTAGAAAAAAATAATAACTTTTTGTTATTATTTTGGAAAGTTTTCCAATTTAAACTTTTTGAAATCCGAATTATTTTTAAAATTATTTTATAAATATTAAGTATTTTTAAAAAAAATCTAAACCGACCTCTTTCCAAACTCCGTTCTTCAAATCCAAATTTTTTTATCAAGATTATTTAAGCCTAAAATATAAATATCATTTTATTTTTTTAATGAAACATTTTGGTTTTTAACACTTATGTAGTATATTTATGATAAAATAATTTTAGTGTTCTAGAGAATTTCTCATTTTTTAATAATCAACAAGATAAATAGGCTCCCACTTTTCGTGTTTGTATAATGAAACTTTACTTTCTTGTGTATCTGTTTCTACGTTTTATGCTTTTGAAAGGTGAAGTTTTGAAGATGAAAACTATGGCGAAGATGATCTAGATGAAAGAAATTGTGAGCTTACTTAGAGTTTGAATAAGCTGGACTATGATTCATGAACAAGTCTGCTTCCTGCAATCGACACACATAAGCAAAGAGTTTGGTATGTCATGTTTTACTTCTCTGTGATATTTGTATAGTTTGTGTCATTATGGGTTTTATACGATTGGTATTAATAGATGTGAAACTAAATTTCACATTGAAAGTTTAGACAATAGTCTAATATATAAAAAGATGTTTAACTCTAATTAATACGAGGTTTTATAGTAAAGAGTCCAAAAGTAAATTCATACGGATTTGTCTCTTAGTCACAAAGTAAACAATATTGTATTAATCGGATAATAAAGAGTTGGACATTGACATTTATGAACCTAACAATTGATATCAAAATGGAATGATGAGAAAGCTGTAAAAAGACCAAAATACCGTTCAAAATATGAATGGAACCCTTTGAGTTATGAATGGGAAGTATGTGGCAGAGATCAAGTCAGAAGATCCTTGAAATTCAGTTGTGAGACACAATATGAGTGTGGTCCTTAGTTTGAGAATGAGAATGTAAAATATTAAACAAATTCCCACATTGGAAGTTAGACAAAAAATATCTAATATATAAAAAGATGTTCAACTCTAATTAATACGAGATCTTTTGAGAAGAAACTCAGAAGTAAATCCATACGGATTTTCCTCTTATGTTTAAAATAGACAACATCTTAATAATTGGATAATAAAGAATTGGACATAGTCGTTTACAAACCTCACAATAGGTGAGATAGTTCATAGTTGTTACTGAGGTGGAAATTTGTATGATTGTACAATGAATAACAAAAGAAGAAAAGGTCTTTTCGAATGAGTGAAGAGAAGTCATGAAAACCATTTTGGTTAATGTAGTTGTTTTCGTTTGTTTGTTGATTATTCACTCTTTTGTTTAGAATTTCCCTCTAATATACAAGTGTTAATAGTATGTACTTACACATTAAGTGAGCAAAACTGTTGTAGTTGTATTTACGATGTTTATATATGGTCTATAGATTCAAATGATTTTAGAAGTTATAAATTTGTGACGTTTTTGTGTCCCCAAAAAAAAAAAAAAAAATTTGTGACGTTCTTCTTGTACTTTATTGTAAACATCGTGACATCCATTGATTCCCAAGAGAAACAGAATCAAATCAAAATCAACGTTTAGTCTACCCAAAAAAAAAAAGCGAAATCGAGATTTATCTTAAAGCAAAATCAATTTAAACCACGTTTACAACCAATGAGAAATTCCAAGAAGTTTAAAAACATAACATATAAAATAAATAAAAAGACATAGGTAGCTTACGCTTTAACACAGGCAATCATCATTTTTGATACACGTAATTGTAGCTTAATTCAAACATTAATTAAAATTAAGCAGAGCTCCTAAAGGAGCCAAGAGATTTAATTCCAGCCGCTCTTAGAACAAACTGATGGTATAACGCAGCAGCTGCTGCTCCGACCATTGGTCCCACCCAAAATATCCACTGCTCAAATTATCAAAATAATATAATTAAACATCATTAGTTTCATTTCATATAATATATTTTAGCTAATATACTTAAACATCATAATTTCATTAGTGTCCATATAAACGTTAATAACGTACTTGGTCGTCCCAAGCCTTTTCTTGGTTGAAGATAACTGCAGCTCCGAAGCTACGGGCCGGGTTGATTCCAGTTCCGGTGATGGGAATGGTGGCTAAGTGAACCATGAAGACTGCAAAACCAATGGGAAGTGGCGCCAAAACAGGAATGTGAGAGTCACGTGCACTTCGCTTGGGGTCGGTGGCCGAGAAGACGGTGTAAACAAGTACAAATGTTCCGATGATCTCGGCACCTAGTCCGGTTCCTTTGTTGTAGCCTTCCTCAAGCTGGTTGGCTCCTCCTCCATATCTAATGTTATCAACAAATTTGTTAGTTAATAAAAATTTGTAATCATACATTATTTGTTAGTTAATCTATTGAGTCAAATCTGGATGCATGAGTGTTGGGACTTGATGGAACCTGGAGTAGTAAGAACTTTGGAATGCTTTGACCAGACCGCAACCGCAGATGGCACCAAGGCACTGAGCCACAATGTATAACACTGTCCTCACCAATGATACTTTTCTAGCTAAGAACAGTCCGAACGTCACAGCTGGATTTATATGGCCACCTGTAAAATAACAACAACAACAACAACAAAAAATAATTAATAAATTTAAAATGTAAGGTTGGATCTTAATTTAGATATGCCGAACCAAAGTTATTCATACCGAACTTAACTAAAGTAAAAAAAAAAACTCAACTCAACTCAACTAAACTAGTTCGAACTGAACAGGAAAAACAAATATGAAAACCAAAAGTTGATATATATATATATATATAAGAGATATAAAGATTTATTTAATAACAGGAAAAAGAAATATTTGTTCGACAAAACATTGAAATTAACACCATAACAAATAAATCTATATTGCTATGTTTTGATATATTTGTTGTATAAACTATATATATAATATTTATCTTTATTATTACGTGAAAATCTACGTAACTTGACTCGAACGTTAGTATACGTACCGGAGATACCGGCGGTACAGTAAACGAGAACAAAGATCATTCCACCAAAAGCCCACGCAATCCCCAATATCCCAACGCCGCCGCAATCAACTCCTCCGGCGTTTGAGTCGGTCTGAGCTTTGTAGCCGATGACGGTGAGGATGGAGACGTAAAGGAAGAGAAGTGTAGCCACAAACTCAGCTATGACCGCTCTATAGAGCGACCACTTCCCAAGCTCCTCCATGTCAAACAATGGAGCCGGGGGTGGATCATGATAATCTCTCGCCACCGTTGTTGATCCACCCTCTTGCACCTCCATGTCCTTTGCCATATGGCTAAAGATGATGATGAGAGGGAGAGAGGAAAAAAAAGATAGATGACTTTTAGTGTTTATGGTATCTCTTGGGTTAATTGTGTGTGTATATATATACAAAGACTGTGCGAAGGTTCGGTTACATTATAAGACGGATCATTTTAATGGCTATATAATCATGTGAACAGTTAAGTATATATTTATTAGAAATAATTATGAATGGAATCATATCAAATCCTTATATGCCTCAGATGAGCTGGTGGTACTATATATGACAAACATCTCAAATTCGCTATTATGTTTGTAAATGTTGTGAAGTGATTTGCATAATTGCATGCAGTATTATGTATTAACTTTCTGCGTTTTGATATTGGTTTATATTCGTTTACGTTTTTATAAAGTGGGTATGTTAGGATAGTATTTTTAAATTTTTATTACAAAAATAGCTTTAAAATGATCGAAATAATTTTTTTATTTTGAATATTTTAATATTAATTTTTATTTTAAAAAATTTTGAATCTTACCACAAAAACTCTATTTCGTAACTCTAAACTTTAAGTCTAGATTAACTAAACCAAGAGATATAAATGTATATTTACATTTTTAATAAAATCTATTTTATTTATTTATTTATTCTTAAATGTTATTTTTGTGACTAAATTTTTATTAGAGTTATCCTAAAGTATTTCTAATACAAAGCAATAATGATTCACTAATTAATATAATCACAGTGATCACTGCAGACTATACCAAAACTAACCGCAGAGGTTAGAATGGACAAAAGAAAAACTGGCCAAAAATCACCACCAGCATATTTTCTGGAAATTACATTTGGGTGAGACCAACAATACATCCGAAAGTGACTTAAGTGCACTGAACAGATGCAAAACAAAAATTTAAACAAAGAATACTGACGTTGAATTACATAAACTCTGGATTACCACGAGGACAAGAAACACTACCTTTGATAATGACAAGTTGCTTACATAATTAGCATTATATTTATTTTTAAATAGTTACATAACCAAGGTTCTCGAAATCAATAAAAATGTCTTACATAACCATTGATAATTAAAATCCAGTGAAAACCCTAAATAAAATTATTACGGAGCTTTTTGTAATTGGTTGTTTTATCCGTTATTATCCGCACGAACACTCGCCAACGAAACAACATCACTGTCATACATCAATAATAACAAACGGACATTAATACCTTTTACTAATAAGTTTTCATAGTTGAAATATGACTTCTTTTTTTTACCTTTGTCAATATTATCCCAAATTAGTTTTAGTGAAACTACTATTGAATAATGTTGAAATGCAAAACGTAATGCAGATAGATAGCAAAAACTAATAACATGATTATTGGGGGTGTTTAGTGGGGGTTCTTAAGAGGTAGAACCCACTAACATTTCAAAAATCAGTTTTTAAATTGTCTAATTAAAAGCTGATTTTGCTTTGGTTCTTGCACTGTTTACGGACTATACTGACAAATAGCGATCTGCGATTAATTTGTTTTAATTTTTTTTTTAATCTGAAAAAAAATAAGAAACCGATAGGGTTTCAGAGTTAAAGATACCCTAACTAAAATTAACATCTAAAACAGATTTTATATCTTGTATAAGATAAACAAACCTCAACTAACTTCAGACTAAGCAACATTTGTATATTATGAGTACATTTTCCGAATAACATAATTACGGGTTAGAGACTCAGAGCTATCTTAAAATTGTATGATTATTGGAAGATAAAATTGTTTTAAGCCGTCCTAACTAACCTTTGATTTAGACTAAGTTGGACCCTTGATTTAATATTTTTCTATTGTTGCTGCAGTGTCAAATTTTATTTTCTTTATCCAAATATTCTGTTAGACTAGTATAACATGTTACATTAAATGAAAAATTATCTAGAAATAATTGATTTAACGTCTAACAAGATCATCAAATTATATATTATGGCTAGTGTCATTAATTAATTACATGGCCCAACTAAGATGACTTGGATGTATGGATATTAAACTCAAGCACAATTTTTAGATATATTTTTATATGCACGTTTTTGTGTTTACGTAGAAATCATTCCGGAAATGTCAACCTCGTTACAACTTAAATTTACAAGTTATATTAATTTTGTATTCATACATTTTGATAGTGATTAATGAATGATTTAGAGATAAAGTAGGTCGGAACTCTCATTTATATTAAAAATAAATCAGAATAAAACAGATTACAAATGTGAGGCCAATTCAACATTAGAATCGAGTTCGTTATACAATGAGAATTGGGTTTTTTGTAGGAAAGTCGATCATCTAGTTCGGTCGACAAGACTTTCCTTTAATAGTTGCATGAGGGTCTAAATGAGACAAGAGATACCTCATTGTCCTTATTGATGCGGTCGCATATTCGATATGTCATGTGAGGTCACATATTTTCTGCTAATATGAAGAAAGGTGGCCTATTTCGGGAATTGCATTTTTAGCGTACAAGCATTTCCTGCATTTAACGTTCTGTTCGGTGAACAAACAAAAGTCTCATCCCATACACGTTTAAAAGTTGATGTCGAAGTATAAATTTTCATGTTGAATTTTAAAGAAAAAATGTACAATTATGGACGATCCCCACGTGTTTTTGAGAGATTTTTTATTTTTCACTATTGAATATGGTTTTCGATCTATTCTGAATCAACCAAAAAAGAAGTTAGCACTTTAAGGTTTTTTCTTTCATTAGTTTCCCGTTTTGGATCAAGGGGAATTGGATTACTTTTCCTGGTTTGGTTTTAGTCGGGCCGTTTCACTTAAATATAGCTGATTTACTCATTTAGCTTTATAATCCAATATTTTTTTTGAATCTATTATATTAAAACAGAATCATGACCTATTGATAAATGTTATGTCCAACTAATTATTTAATAAATGCATCTAAATAATTATAACCACCTTATAAATCTTCTAAATATTGATGCATATTATATCTAATTATTTATGTATTCTATTAATAATAATTAACTTCATGCATTTAATTTACAACCTACCTTTTTATTTTCTATATTCTAGGAATCCATAACTCTCATTTATACTAATTAGAATTTACAAATACATTATATAAGTGAATAAAAATTGAGTATAAATTAGAATTCACGAAATATTGTATAATAATAACAGTTAATTTAATATTTTTTAATAATTAGTAGCTATATTTATAATTTTATGTTAAGCGTTAGTTCCTCTAATAATAATAAGGTATAAATAATACTTTTAAGATTCAATCATTTTAACACTCATTAATTATTTATTAGTAATTATTATTTATATTAGTTTACTATTTATTAAATTAGACCATTAAAATAAAATCAAGTTAAAATAACAAATGATTAAATCAACAAAACCATAATGCGGGTCTGAATTATCTCAAATTCTTAAAAATAGTTATATTTAAAATAATAAAAAAAATTAAATCATATAAACTAAATTTAATAAATTATGGAAAAGCTTAAAACACCCAAAAATGAATTTCATATATAGGTTACAAAATATAAAATATTTAATATAATATATTAAAAATAAAATCAGAGTGAGTTAAGTTTAACTACGGGTAAATAAATAAAATAATAATACGTGCCAGAATTATTTAGAATCTTCAAAAATTAGCCGTACTTAAAATAACAAAAAATTCATATAAATAACTTTAAGATAAATTTCATAAAAATTAAAATATATAATTTATTAAAAATTTTAATTTTCATTACGTAAAATAAAATTTTCAACAAAAACATTAGTTTCACGCTTTAATCGGGTCAAAAATATACCTGCCCTTTGAAGGACGGGTTAGAATCTAGTTATTATTTAAACCAATATCACAAAACAATAGTAATATAGAAATACATTAAGTTTTTGATAGTTTTGCTTCCTCAAAACCTATCTCCCAAATACTAAATGTTCTCGTTATCCATTTGTAAAGAACGTAACTCCAGTAAATGTTTACGCTCGTCAACAAGCTGTCCCGCCTCATCCATTATTGCAGAGATCAAGCATATCATTGGAAGTAAGTTGGACTCCTTCTATGGTTACTCATCTCTCCACTTGGTTCCTTTTGTTTGAATAGTTTCCAGTGTACCTTCTCATTTTTGTATGCAGATCTGTAATATGGGCGCATGTGCCATACTCCTGCGTGAATCCATTTTTTTTTGTATGCAGATTTGTAATATGAGCTTTTGTCCTGTAATCCCGCTAGGAACATGCACTTATTTTGTAATGAATGTATTTAGTAAAAAAAAAAAAAAAAATGATAAAAATGAGATCCCGTGACATGCGAAATCTGGACAACGTTGAACCTGTTGTTATATGTTGCCTTTGCCAAGACAGTTTCTTCTGTACATCCAACATTATCTTGCAGTGATTTTCTCCTAAATTTTTAAATTTTCAATTAATGTTGGACTTACATGCTTATGCATGCATATATTATATACCTCATAATATAAATACAGTGTATTGTATTGTATAATCTAAATGTACCAAAATGATGTAATATACCAAAATAAAATGCTAAGAGCATTAGAGCAAGATTAACTTGGATCTCTTAAGATGAGGTTCTTAGTTTTTCTAAGAGACTTTTTTTAGCTTTTAACTAAGAAAACTAAAAACCGTCTCTTAAATAAGAATCATAAGATACGTTTCTTAGCCGAAAAACTGTAAAAAAAAAAAAAAAATTACGTTAAGAACCTCACCTTAAGAGACTCGGGTTAATCATGGTCTCACTATTGAAGGGTTTTTAAGGTGAGGTTCTTATCGAAATATAAGAAATTATTTCTTAATTTTTAACTAGAAAACCTAAAAACTGGTTCTTAAGAACTTTATTTAAGAACCGATTTTTAGTTTTTTAGTTAAAAGTTAAAAAACAGTTTCTTATATTCCGTTAAGAATCCCCTAAGAACTCCGCAATAATTATACTCTAAGAACATGATTAACTTGGAGTTTTTAGGGTGGGGTTCTTACCGAAATATAGTTATTTAAGAATAATTTCTTAGCTTTTTTAGTTAAAAATTAAGAAATAATTTTTTATATTCCTTAAGAATCTCACTCTAAGAATCTCACTCTAAGAATCTCGGTTAATTATGCTCTAAGGTAGAGTACGTCAACGATAGTCAGCTTGATATCAACATCCAATAAATTATGTTAGAGAGACTAAAAGTTAAAACCATGCTTGACATTTGAAAGTGGGCTATATAATATTGAAGCATTTTAAGCATTATAATTCTGGTTTTACTATATCATCTATTACATACTTCGTGTTTACAAAAAAAAAAACAAACTTGAATATAATTCGCAGTGACATAAGAAAAAACGAGACAAATGAGGTCATTTATAGACGGTTTAGTTTTTAAAAAAATAAATTCGCAAAAGCAGTGTGCCCATCCCAATAACGACTTTGCGTTCAAACAACAAAGACCATTTGTTCTACTATTAATTAAGATTGGAAATCAATCTTAGATCTAAAATACAAAGAAGTGTTTAAGTACAAATAGAACGACCATTCAAACAAGTTCAAGTACAACTAATCTGATCAGATGGTAACCAAACCAAAAGACACTGCTAACACAATAAACCTAGCTACCATGTTTTTTGCATTAACTTGGAGGTATCTCCGACATATAAAAGGGTTCATACTAATTCCCAAAAAGAGATGTAGTCTACACATTGACTTTCTCTCTTCGAATATTCAAATGGTTGAAATAAAGGGGTTCATATCGTATGAGATGTTTAGGTAAAATGTGACTTAGTTTCGCATAACAGATGAATCGAATTTGAAATATGTTGGTGTCACAATGCTGATTTGGGTGAAGAGTTTATTAAACACACAATTTTCATTGGGCCTGGTTTTTCAAATTTTTTTTATGAATTCTTGTATGATTGAATACGGCTTCAGTAGGTTTGATAACAATCTTTGTAGTTCGTAGAATTGGGGATACGCCACTCACTGTGACGTCTCGACGACAAGTAAAGGAGAAGAAATAATATGTGGGACAATTACTAGAGAAGTGGTTGCACTCATGGAGTATAAAGACTTGTCTTGGGCCGAAGCGGTGGCTTACGTAGTTGACCAACACATACTAAACCTATGGGCTCAGTGCAATCCCAAACATTCACGAGCCTTAAAGCAGATCAAAATAAGGTGGCCCATATAGTTAAAATTACCAGTAAAAAATAAGTAGGAATGGTTGTGGTTTTGGTTGAACTAGAGATAAAGAGAGCAAATTACGCTTGTGCAACCATTAAACTACTAATTAGGAAAGGTCCAAGGTTTTCTTTCTTTTCTTTATTTTATATTTATTTTTATATTTTGTCAACAAAACAATTATATTAATCTAATGATTCAAAAAGTTTGAAATAGTACAACCGAAAGTAAACTCAACAGCAAACTAAATAACAAACGAAAGGAGAGATAAATAGCTTTGAATGTCACATTCCTGTGATTTGCCATTGAGTACTTCATCTAGTGTGGTTTCATTTACAACCTACTTTCTAAAGCAAAAAAAAAACATAAAGGTACATCATTCCCAATCAACTCCGAAGTGAATATAAATCTAGGTTGAGATGAATTTTTCATTCTTTTAAAATGTTTTATTGATAAAGTAATTCATTCGGTGTAGCTTCTATAATAAATTACTCTAATTTTAATCTCAGCTAATTTACTTTCAAATAATATAATAGACCAGTTGATTAAGAGAGAATGGTATTCTTTGAAATTGGTATTGGTTGGCCTTAGTGCATTTAGTATGGTTATACTTCTTATTAAATTTCATTCGATGAATATACCCGATTGTTTTTGTCATATGCATTATTAAGCTATATGCTATGGAAATGCAAACGCATACACCTGAGTCGAGCGAAGCTTGTTAGGTGTAGTTTTTGGTTTGAGAATTTTGTTCGAGTTTATGCTTGTAACCGAAACCATATTCCTCTTCTCGGGTTGATTAAATAAATATAAAAAACAAATTAATAACCATATATACTGAGCACCGAGAAGCTGAAAGCCTGACAGTCATTACATATAAGCAAAAGCTTATATTTGACAATATAACACAGACACAAGGACGATTAGGTGATGATCTGCTTGATGAAACACGTACGTGTATGTGACAAATCAGTTCACATTTCTACTCTAGAATTATGGTACGATCTATTTGCATTATATCAAGCTTTAAATTTGGTCTTGAATCTTTAATGGAAAACTTTATTCAATAAGAATACTGAATCCATAAACATCACATTCTCTAGCTACCTATAATAAGCTAAACAATATGTTATTGGTCAATAATAGCATGTCCCGATTTTATGCAAGCGATTAATTAGACTGGATATTCTTATCAATATTGAGATAAGGAATATACTATATGCTTCCGGTACTTTGCATTGTGTTGAATTTTTCAAAGAGTAATGGGTCTATACATACATAAATCTATATCAGTATTGAAAGCTGAGAAAATTGATCAAAGTTCAAAGGATATGAGTAAGACAACGCCAAAGACGTATATGTATACCCATACAAGAGATAAAGCATTTTCTGAACAATTTTTTTGGGATACATTAATGAGTTTTGTTGATGTATTCACTATCGAATTTGTGTCAGCTCTTGTCCAACTATTTACTGTCTAATTAGTATGATTTTATTCATTTTTTGTCTAAGAGACCGGTCCGCATGGATTTATATTTGGTTTCTTTTCTAAAACGTCTCGTACTAATTAGAGTTTGAGTTCTTTTTATATATTAGACACTCCTTGTCTAAACTTCCGATGTGAGACTTTGTTTGATATTTCACATTATTCCCCTCAAACTAAGGACCACACTTATCTCGTGTGTTTCTTCTTCAGTGAATCATCTTAGCCCCACCTTGTACCAGTAATCGCAGGTTTTCTTTGAGAATCTTTCTCCCACAACATCACAGGTTCCATGATCTTCTGACTAATTTATACCACAGACCTCATCTTCTGACTTGAAGGGTATTTCGGTCTTCTTGCAGATCGTCGTCAAACCACTCTGATACCGATTGTTGGATCTGTGTGAGCCTATGTCCAACTCTTTATTGTCCAATTAGTACGATATTGTCCACTTTGGGTCTAAGAGGCTAGCCCGCATGAATTTACTTTTGATTTCCTTTCCAAAACGCTTCGTACTAATTAGAGTTGAACTTCTATTTATATATTAAACACTTTTGATCATAACTTCTGATGTGAGACTTTGTTTGATATGTCATATTCACTTCATATCTCACATTCACTTCAAAGAATATTGCATAATAATCGCATAGTCTTCAAACCGTCTGTTAAACGTAGACTCATATAATGTATATAGTTTAATCACAATAATACTCGTACCGGTCGACAACGAGCAACTTTGCAAAGATCTTAAAATCATGTCCTACCCTAAACCTTACACGATCATAGATGTTCAAAAAATAATTGACATCAATGTTCACAGTTATTATTATCAACTCCCAGGTTCATAGACACCATTTTTTGCTAATATTTCTTTTAACACAATGTTACTTTAAAAGTATCGTCACAAAATTCATTATATTATCAAATTAAATTCTAATAAATATGTTCCAAATTTCTTTGCATATCTTTGCATATTTGTGTAATGACCCTCATCTTAGGGCCAAACCTATTTGTTCTTCTTTTTTAATTAAAAATCCAACAACCTCTTTTTATTTTTGTCCCACATTGGAAGTTTAAGTTTTCTTCCTTTTTTCGCTTTTCTTATATAAGAAACTCCACCCTCCACTTTATTTTCATCAAGTCAAAACAGTGCTTTACGTGTGACATTTGTTGAATTATTTGACGACCAGTCACAAAGTAATTTTCTAGCAAGATTTTCGGTTGAGTTTTCGGCCGAGTTTCAGGCGAGTTCTCGAGCGATATTTCTGGTAAGTTTATCGCCTCCCTATTTCTAGTCTTGGAAAGTTCTAGTTAGAGGAATTTCTAGTTTAGGAAACTTGCCATTTTAGGATAGTTACTATTTTAGGAAAGTTGTTATTTTAGGAAAATTGCTATTTTAGGAAAGTTGTTATTTTAGGAAAATTTCTATTTTAGGTAAGTTTCCACTTTAGAAAAATTTCCACTTTATGAAACCACTTTATGAAAGTTTCCACTTTAGAAAAGTTTCTACTTTAGGAAAGTTTTCATTTTTGAAACTTTATTTCCTGAGACTCTGAGTCTAAGTCGTTGATTCTATCGTGTTGCAGTTAACCATCTTCCGTTGACAGCCAGTGGCAAAGGTGAGGGTCTATTCCGTAAATTCTGTACCGGTGTAGAATTCTTCTTATCGTAATTTAGATTTTGAAGCATGATCCGTCTGTTTGAATTGAGTTTGTTTGAGTCGTGATTGGTAGTTAGTTAATCCATTGTAAACCAGAATTAGGAGTCTAGAGGATTCAAGTGTGATTGGATTGTGTGATGTTAATTGATGATATATAAATATATATATATATAGATATTCAGTAGGGACTATGTGTGGTGGGCGGGGGTTCAGGGATGCCTGGGCTATCGACGCAGATGTGGTGGGCGGAGGTTCGGAGACGTTCGGACTATCGACGCAGATTGTTGTGTGGGGCGTGGTGCAGAGACGTTTGCATCTGACGCAGATTGGTTATGGGCGGGGGTACAAAGACAGACTGTACTAGCGACGCAGAATATGTATATCCTTATGAGGAAATGTGGGGTGTATGGACTATCTATACGCTATCATCGCATTGATTGTTTTGTGTGATGTTCTAGGCATCGTGTTTGTTCATGTTAGAGCTAAACTTTTTTAGTGGGAGTTATTTTACTCATGTCAGTGGTTGGCGTGTCTAGCATCTCATACCTTACTGAGTAACTCCCCTGCTACTCACCCATCTTTCTTCCCCTTTTCAGGTGAGCATGACGAGTAGTCAGATATCTGAACGGTTTAGTGTCTTGGGGAATCGTCGTATTTTATATGGGCTTTGATTCAGTTTTATACGATATTTTCGATATGAATTATTCTGGTTATTAAATGTAAAGAAAAATGATTTATCCCGCTTTTATTTTATTAAATATTTTAATATATATTATTTGATATTTTTATAAATCGGTTTAATTCAATATTTTACCAGTAGTAACACACCGTTCTCAAAAGAGGAGGAGACGGATGTTACAATTTGTTACAATTTGTTCCAAATTTCTTTGCAGAATTCTTATGTGTGACATAGATGATCTTCATAAACCAAGTGAATTATATAAACGGAATCCAATCGATTAAGCACTTAAAAAGACTACACACAACAAATATAAAACATGCCAATGATTCACCACTAACTTTAAAAACTTGTATAAACCATAGTCTCACTTTTCCCTTTAGCCTTGTGACTGGCTGCATCTTATTTTTAAACGATATCAAGTAATAATTCATTTCTTATGATATAGTTTCACCACGTAACTTTATTGAAAGGATAACTTATTGGACGAAGCATTTAGTATTTTATAGTTTCTCGCAGTAAAGGCACTTTATCGTCATCATCAGCCATTACCATCACAGAGCAGTATTTTAACTTTCTTTTTTATAATCATTATTATAAGTTGGCTAATAAGTTAAAACATCGATGTGCCCACAATGTCGACACCTAATTTTTTTATAGATAATGAATTTATCTGCTTCTTTAGTGGATAACAATATTTGGACATGATTGAAATCGTTTCTAATCTGAATTACTGTGTCTAGTTCATTTCAAACGCTTTAATAAAAATCAATTCTTTCAAATATTTTTTTTAATTTGTTATCAAAATAGCATTTAGAAAAAAATAATAACAAATAAGGTTTTTGTTTTAAATTTTTTAATTTAATTTTAAATTTGACATTTGAAACTTCACTACATTACTCTAAACCTTAAATATAAATATTAACTCTAAAAGTATAAATTTATACTTATACCATTTAATAAAATATATTTTTTATCATTTTTTTCTTAAAAGCTATTTTGCGAAAAGAAAATTTAAAGTCATTGTAAGGTATTTTTATTTAATAAAACAGTCAACAGTATAAACCATCCTCAAATAGTCATTATACCATATAAAAATAAACCTAATTATCCAAGACACATCAATCATGAACCACTGAAAAATTGATTAAGAATTATGATTTCTTCAGTTTTGTTCTAACCATCTTCTGAGTTTAGTTGTTTCACACATGGAAAGGGTTAACATTTTATCCCAAAAATATATATATGGAAATTGACACCCCGAATAATATTGACCATATAATTTTTTAAGTTACATCTAATCTATAATTAAGATGTGGATTAGGCACAAAAACCACTATAAAGAAAGGAAAAGATTGCTGACAAAAAAAGGTAAAAATAAAATAAAAAAAGAGTTTATTCGAACAAAATAGATAAAAAACTTAAATAAACAAAGTAGGACCCACAAAAGTTCAACGTTCAACGAATATCTTGAAACCAATAGTTAAAAAGAAGCCCACTCGCAGGTATATACCAAGCGCCGAGATGAACCTCAAAGAGACGAGAAAAAAATCGAGATATTATATTTTATCAAGTGGTATGAATCTGTCGCGCGTGGGAAGACATCGAGAAAGAGGAGAGAGAGACGAAAACGAAAGGACTTAAAAGAAAACCTGATAATTTCGAGCTGGCGAGATATATGCGCGTTAGATCCGAGTGGTGAGTGGGTCCTATCTTCACGTGGCGTCCATCTAAGCTAATTGTCACCACGTGTAGTTAGATGGGTTATGTTAGGACACGTGTTTCGATCTAAAGACTATGTTTTGTCTCTCTCTTTGTCTTTGGAACTGGGGACGGGAGAGAGAACCCAGGCCCACACGAGTCACGACAAAAACTTGACCAAGTTATGGTTTGTGAAAAATGTGATATTTTAAGAGTTTGAACTTTGAAGAGTGTTTTTCAGAAAAGAGCGTTTGAAGATATTCTATACTTTTTATCATAACAATTTTTTTTAAAACACATTTTTTTTTTGCTAAAAAGAGAGTTTGAAGATATTCTATACTTTTTATCATAACAAATTTTTAAAAACACACATCTTTTTTGCTTGTTTTTTTGATGATGTTTAGGCTTACTGCACAAAAATTAAGAAATTTATATTTATCTAGAAAGTACTTTTATATATAATTTTAAAATCATTCAATCAATTATAAAAAATACTGTAAATTTTTATTAGTCGAACAGTTTCCAATAAAGGTAAAGTAAATTTTAAAACCTCAAAACATACCTTAAAATCTTAAAATATCATTTATTTTGAAACAACATAAACTTTCTAAAACATTATATAAAAAGAAACGGAGGGAGTATATAAAAAGAATAATAGAGGTTATGGTCATTTTTCTATAAATTGTTTGCTTTTTTTTTTTTTTTTTTTTGGCTTGTTGTTTGCTTTAATAAGTCGTTTTGTTTTTATTGATACTACCTAATATTCCCTTAGTTTTGTTTTTTTAGACAACAACAGATTTGTATTGGCGTGATCCGATATTTTCAGAGACATTTTTTTTGAAAATGCAAACTAGCTTTGAGATGTGTTCAAAAACAAGCAAACTAACTTTGAGAAAAATATTATACTCTTTTTGTTTTGCAAAATTATACTTTCCCCCGTATTTTTATATTTGACGTTTTAGAATTTTTCTTGTTCTAAATTATTTAACATTTTCAATTTTCTATGTCAAATTTATTAGTAATTAATGTTATATGACCATGATATTATAGTTTCTATTTTATTATTGGTTGAATTATGGTTAAATAAATAATTAATGATGTTTTTGTTTAGAAAATGATAAAAATTAAATGTTTCTTAATCTATGTATATAATCCTAAAATGTCAAATATAAAAAAACAGAGGGAGTATTTTAGAAAAAAAAAATTAAAATATATTTTTTACATTTTTAATGTATTGATTAATGATAAATTGTAAACTTAAAAAAATTTGATTATGTTTACTGAAAATCTATTAATTAAATGATATTAAGAATAATTAATTACAAAATAATGCATTGTTAATCAAAAATTCATATGTTTTCTTAGTATGTATAAAATTTTTAAAACATACAACTTATGGAAAATAGAGGAAGTATATATATATATATATATATATATATAATATCTTCTTTTTCATCAGCAAATAGATTTATAGCAGGACATTTCTCGTGATAATCATTGGCGTAAGGGCGTTGGCATAATTAATACTAGTGTTTAATTAGTACTAACATAATTTAGGTTACGCGTTTTAATAGTACTAGTAAACATTTTTACCCACTAAAAATTAAGCTACGCAGAATTAATAATTCGTAGTTTGCAATGTGTTGTAAGTGTGAACTGTGAAGTCTGCTCTTCGTATCAGACGGTCAGACTCCATAAAATATGAGGAAATCGACCGAGCCGACCATAATCCAAATCTGATTGTCCAAGTATTCTTAGTAGTTTAAACATTTTTAGGGAAGAGAAACAAATATAGATTATTAATTACTCCAACATTTAACAACACGAGAGAAAGCACGAGTAGGGAAGCTTTGTGCAGAGTGTTTTCATTGGATGCAGAATACTATAAAAAATAAGACAATTTATTAATCAAAATTCGGATGTGGAACGGCTAAATTGACGAGTGATGATGTAATCCTCAACGGTTCTGGTTCTCCGCGCCGCTCACACCGACTTAAACCTTGTAAGTTTCCAAATTGTCGAGACTTTATATTACTATAAATTTATAACACCATGCTGTCCATATTCCATAATATTTTTTTTCTATTCATGCGTTCTTTTTCTGGTTACACAATTATTTCATCTTTTTATCAAAAAGTATATTTTTGTAATTTTATTTTATTTTTACTCTTGGAAAATGAATAAATTTATCTGTATAGTCGATAACACATAAAAAGGAAAGAGATTTAAATTATTTTTATTTTCTTAGTTTTGTGAAATTTCTATGACTGTTAATTTGGATTTGGATATACCTATATCCAAAAGAATATACTGATTTTACTAATTTCATGAATGAATATGTTTTTTATAAACACCAAATTAAAAATTATAGTAAAAAGTTTCATTAATTTAAAAAACTAATTTAGATTTCAGTTCAGAATTTGTAATTAAGTACAAAAGATAGATATGGATTTGATATTAAGTAGACGAATACTTCTTAATACATTTTTAAAAATCACCTATTACTGTTTTTTGCAAAAAAAAAAAATAATTTCCAGAAAAATAAAAACAAAATTGTAAGAATATGCCAATACGACACATGTAATATTCTCCCCACGAAAGGTATCCCCTCTAACAAAATCCTTCGCGCTCGTGGCATATTTCGAGACTTCATTTAATTTCATCTAAACATTAAGGGTAATCACGTAATTTCACACTGACGGAAACTGGAAGTTAAGAGAAAATCTTATCCATTTTATCCAACCCGAAACGTGTATAAAAGCAAAGACCCCCTCACGACTAATTCTTCTCACACCAAAACTAATACTCAAATATTGAATATTTAAAAATATTCTTAAATCTCTTCTTCTTCAATGGCCACCGGAAAAAGCTACTACCCTCGGCCAAGCCACCGATTCCTCGGCACCGATCCGTCGTACTACACCGCCGCCACCGATTCAGGTTTCGAGTTCGACGAATCCGATCTCTACTCATCACCCGCCTCCGATTCGCCGCGTAGAATCTCCGCATCCGGCAGATCTGGAAAAAAAACGTCTAACCGCCCGTCCTCGTGCGCCGCTGCCTCCGCCGTGGCGGCGAAGTCGGTCCCGGTGAACGTGCCGGACTGGTCGAAGATTCTCCAGGAGGAGCATCGCGATAGTTACCGGAGAAGGATCGAGGACGACGACGGCGATTCCGAAGATTGGTTGGACGCAAGCGGCGGAAGATTGCCGCCGCATGAGTTTCTGGCGAGGACGAGGATGGCGTCGTTCTCGGTGCACGAAGGAGTTGGGAGGACGTTGAAAGGGAGAGATCTGAGTAGGGTCAGAAATGCAATTTTTGAGAAGATTGGGTTCCAGGATTAAATATTTTTTAAGTTTTTTTTTTCTTGGAGGTCCCTTTATTTTTGGTTTACTTTCAATCATTTTCTCTGGTTTATAAAGTAACCGTGTGAGAGAGAGAAGGCATATAATATTTATAGAGATGCCCTCGTTTTTTATCGTCAGTTTCCAGAATCTTACCCATGTAACTTTGTTAACATTGAGATATTATCAGGTTTTTGCGTATTGAGTAATAAATTAAAAACTTATCATCGTTTTGTTTTACTTTGAAAAAGGGGTTAAATGAAATTAAAATTCAACATCGTTTTCGTTTTGTTTTATCACCCAGGTTCAGCAAATTCCGTTTATATGAAATTAAAATTCATGTTGGAAAAACAGAAAAAGGGGTTAAATGTAGAGAAATAATCTAGAATAGTTTTAAGGAAAAATTGTCAAAAAAAAAGCTTGAAGAAAATAATTAAAAGATTTCATTAAGAATGTAAGTATACATTTTACTCAATCAATCTAAATTTAGAATTTAGAATAATTATCTGAATTTTAAAAATTTTAAAAATGAAAAGGTTATTTCAATCATTTTTTTTTATGAACTATTTTGATGACAAAAGTTTAAAATGTCTATTTACAAAAATTGCAATAAAATGTATCAATTATTGGTGAGATTTTTTGGGGTGTTTGATGTGGTAGGTGGTGGGTAAAGAAAAAAAGCAGAGGCTACGAACACATGATAGTGACCTAGTTGCTTATGAATTATTCTCTTAATTCTTTATTTAAATTTATAACTTTTAAATTATGGTTTAGAGTTGATAATTCTCAAGTTCTCAACCAAGTTCGTCTGCTTCTTGTTAAGAAATGTCGAGAAGTAATTAGTATGCTTCTTATCTAAAATTAAGATAGGGGTGCTTATTATATTAAGCAAACGATTACGTGAATGGTTTTGGAGTCACTAAGAGACATATAATTCATGTGTTTTCGAAGATTTTACTTTCCAAAATGTATAATTTTTTGTTTAAGTTTTTGAGTTTCCAATAATCTTAATTTGGTGTTTGCCCGCAATTCTACGGATAGTTATATTATATGAAAAAAGATATATTATATTTATATTAAAATGATAATTAAAAAATTAATTTAAAATAGTTGGATAACTAAAAATTTCAGTTTATATTTTTAGAAGATCTTTGAAATTTTAAATAGTTCAATAACATAAACCTTAATCATCCAAAATCTTTCTATTACAAAAAATAATATTATAATTAATTCAGATAATTGGTTATAAATTAATTTATATTTTATTTTATCATATGAAAAATCGAAAATACTTTAGCTTTTAAGAGAAAGAAAAGAAAAAGAATGTGTTTCTAATACAATGAACAGAATCTTTTATCATAAATATCTTTTGCAAATATTTTGTGTGGATTTAAAAAACATAAAATTTCTAAAATAATTTCTTATCTTTAATCTAGTTCTTGTATTTAAGAATATATAACTTTAAATTTATTTCTATAAACAATGTTAAAGTAGTTTATTTAAATATATATAAATAATTGATAAAAATAAAGAAATTGATAAAACATATATTCTCTAATTTCTACAATTAGTTACCATAAATCATTATTTATAATATTATTTGTGTTATTTGATAATTTGTTATAAAATTACTTTTTATTTTAGATCTGATTAATATAAATAACTAACAAAGTCAACAATCAATTAAATTATAACTATTTTAAATTAACGTGACTTCTCAATTAATATATAGTGGAATTTTGTTTTAATATAAAGATAAATGTCGTTAAGATAAACATGAAAAAATGTATTAGAAAAATTGTAGTTTAATCAATTTTTCTCATAATTTTGTCAAATCACAAATCACACTTTCTCACTTTATGTAGTGTTCAACATAAAACTCAAATGGGTTAATCAAACAAATTTTTCCTCAAATTATCTTTGATCATCATACTTTTTATCAAACACTAATTCATTGGATCAAATTTTATTATTAAAACTAAGCATAGTTTAGATATCTTTTAAAAGTATTTTTCATTTATTTTAAATTAATTTAAAACATACCTATTTTAATTAAATCTGATTAACTAATAAGAAAAAATAATATTAAAATTTTTAAATAACGGAATATCGTTATTTTAGGCATATATACTCAATATTAATGTGAAATCCAATATTAAATCAAAATAAAATATTTTTGTTTATATAAAATTTGTTAAAACTTTATTATCGTACATTTTATAAGTTTATTATACCGCAAATATACATCTCATTATTTTTAAATATATTTTTACTTTCAGTTTACATTATATTTTTCATCTTTAACTTTAAGTGAAACTGGTCATTTTTACTTATATTCCTAACTCAATTTATCTTAACCTTTTAAAAAGACATAAAACTTATATGGGATCACCAAGATGCCATTTTGTGTTGCTCTTTAAAGGTGAGTGTTAATCCAGAACTGAACACTTCATTTTAACCGTGCTCCGTTTAATATAGTCTTGGTTATGTTTGCAGCCTCAACCAGTGTTTGTGTTTGCCAACCAAGCTGGTTTAGACATGCTTGAGACAACACTTGTAGCCTTACAAGATATTACAGTCGAGAAGATCTTTGATGAATCTGGTCGGAATGCTCTCTGGTCCGAGTTTGCCAAGCTCATGCAACAGGTAACAAAGCAACAAAACAAACCCTTACGGTCAGAAGATAATGTCACTGCGACACTCATTTGTCTTGTCTCTACAGGGTTTTGCATGCTTGCCTTCAGGAATCTGTCTGTCTACAATGGGAAGACATGTCACTTATGAACAAGCTGTTGCTTGGAAAGTGTTTGCTGCATCCCAAAACGACAACAATAATAGTTTGCATTGTCTTGCTTTCTCCTTTGTAAACTGGTCGTTTCTGTAATCTCATCTCTTGTGAGTGTATTAGGAAATTCTAATCAAATTTACATTTAAACAACTCTTTTTTGGTTGTTGTTGTGTAAGTCTCTGTCTCTGTTTTGATCAAATTTCATTGTGTTATACATATATTTAAACCTTAAACCATATAGTAAAAAAACAAAGAATCATCCATAGTATCTTCAGAACTTCATGCACCTAGCTGGTAAACCTGTTTGATGATTAACGGCAACAACCTCAGAGATATTGTTGCAACGAAGAACATCTTGACCAAGCTTAGCACCTGCAGCTTTAAGACCTTTAAGAGAAACAGGAACGTTGAAGAGGTTAAGTGATGGAAGCTTTGAAGCCGGAGGGAGTTTCAGGTTCGGTAAAAAGTTTCTAAAATCATCCATAAGCAAAGGAACTTCGAAATCAGTTTTGTTGTGTTTCACCACATTGTCTTTGGCTGCAATGTGAGCACCTGGTTCCATGTGGTTAGTTGAGAAGCTTTGTTGGTTAGGGAAGTTAGGGTAGAGACTAACGTAACCTCTAAGGTACATCATGTCGATCAAGAACTTCTTCCAAGAAGCTTGCCAACCGTTGGTTCTTGACTTTGGAATCTGAACCGGGTTTGCTTTAGCGTTCTCTGTGAATCTCATGTTCATGTAAACATAGAACTCTCTCCACTGCTTTGGGAAGAACACAGCTCCCCAACTACAAGGTAACTGGTGAAGGTAAGGTGTGTGTGGATGGATCTGTTTGAAGAACTCTGTTGGGTTCCATTTAGGTCTCTCTTTAACGACCTCGACGATCTTTGGTGTGTAAAGAGAGATGGAAGAGAGTTCAGGGAAAGAGATTTGAGGGTCGTAGTGGTAAGCGAGGAGAGCGTATTTGATCCAGAGGTAGTAGTAAGGAGAGACTTCAATGTCGTCTTCAAGCAAGAGACCAAAGTCATCATCAGAAGCTGGATACCAACTCTCGCTCACGGCTCGGATTAAGCCTCCTTGGATGATTCTTCTTCTTAATGTTTTGGGTCCATGAGGCCAGTCGAATGTGGTCACTACTTTTATTGTCTCTTCATCCACTTTGCTGTCCATGTTGAAGCTGAGAGGTATCTCGTCTCCAAGGTAGTATGCATTGCTCAAAGACCTAAGCAGTCTTAATAGTGATTGAGCTCGGTTTTGTGTGATGATGTTCACTGAGACTCTCATCTTATTCCAATCTGCAACCATGTCAATTTCAAGTTAGCAAAATCACAATGGAAAAAGCAAAACCAATAGGGTAAAGATCCTTACTTGGCAATGATGTTGATCTCAAATCAGCCATCCATAGAACCTTGGAGATAGAAGCTCTCGGGAGAAGAACCAGTGCAGTACCATTAACGTTTGTCTCAGTAGCCATTTTCAAAGCTTTCTTGACATTAGGATCAGCATCAGCAACCGTGATCACCACGCTAGGGTTATGGATCTTGATAAGCCCTTTCATGCTCGAATACACAGCTTGCAACACAGGCACCTCTGAGTTCGACACACCCAAGATAGCTCCAACTTCCAAATCAAAAATCTTGAACCTCCTCTCGTTACAAACCACCTTAGGCCAGTTCAAAGCAGAGGCAGCTTCCTCGCACGAACAGAACTTCCCACCGGAGACCACGATATAAGCCTTTTTACCAACAGTAGTTCTGAACTTTTCAAGCAGAGGACCAAGTGCTTTGACTTCATCAATTGAATGCGCGTAGAAAAGTGCGTCGATCTTTTGAGGATACATTGCAGCCCATTGAGTTATGTAACCAGTTGAAAGCGCTTTCCACCATTGGTTGTCTCTCACTTCGACGATGTTTTTGAATATCACTGTTGTCTCAGACACGTAAGCGAGCCTGTGTTCACTATCTCCCCATGTCTCCTTGTCGTTTGGATCCACAGGAAGAACAAAAGAAGCTGCGTTTCTGTATTTCTGAAGCTGATAGCTGCAAAAACACACCAAAAAAAAACAAAACCTAATCATTACTTGAGAAACAAGTTTGAATTTTAAAACTTTATTAGAAACAAAACACATGATTCTATAGCTCTCACGTACATCATAATCCCATGAACGTCGGATATGAATCAAACCTAACCAAATTTTTAGTTTTCAGTTCAGATTCGGTTTAGAGTTCGGTTCACTTTGGCATTAAAAAAACCAGTTATTGGATCGGTTTAACAATTGGTTATTTCAACTTTTCATAAAAAATTAAAAAAAATAAACCAAACCATATTAATTTTAACCAGATTCCAAACCTAACTAACCATCTTTTGAACTGAGCTAACCAAAATAACCAAATTTATATTAGTTTAAATCAATTAAACTGAAAGTCTAGAGAAACTGTTTAAATACAACAAGTTAAGTACGGTTTTTCAGAAAAACCATAGAGCAAAAATATACTAACATTTAGATTTAGGTTTTAGTGATTATTGTTTAAGGTTTAATATTAAGGGCTTGAGTTTAAAAATATTTTATAAATATTTAGATAATTAGTTTAATGTTAAAAATGTTTTATTAATATTTATGGAAATAATCATTTATTAAAAATAAATATGAAAATTAGTATAAAATTTGTGATAAAACTGAAATTTATTTTAAATCTAATAAAAATGAAATTTTGTTAAATACAGCTGAATTTTCACAAACCAAATAAACCGAATACCAGACCGAATTTTTCAATTCAATTTGACACAATTTTAGACAAACCAAACTAACTGAAAACCGAATTAACCGAACCGGGAGAGACCTAGACACTAGTGCAAAACTAACCTCAGGTGAAGATCTTCACCAGTAGCAAACGTGAAGGGCTTCTCGATAAACAACGTTTTCACAAGCTCAGCTGATAAGAACCACGAGCTCGACAAAAAATCAACCTGTAGGATCCGATCTAACGTGATATCATACGCCGGATCCGGCAAGTAAAGCCCCGCCTCCTTCGATCTAAACTTCCTATAACTCGGAAACGTGAAATCCTTCTGCCGGAACGGTAGAATCCTCCCGATACTCCCCAGAACCGAGTTCTCATACTTCTCAGTCCCCGCGACGTGCGCGAGCATCTGAAGCATCTTCTTCCCGGGGATCATATCGTCGTCGAGGACGTAGACCAGATCGGCTTCCGTCTGCAGCGCGATCTGGAACCTTCCGTAGTATTTGAAGTCGTAGTTTGAGCTGATGAAGCTGATCCGAGAATCGTTGTAGCTTCCGGCGATTCGCCGGAGAGAAGCTTCGTTGGGGCTCCCGAAGGCCAGAACCCAGACATGGTGAAACGGCAGCGTTTGGTGGAGGAGGGAATCGAGCTGAGCGCAGAGCGTTTTTCTTTTGAAGTGGTTTAGTATCACCGTTACTTTGGGTTTGTTAGGCCCGTTTAAGGCCCATTTAGAGTTCATCTTCATCAGCTGGTCTAGAGTCTCGGACCCGAGGCTCTTCTTCTGGAACTCCAAAACGTCGTCGTATAGCTCCCTTTTCATCTTGATCATCTTCTCGTCGTTTGATTTCTTCTGCGAGAAATCTATCTTCTCGTACTCGCAAACCTCCGCCGGGATGTTGTTGTTATTATTATCCTCCGAGTCTTGGAAATGGCTGACGACGTGAGGGGTGACAATGTAGCTACGCATGTTATGGGCCCATTTAGTGGCCCAAGTGAAGTCCGGTTTGGTCCGTAAGTCAATGGAAGGGCTCATGTAGTAGAGAAGCACGGTTGCGTAGACGGCAAATGCGAACTGAAGAAACGTAAGCGCCGTCACGAAGTTGACTTTCCGGCTAGGCTTCGTTTTTCCGGTGGAGTATTCTCCGAAAATGCTCTCTATATAATCACCGCCGCTTCTCACCGCCGGTGGTCGGATAAAACCCATTTTCTCAGAATCCAAAACCTTATTATTATGAAGAAAACAAGAGAGACATAAGAACGTAGAGGTTGGTGTGTTTTTTTTTTTATTTCTATGTGAACAGTTTAAAGTAATGTATATATAGGATGAACAAGAAGAAAGAAACACTATATGCATAAAGTGAGATTTGTGGGCGAAGCAGCATTACATAAGGAGGAGATCACATGGGACAAACGTTAAGGAGGGTATCACATGGGACAAACGTTGATTTAGAATAAAGTGTTGATAAAAATTAAAGGTTTTATTTTATTGGTTGAATGTATTAAAAAAATTAGCCATACTCTTAGATTTTTTTAAATTGTTCAATTGTTATACATTACTCAGTTGTTATGTTTTTTGAGAAAATAATTCTTCTTTTATTTCACAATAAATGATGTTTTGATTTAAAACCCAAAAATTAAGAAATTTATTTTTTTCTAAAATATAATTTTAAAATTATGCGATTAATCGTAAAAATGACAATAAAATTTAATTGATTGCAAAGTTTTCAGTAAAGTAAACATTTATATTTTGAAACAATAAAAATCTTCACATCATTTAATCTTTACATCATCTATTATAAAACGGAAGGTTATTATGAAATTGATAATTAGACCAGCTCCAATCCTAGTTTCTTAATAAGTATTTTATGATTGAAATATTAAAAAATATTGAAAAAAATGAAAGGAAACAAGAAGTAGTGCAGAGATACTTTGTATACTTTGTTCTTCACATTAGAACTCCTGTCCACTATGATCTTTTTTCATTGTTCAAAGAAAATTATTTTAAAAAATTACTTTAATCCAATACAGTTTCTAGGCGTTGTGGTTGCCAGGGAAAAGCCGGGTTCATTGGCGATTAAAAGGGATACACTTCCATATGCTATGTACTAGGTGTGAAAACAAAACATAATTTTAATGCACTCTAGTTATTGACATTATATAATTTAAAGATTTGTGCAGCTTAATCGAGAAGGAGAAAGTAAAAGTATATTACCTTTGTGTACATGATCGATCGTATTGTGGGAATCAAACCTTTTCTTCTTTAACAATCGATCCACAAGATAGATTATATTATCGTACAGATTCTCCCCCTTGAATAATGCAAAGCTGAAGTGAAAAAAATAATAATAAAGATTTGAGTAGAGACGAGTTATTGAAAGTTTGGAGTATTAAAACACTTTTATACAAAATGTTTCGGACAAGCGACGGTTTGACTTTGCAATTTGCATGTAGATACGTAGTTGAACTTTGCAGCAATTTGCTACCTTTTGTGTATTTTATAGTCTCTCTGTTATCTTAATATTCTACTTTTTAATGGACTTTAGCCGAACATTTTACCAGAAAAATATCCATTTTCAACCCATACATATATGTTTGACCAATTTTTTTTACATATATATATTAACTAGTAAGAAGAAAAGAAGACTACGTTATGCATAGTAGTAGTATCTTTTCTCCTGGATAAATAATATCATGGTCATTAACGTTATGATTAGTATAGCTATTTGTTATAGATTACGAGTTTTGAGGTTGGTCACGCATGTGTGACTTTAATTAAGAATATAACTATCCCAGTCACCAAATCCATAGTACGGTGAACATGATTGCAACCTTTTTATGACGTCGATAGCTTATTATGATTTAATGTACAATTATACACACATATGACATATATATACGCAATATGTTCGTCAAAGATTATACGCAATATAATCTTTCTTTTTTGGTGCAAGACTGCAAGTAAAAGTGCCCAGTGTTACTCACATCGATCAACTCATGGATGCATGAACGTGGTTAACTGGTAGATGAGACTTGAGAATATGCTTCAACACTTTCCTCGGAGTTTGAGTCTCCTTTGAAACAATTGGTAGTCTGGTAACAGACGATCTAACTATTCCCTAACGTAATATAGTGTGGTAATCAATAAATTTTGTAGTACTAAATGTATTTTTTTGGATCGACCGAATCAGGCGATAGGACATATCAAAAATTTATACCATGTACATAATATTCATCTCAGATACATTTCTATAGCAATACATGTTATTTCATTTTAAGCTGCTATTTTGATACCGAGCATAAACATTTCCCAGATAATAATACACTACTGATGTGAATTTCGCAGTCATAAATGAATCAAGAAAGACAATGCATTTTCAAGATGTGAAAATGATCTTATATATCAACGATCAAGAAGACCAAACTGTTTTAACCAAGAAAGAGATCTTATATATCAACTAAGTGCTTGTAATATGGTTGTTTTATCTCTCTTTTTTGGTTAAATCAGTGCTTGTAATATCGTTGTTCTATTGTACCTAATATATATGGACCGACACTGCGACACATAGTGATCAAGACACCAATTGTGAAGTTTAATTAACTTCACCAAACTTAGCATTTAGGCCGCTAGTTAATCAAGGAGTTGATGGCTGGTCTCTCCAGTTATAGTAAATTTTATAATTATATACAGTTTTGCTAAGGAGTTGTGGTTTGACTTATCAGAAACCAACCCTGTTTTTGACGACCAAGCAGCTTCATTGTTCCATCATACCTAATATATGTGGACCGACACATAGTCATCAAGACACAAATTGTATAGTGTAATTACTTATTAGAGCTTCACCAAACTTTTGGATTTGGGTTCATTTTTTTCGGTGAGTCTAATATTTTGTTTGTTTTGTATGATTTCGTTTCATGTGTTTGAAATTAAAATTTCTAGGAAAGTGTTCTATTGAATTAAACAAAGACAACGTTCGTAAGCGGCTTATGAGCACAGGCTCAGCAACGATAAAAAAAGTGTTCTGTTTTAGGTGTCAAGCAGTTGAGCCTGAAAATGGGTCTAAACAAGATATTGGAATATACTCAATCTGTTCCATTAACATAAATATTTTTTAAAAAATATTGTTTCATAAAGATAGATTTTTGTATTTTATGTGAAAATATTGTAAATTCAAAAAAAAATAATTAAATTAATTAAATTACTATTGATTAAAATTAACGATAATTAAAAATTATAAAACATAATATAATTATTATAATGGTTTAATATTTTTTTTTAATACGAGTGAAAATACTATAAATTCTATTTTTATAAAATTGAGGGAGTGCAAATAAAGAAGTGATACAGATCATTATCCTCTCTTTTTTTTTGGTGATGCGACTTGCATTTAACAGATAAGTGCAATGCATAATAAATGCAAAAAAATACTAAAATATCAATTTGAAATGTACATATCATAGCATAAACTAGTGACTACTCTTTTCTCAAAATTAAAAACTCTTGTGTGCTGCTTAGGATGTTGTCATCTAAACATAATCAAATCTAGACTAACAATCCAATAATTGATTGATCTAAGATATGACTATAAATTTCAAACTGTAGGCTACAAAGATTAAACTCATGATCACTGATCAAACCAATTTTATTTTCCATTTTGTCTAGATTTTTCATGTGTAAGATTACATCAAGTTAGGCTAGTTTCCATATTGATTTTTCAAAGCCTAATATGTTTGTCACTGGACATATATCGTGGTGTCATCCAATGAACATATATTAATATAATCAAACCATTACGACCAACACCCTTTTTGTAAAAAGAGGATATATTATAATGACGGTTATCTCCACCATGATCACCATAAAAATTTATGAGTATATTGACAATGAGTATATGGTATTTCCAGCCCAATTATGTGTTGTTTCTACTCGATGTTAAATTATATTCGGAGGAAAAGAACATTGGTATGCAAGAGAATCTATCCTTATATTGCTTATGTGTGCATCCATGAAATGTTAACAATATATATCTTCCAATAATTTAGGAGCTTACTGGTGTAACCGCAGCGGTTGCGACGACTGCGGTTACGGGCGTTTGCGGATGCGGGTGGTTGTGTTTTTATGCGTTATTAAGAGATTTAGACGACTGGTAAAAAGGTTAAAAATTGTTGCGTTTGCGGGATACTTATGACGGGTTAACTACCAAATGCAACAATGGTTAAATATAAATGAAAAATATTTATATTTTATATAATTATAAAAATATTGAAAATCATATTATTATAATAAATATAAAAATTTATATTTACCAAAATTATACTATTAATTTTTTTTAAAAAATATAGAAATATTTTTCTTTAAAGTTTTATAATATAAATAAAAATATAATATAAATTATATATATATTTGGTATTTTTATTATTCCAATTTAAAAATTTAATTGAATATTTTTAATTTTTTATTATATAGTTTTTTTGAAAAAATATTTTTTTACCCTCCCGCAACCGCTCGCAAACGCAAACGCTAGCTGGAACCAACTTTTGAATTTTAGAGGTTTATAGCGGTTTGAAGCGATTTGAAACGATTTATAACGTTTTGTATAATTGTTGCAAAACGCCAACAACCGCTACTAATCGCAAAAACTGCGTTTGCGGGTGGTAGCGGAAAAACCGGTCACTTCCTTAATATAAGTTTTATTAGTATACAAAAAGAAATACTAAAAAAACTAGAATAAGATTCACTATATAACAAATTAACAACCATCCACTAATAGAGCGGGCTTTGGTGGATGAAAAAGTTATAAAATTTGACTGACATAGAATTCTCTTTTAGCCTAAATCATGACACACAGTTTTTTTTAATTGATTTTACTAGCAAATGCTATTAATAACTATTAGACTTTATGAACATAATAACTACTTTGACTTTTTATTGTCAGAATTTTGGAGTCAGATCTTGAGATCCAATAACAAAGGCTTCAAGCACGTGAGCAAGTCGCCTGTAGACTGTCTTCGGTTTTTAAATACCAAACAATTCTTTTGTGATATGCACTGAAAACAATATAGATAGTAATGACTTATATCACATTAGTGCAAATAATTGTATAGTCGTTGCAACTTGCATTATTCTCCTCCTTTAGCCTTATATACACACATTCATATCGACTCATGACTTAATGTGTATATCCAAATCAAACTACGCGACAAATCATTCATGGTTCTCCCTAGTGCTGGGATTTAACCGGATCCGAATACCCGAACCGGATCCGACCCGATATGGACTGGTTCGGTTTGGTTTTGGTATATACGATTTACCCGATGAATATTTTTATAAATATTCACGGGTATCGGGTTGAGTTCGGTTTTTACTCGGAACTGAATGGGTATTCGTTTTAAACCCAATTCTATGTAAAAATACATAGAATTGTACATTATGGGTGATGAACCTAGGTTGGAGTGACAAAATATCAGGTGCAATACTACTAAGGTGCAATACTACTAGACCACTCCAATGTTGTTAGAATGCAATACATATTAATAATATATATAATTCATATTTATTTTCTGTTAAAATATAAAAAATAAATAAAAAATATTTTGGGTCTAATGTTGTATAACCGAACTGACCCGAATCCAATTGGAACCGATCCAAAACCGAACAAATCGACTAAGTACTCATTAGATACAATTTCTAAATAACAAATTTACTTGTGGAAGATCCGAATAGCCGAAATCCCCGCCCTAGTTATCCCACTAAATATAGGAATTTATATTATCAATGGGCCAACAAGGCCGATGGATGTTCAAGTAACTAATATATGGAACTGTTTCGGCTTGGATTTAAAGTATACCAGAAACTTACGTTAATAGATTTATAATAAGATCAATCATCAATATTTTCTCTTTATTAAGCACGAACATTTCTTTTCACAAACCTGCTAAACAATTTAGTTATTCAGCTATTATTTCACGCGATATTTTCTCAGTTATTAAGCATAAAAAATAACAGTTTTACACGATAATTTTTCGAGTATCTGTAATTTTCAATTATTTGCATGTTAGCTAATAGCTACTTTAAACTTTCCTCAGAAACTGTAACATCAATTATCCGTCAAATTCCATTAATCTGCCAAAGTTTGCTATCATCATTACTTAGCACTATATCCTAAAGTAAAAACTATATATAATGGAAAATATTGGAATTTTTACATTAGCATTTTTAGAATATTTGTAGGAGAACATTTTCTCAACAATCACAAGATTCACAACTCACACACGCTTATACCTCACCAAACACATTAAGGAAAATAACAAAATTATAATCAGGAAAAAGAAAAAACAAAGCCACTATTGCTAAAAATGCCAATAATATATATAGATGCATAACCACCACATTTGTCACATTTTTTTGTTTCAAAACCCCACAAGAAGCTAATCATTCAACTTATACCCCCAAAATTGAGAAATTAAGCAAAAACTACCCCTCCCAATTGCAAAACAAATCATACTAAGAAAGTTTGAAGTAATCCAGCAAGCAATCACCTAGCTCTTGGCCTCGCCGGAAAAGTAAGAGCTTGTCGAAGTTTCCTCCGAGCCGGTGGATTCTGACTCGAACTTGAGTTCCCTTTAGAACTAGCCAAAGGGCATCCAAAGTTCATTGTCTGAGAAAGATTCACCATATCCACCATCGACTGTGTTTGGTAACTCATCGTCGTGGTATCACTCATGTCGCCTCTCGCCGTGGCTCGCTGCCACGAGTGTGAGCTCAGACCAGCGAGTACATAAGCCCTACCCGAAGTCTCGTACACTTGTCGGCTCGCCATTCTCTCCTGTGTCTCCTTCAGCTCTGCACACAGTGAGACACACAACGGATCTCCTCCTTGTCCCGACACAGTCTCCGACAAAACCACACGACATGTCTCTAGAACCGAAACAGCTTCTGTTAAATCACCTCGCTCAGCTAAAACCCTAGCTTCAGAGATTGCTTCTGCAGCACGTAACCTGATTCTCTGTCTGTCCACTTCAATAGAAACCACATGTCTTCCTTCCGACATCATTACCGGTCTGAGAATCTTTACTTCACTAGAAGTACTCGACTCAACTACCTCTTTAGTCACTGGATCTCTGTACACGCATTGAACCTTGAGCAATGACATAGGATCTGAAACGCCATTGACAACAGGGAGGTCAAGATTCACCAAGAAGTTCCTCTCTTCCTCAGCGTAGAGATCACCAACTCCGATTGAACCGGTTCTTGAATCGTTACCGCTATCAAACCGGTAGCTTCCAGCTTTAACCGAACCAATACGCAACATAGGGTGAACACACTCCATCTTAACGCATAGCTCTTGCACCATGACGCTAAGAAGACCTCCAATGCACTGCGCAAAGGCGTCTTGTATAACAGTCTCAGACTCTATGAAAGAAAACGTCCCTCCTGAGTTCTCAGCAATGGAATGCATCAAAGAAGCGTCGTGATCAGCACCAAACCCAAAGGCATGAACCGGGATCAAGTTCCCGTTGATCTCTTTAGGAACAAGTGTTTTGTGATCAGCTTCTTTAGGTCCACCACCAGTGGGACTAGTCATGGTGTATGTATCTTGACCATCAGATAAGAGCACGATGCTTGATACAGAGTTCTTGAATCTACGGTCTATCAAAACCTTTGCACCTTTCTTCAACCCTTCTGCGATGTTAGTCCCTCCGTTTGAGACCAAGGAGTTAACCGCCTGTAGTGCCTCTTGTTTACCAGTCTCATTCATGAGACGGAGAGGGAAGTTACGGCGTGCTGTGGAGGAGAATGATATAACCGAGAGACGGTCGAAGGGGCCAAGATTCTGAATCACAAAACCCATTGCTCGTTTCAGCAACGCTAGCTTTGTTCCAGCCATGCTTCCGCTCACATCAAGAACCGTGACTAGATCAACAGGAGCACGAGAAGAGGAGTTTAAAGCAGCAGGAGCTTTTAGATTGATCAGTACAGCAAAGTCTTTAAACGAAACCGATCTCAACACTTCTGAAACTTCAGGATATGTTTTAACTTCTAACTTCTCTAAACCAGTTTCAGCAGAACGGTTCTGATGTTCCAGAGCCTCATCGTCATTAAAAACAGCTGGCTCGGTGTTAAAGATCGATGAGACTGGCCTTAGACGTTCAGGCCGTGAAGAAGATTGGTTTTGAGACGACCTGCGTGGTGGTATAGTCATCCAAGCATCATCTCTTGGTCGAACTATCGGTTTCACAGGGGACTTAGACTTAGCATCAGAGCTCTGAAGAGGGACCTCGTTCCATTTGGCGCGACAAACGGGACATATCTGGTTGCCATGTTTGACATTGGTGGTGATGCAGTGGAAATGAAACGAGTGAGAGCATTCCGCTGTGAAGATGGCGTGACCTTGTCCAGCTTTCATCGCCGTTAAACATATTGCACACATTTTCTGCAGTTTCACAAAGCAGAATGAGGATTCAGATTCTGGTTAAAGATTCTTAGTGTAAAGGAAAGTTCAAAACTTTATGAGAAGAAGATAGGTTCCAAGTAATACAGGTCATTGTCGTAATTACAAGAATCCAAAGATACCTCATGTCATAGTCTCTGACACATATGTTTCTGTTACTATGAGGCTCTATTATTGAATGATGCATGAAAAGAAGTGCAAACCATGAAAAAGATGGAATCTTTCTATTACCATGACCGGGAAAAAAGGGTCTCAAAGAGACTTGAGTTTAAGTTTAATCATTAGGTTTAGTAGTTTGACCATTCAATTAGAATATGGAATCTAGACAAAGTTCTTTGGAATCTTCTAATGAGGTCAAACAATTAAAAGAACATTGGACAAAAGAGAGAGAAAGACATAGGACACAGCTTTATAAAGTTAAAGGTCAGAATTAACCAGATCAGTAATTAAAATCCTTTTTAGACAAATTTTCAAAGCCAGAAATATCAAAGTTGAAAAATGACACTGCAAAGCAAAGTTGAAGATGTTAAGGAGAATATCATATTAACAGCAGTAGATTTAAGAAGGGTATCTTTCACCAGTAATTGAAAAGTTGAATGCAAAAAAAAAAGATTGGTCCTTAGAAGTGCACTAGACTATTCACCAAAAACTTTATACCATAGTGGCTCCATTTGGGAGAGTTGAAAATTACATCACAGCAAATTGCTCATCTTTCTTTAACATTACAAAGAAAAAAATGGAGAAAGATAACAAAAGGCACTATAAACCAGGGACAAAGACAGAACCCAATCTTACTATCTTTAGGGCAGCTATGTATTGTCAAAATCTTGATGAGTATATGTAATGGTTCAAATTATAAAGATAAAGTTAGTTTTGAAAGAGAGACGTTTACTAATCCTAATCTCACTAATCTACACCTCAAGACATTATTATTTGACTACATAAAAAAAAAGATTTTTCTTTCACCCATAATTTTCAAAAAGGTCAATACTTTGAAAGTGTCTATGAATCTCTAAAACAACATTTATTGGCAGATTTTAAGTTGATATAGTCACAAAACATATGAGGGTCAAAGAAGTGGAAAACCCACATCTAACTATATGAAACATTCTCCAATTTAAAGCTTCTTTTCATAATTTTATTCCCTTCAAAATAACTGAGTTTTTGTTTAGTCAAAAAGATCATTTGATGTGCGTGAAGATCCAAACACTTGTTTAGCAAAAAGAATTAGTGAGAGATTAAACAGATAAAAAAGGCCAACTAGTTATAGATAACAGTGTAAAAGTAAATTAAATTAATTTTGGAGTTCCAAGAAAGATCAGCCCTTGGATTAGATGCTTCCCGGCGATCCAACGGTGACCCAAAACCAAATTTCACAACTTTTGCTAAAACAATTTCGAAACTAACAAACAAATTTGACAGGAAAGTTTCAACCTTTAGAGATGAAAAATCAAAGACCCAGATGATAAAAACCCAAACTTTGAATCTTAAAAGGTATGAAAAATCAAACCTTTGATGAGGATTTGCTAAAGGAACGAGGCAATCGTAGACCAGAGGAGGAAGGAACCGGCGTGGTGGGCCTTGGAACCGTTACCGGAGACAGAGAAACGGCGTCGTTGGATCTTCTTGACTCTTCTTCAAGCGTTTTGGGAACGTAAAGGCAGAGATTTACACCTAAAGCTACCTTTGCTTTTCGCCATTTGCTTCCCATTTTTTTCTTAACAGACACACACAAAGAACAAAACTTGGAGGGGCTTGTCTGATTATTCGATGGAACAAAACTTTGCTTCGGTAGACATTTTTGGTTAAGAGAAAATGGGTACAAATAATAATGAATGAGTCTGCAAATTGCAAAGCTTTCTTTCTTTGTCTGCGCAGAGAGAGAGACGGTGGGGAAGTTTTTGACCTTTTTTTAGATGAATGATGGGTGAAGGGTAGTTTGGTCAATATTTTTCATTATGAGAACTTTGGGATTATACCAAAGTTAAATTTGACCTTTGATTTTTATGTTTTTTTAGTATTCTTTTTATTGGTCATCACGACTTTTACTTTTGTTTTCTAAATTTGAAAGGATGTGTTACATCTCAATTTGGTTTTGGTTTTGGTTTTGATTTTGATTATAGCCAGTTACTTTGATGTAATCATTTAGAAATGAATTATATAGGATATTGTTTGTATAATTGACATCATACCTTCGAAATACGGCCTCATATTTTGATAATTTATTAGAATCCAAAATTAATTGATGAAGTTTGGCAACATACTATAAAAAGTATCATAATCTTTTTGGCTTTTAGTAATATGACTCGCTAAGAAACATTTTCGCAATACAACAAGGGTAAGTATAAGTTTTCAGTTAGACGACTTTGAGTTCTTCAATTAGTCCTTAAGAAAAAAGAAGGGCAAATCTCTTCTATTTATATTTTAAAAGCTTTTGTCACAAAAATAAATTTTAAAAATGATCAAAATATTTTTTTTATTTTAAAAATTTTAATATATATATTTTTTTAATTTTAAACTTCACCTTTAAAACTATACTCCATAACTCTAAATCCTAAGTTGAGGTATAAATGTATATTTGCACTCTTTAATAAAATATAATTTAATTATTTTTATTTTTAAGTGTTATTTTTAAGACAAAATCTTTTTTAGATCTATTTTGGTATTTATCTCAAAAAAAATTCCAAAACAATTTTATTCCATGAATGCATATACTTTCTCTCCTCAAAAAATGACTTTGTATTATAATTAGCGCTTATTTAGTAGATGTATTCAAAAAAAAACTTGAGGTTATTTGTATTACAAATTTAGTATTATTTAAACTTGGATTTCAAAAAATACATTAAAATTTAGTGTTATTGAATTTGTCATTTCATATAACATTTTGAATTCATTGTTATTGGAAAAAAAAATTAATTGAAAATTTTAAACTGCTTTGATTATTTTTATAATATTTAAAAGAAATTTATTAGTTATAAAAATAAAAATCTTAATAAACACGTTTAATAATTGACACCATATCTTCGAAATACGGCATCATATTTTGATAATTCACTAGAGTCCAAAATTTAATTGATGTGTTTTGACAAAACTATAAGAAAATATCATCATCTTTTTGGCTTTTAGTAATATGAGTCGCTAAGAAACATTTTCGAAATACAACAAGGCTAAGTATAAGTTTCAGTTAGACGATTTTTTTTTTGAGTTCTTATGTGTTCTTTAAGAAAAAAAAAAGAGTTCCAAAACAATTTCATTCCATGAATGCATATACTTTTTCTCGTCAAGGAAATGACTTTAATGTATTAAGGTTACCGCTCATTCAAGGGGTGGATGTATTCAATTAAAAATTTAAAGTGATGTGTGTTAAAAAGACAAACTTACTGTTATTTTAAATATGGATTTTGAAAAACAGTTTAAAACTACTTTTTATATTGAAATTATCATTTCTTAAAATAATTTAAAAACCTTTTGACCAAAAAAATAAAAAATAATAATTTAAAATCCACTGTTGACACAATTTAAGTTAGAGATTTTAGAATGTTTTAAGTATTTTTAAAATATATGAAAAAAATTTAATTATAAAAATTAAAAGAAAAACAAATAGACACGTCTAAATATTTTTAGAGTATTTGAGAAGATTTTTATATTCTTCTTTCTGTTTTTTTTTGTTTGAAACTTTGTTCATGAAATTTTATGTTTTTGAGAAATGACTTTTATTCGCTCATTAAATGTTATATGTCCAAAAAGAAAACAAAAATAGATTGAAACTTGTAGAAAAACTTTTAATTAAGATTGTTGAAGTTTTTGGAAGTCAATCAATGCATGCATGCATGCCTTATAGTGTTATACATATAAGAAGTTACTGATTTATAAAAATTCATGTTGACTTGACTAGGTTTTACTTATTTACTTTATTTTTAAAAAAGTTTGTTTTAACTTTCAAGCAATTTCAGCAGATAATATTTTCAACATACGTCATACATTAATATTTTTCAAAAATGAAATCCATACCTTGAGTTAATATTTTCAAAATGTAGGTGTGCATTGTTACGACCTTCACTTGCAAAACTTTTCCAAATTAATTCAGAAGTAACGCCAAAACAGTTGATTGTCACGATTAATAATCATCATGATCAGGTTGAACCACGATGTGTATCTTATGATTAAAATTACAAATTGTTTTGTATTTTCTCTTCGTCTCACAAGTAAGAACTCTTTTCAATGGAATTTAATAGACAGTAATAGAATGTTTGGTTCACCAACTTCTAACCACTGCTCTAGAGGAAAAAATATTACATAAATTTATGTAAAACAAAAATCCAAACAGAAAATTCTAAAGTTGTAAATTATCTCATTCTTATTTTGAACTTTCAAAAAGTATTTCTATCAATGTAAAATATATTTTGAACCCAGGAAGGATTCAAGCTACCTAGTGACATTAGTTGGTATTTATTATGAGAGTTAACTAATAATGTAACAATTTGTGTTCATAAAAGTCATTTTGTTTAGGCAAATACAAGATATGTAATAGGCGCGGGAGGGTGTTCATAGATTGATGGGAGTGTAGTCTAGTCTCTTTATACTATAGAGGAAACTGATAAGGAAGTGCATTAAGTATGGTTGAAAAAAGAGAGGAGAAATGAGTTAAAGATAGGAGAAAAAGATGGGACAAAGATAAACAAAAACCTTCACAGCCATTAAGTAGAACCCATTCAGTAGGTGGAGAATATTGAACTTGTAGTCTATTACAGGGTGTCAACCATCATAGTTTTTTTTTGTTCTACAGAAAACACAAATCTCATGGAGGAAATCATTTATTTTTTATGAAGGGCCTTCAAGAGAAAATTATATCTAGTCTGATATTCACATCTTTGGATTATATTAAGTTGCTTAAAGATTACATTTTGAGAAATATTTTCATTCAGAATATAGAGGATATATATATATATATATATATATATGTTCTCTCTTTAAGAAAATGAAAACAATATGTAACATGATTTTGTATTACGCATATTTTGTTTCATACGATAAAATGTGTATTCTGTGTAGAAAATATGCATTCGATACCCAATGCGTCGTATCTAACATCTCACCAAGACTCCTAAATGAAAAAAAAAAAAATTTAAATAGTTCAATTACATTAAATATTTTACAAGTAAAAACAATCAAATTACTTATAAAATTAATTTTAATTTTAATTTTTTGACAAAAAATCGTTGAAACACGGTTTATGAAAGTACAAAGATTTCTAAATATTTTTAGAATATTTTTTAACAAAATTTTAGGAAATATGGTTAATTTTATCCGTAAAATGTAGCGTCTATACTGTGTAGAGAACATACAACTAATATGTATGTGTATTCTACCATACATATATAGACTATTGAGTGTTGTCTAATTTCAAATTTGTAGAATTTCAAATTTGTAGAATTTTAGAATTTCTCATAAATTTCAAATTTGTAGAATTTTAGAATTTCTCATAAAGTTGTAAAGTTGCATTCAAAATAAATGTAACTACCTTCGTAATGCGTACACTTCGTAATCCTCATATTTAGAATTCTATTTTAAAGTGATTGTTAATTATAGAGAAAATGGAATAACTTGTTTAACCTGAAATTCAATTTCTATTATATTATTTTGCCTAGAATATGAGAATTTTTTTGTAAAGCATAACTAAAAATTTTAATTTAACAATTTTTACAACTTCAAAAAATACTAGTTTGTGATATGGATATTCCATCAATTGTTTGTATCTTTTATAATTTTTTGATTCATAAAGTTATTTATTTCATTAAATTTGATAAATGGAAAAGGTAATTATACCAAAAATAGTTAATAATTTTATAGTAAAAAGACAAAAATGATGATTTTTTGTTCTATTTTAACAAAAATGATAGAACGCTTGTACCCAACAAAAGTCAATCTCCCAAGTCACTCCTAAAACGCGGCCACATTTATTCGAATCCTCAATATCTTGTGACTCTTGTAATTAACTTTGTTCTTTTAATCTTCTATAAATTCCACGCACATACGTGTGTATGTAAAAATGTATACTTATAATTCTACTTTTTTTTGTCAACATACTTATAATTATACTATATATATATATATATATATATATTAGTCTGTGCATTTTGTTTCAAAATCCAAAATAATGGGTCTAAAAATCAGAAAGCTCATGAAATCAACGCAAAAAGAGTATATCTCTGTGTAAATCATGTTCAGCTCATATTCGGGTTGAGCATAAATGATACTCACTCCGTTTCATATTAAGTGTCGTTTTAAAGAATTTTTTTTGTTACAAAATAAGTGTCGTTTTCGACTTTCGATGCAAAATTTATTAATTTTATAATGCAATTTATTTTTCTATTGGTTGAAATATGGTTAAGTGTATAGGTAATTGTGTTTTTCTATAGAAAATATACAAAATTAATTATTTTTTTAATCCGTGTGCAAAAACCTAAAATGACACTTATAATGAAACAGAGAGAGTAAAATTTAAACAAACCTATATCGATAATTTAACTGTTGTTCAGATCATTTTCAGTTTATCTTATCCCCCAAAATTGTGTCACTATATTTTTCTTTTGGCTTATTTAATTTATATCTTCGATATGGGTCTGCTTTGCTTGAAGATAAGATTAATTTTTATATTCGCTTTAGTTTACTGTGGAATTTAGTTTATGTTTAATCTTATTGTTTATCATAAAGAGAGGGTAAAACCAATGCTAGGTTTGGTTTCTTCTTTTAGCTAAGTTGGAACGTCACAATCTGTTACGATAGATACATTTATTTATTTCAAATATTACATCATATATGTATTTTATGATTCACAAACATATATATTAATTTATTTGAGATAATCCAGACAATAGAGTGAAACGTCAAATGAAAAAAAAACATTAAATATATGAAAAATGGTTTTTTGGATAACATGTCAAAGACCGAAGCCGAAAGTCTCTCATTGGTTTGCGCTGAATGTTGCATCGACTTCTCTTACTTGCACCACTGCCGTTTTGTTTGAACTAAACATCCTTTTCGCTTATTATTAAAATACAAGCATCATCGAAGATACGTGTTGCCTTTACTCACCCTTTGCTCGTTGATCATTACTCCAAAACTCTACACGTTCTTTTTTATAATTCGAGCATCCGACAATCTAGATTCAACCGAATATTTTTTTGGAAACATGTCTATCGACGTTAAATAGATCTGATTATTCGCAATTGGAATTAGATATTCATATTAATTAATTATATAAATAGATAAAATTTAAGTTTGGTAGATTTTGAACCTGATAGTGCTTAGCGCATTTCCAAATCCGTCCTACCTCTTGAACACGATACAAGTCTACAAAAAATAAAAACGATACAGAGAATAAAAAATAACAAACGATGGATATGAATAGAGATGCATCTATCTTATGCAGACCTGGATTTGAAGTTTTTCTTTTTTGAACTTAACCTGGATTTGAAGTTTTGCACACACTAGTCATTGTAGATGGTTTAAATACGGAACGTCAAACATTTTACATGTCATACTTAGTATGATTATTCAGCGAAATGTTAAAATGTCAGTGTATATTAATATGGTTTATTCAAATGATGACCCATTTTTTTTGAATTCAAAGATAACGATTTGGTCAAGAAAGCAAACTAACCATGAATTAATTGTCAATGATATATTTGGTTTCACTATTTTTATTTACAATATCATTAAAATATGTCAAAATCTACTAGCACGGATACATTGTCAAAAACATTCGATTTATAAGAAAATGCTATTATTAGCAAAAAAAAAAGGTGGTCAAGACCAACATTTAATTATAAACTGTTTGAACCTGACATGAATACATAAAACTTAAAGTAAAGATGTTAATCCCAAGAGCTTGAAAAGTTGAAATGCACTTGGAATCCTGAATTGAAGATGATAAGATGTAATGCATGTTGTCATAATCAATGTCCTTTGAGAAAAAAGGATGTCAGATGATCGTGATTAAGCATAAACATGTCAGTATAACAATAAATTCATAGGAATGTAATACAAACTTTGAATTATATACAAGTTTTTTTTAAAATGAAACGACTAAAAATTAGTATATTTTTAAATGGCTAAAAGTCTAAAAATTACTGAAACTCAAAATCATAAGAAATCTTCTCAACCACCCGAGACAAAGAAGAAGCTTTGGAACTTTGATTCATAAAACAATCCACTATTGATTTTCTTATGGAATCAGAGGTTGGTAGTTGGTTGCAAACCCATTTCACTAGAGTTCCCAGCTCCGGCAAGATTACCTGTTTAGCCGCCATAACGACCACTGGAGCTTTGCATATACTCCATCTTTGATTTCTCTAGCTCTGCTGTTTTGAGATTTAGAGGTCTATGCAAAATTTCAATTATTATATTTTAAAAATAATTTTGAGGGTTTATAATATTTTTTTAGAGGATTTACGTCTATATAATTTTTTTTTGTAAAATTTTGGGGTTTATTGCCAACATTTCACTAATATGATCCAGAGCCGACCCTGTTGCTTCCACAACTTGTATCTTGTATATCTTCATCTTCAATATTTGTTTTAAAAGTTAACCATTAGTTGTGATTATCTAAAATTTAAAATGATAATCACTCCATATAAATATGTAATTGTTAACTCTATTAACTGTGCTCACGTGATACTAAGAATACTAATCAACGCAATGGATTTTCTTGTTTATATTGTAAAATAAGTTTGTTACCATTTTTGGTTCCTTAATAATATAAATAATTTCAATTTATTTAAATCATACATATTGCAGTCATTTTAAAGATTTGGTCGTTGTTCAACAAAATAAAAAATATGGTATTATAGTATTCAGTTGGCTTAACTAATACAAAATTTTAACGTTGTTCATACATATTGCTACTTGGCTTAACTAATAAGTATAATTTTGGAGGTTAGAGTTATTGAGTGGAATTTTAGAGGTAAAATTTAAATATTATTTTTAAAAATTAATATTATTTTTTTTTAAAAAAAATTATTTTGGTTATTTTTTATGACTATTTTGTGATAAAAAATTTAAATGATTATTTGAAAATTGCTCAAAAATATTTAGTTTAATGCTAACGAATTGAACAAAAATTGTATATATAATGTAACTTGAAGAACGTATCTCGTAACTTAAGAGCATGATTAATCGGGGTCTTTTAAAGTGGGGTTCTTAGCTTTTCTAAGAGACGTATCTTAGCTTTTAACTAAGAAAACTTAAGAATTGTCTCTTAAATAAGAATCATAAAAGCCGTCTCTTAGCGAGAAAAATGTAAAAAAAAAAAAAATTAAAAAGATAATTTTACATTAAGAACTCCACGTTAAGAGACCCGAGTATTAAGAACCCCACGTTAAGAGAACCGGGTTAATAATGGCATAATGTATACCAAACAAATATGACGTCACTAGTTACATGTATAAATAACTGGTTTAATTTCCCAATAGTGTCAAATTCGATTAATAATCAAATCCGGTCCGACCGGCGGGTTCTTCCGGTTTTAAAAATTAAACTGATTAAATTTTCCAATTTTCTGAAAATGAAGGATCAATTCCTAAAAACCTCGCTAAAACCCTCCCTCCTCTATTCCTCTGTCGCCTGCTCCATCCATTCACCGGGAAAGTTTCTCGCTTTTTCTTCTTCAATGGCAGCCTCCCTTCTTCTGAATCGTGTCTCACGCTCTCTTTCTCTCCAACGGGTCGGAGGAGCTCTTCGTTTCAGTTCCTTTGATGCTCAAATCTCCGGAACACTCTCTCGAGGTACCCTTTTGAACATTTCCCATCAACCCATATGCTAAAGCAAACATTTTTGAATAGAATAACTCTTTTTTCAGATCTGATTTTGGTTAAAGTTTCAGACTTTGATTCTTACTTGTTAACTGTGAGACAAATATTCTATCTTTGGGTCAATGGGTTTTAAGATGAGTGATGGAATCTGTACATAGTGAATTTAGTTATGTATATGGGTCACCTTGTGTGTGTATGTACTCTGTAGAGAGATCATTGGCTACTCTTGCTGAAAGAGGAGGTTCCTGTTTTGATGAGATGGTATCCGCGAATCAGCGAAAGTATTACCTTCTGGGTGGTAAAGGAGGTGTTGGGAAAACAAGCTGTGCTGCTTCTCTAGCGGTTAAGTTTGCTAGCCACGGTCATCCCACCATTGTGGTTTCAACTGATCCTGCTCACTCCTTGAGTGATTCTTTCTCCCAGGTTTTAGTTAGCTTATGATTTGGCTCCCCATGCTTTGGAAAGTGTGTGCTTTTACTTATCAGCTTATCTTTTTTTGTTTGGCATCCAGGACTTGTCAGGAGGAGTGTTAAAGCCTGTTCAAGGTGTTGATTCTCCACTTCTAGCTCTGGAGGTGATTAACGAACTTAACACACTCCTTGATACCTAGCATATGTTGCTGAGTTTTGTTCTCATGTTGAAACAGATAACACCTGAGAGAATGAAGGAAGAGATTAAAAGCCATGCGGGTGATAAAAGCGTTAAAAACATGATGGATAGCATGGGGCTAGGAATGTTTGCTGGGGAGGTTTGTATTCTGTTTGTCTTCAAGATCTTCCAGGATGTGTATTCTGTAAATGTCTTGAAGATATGTTGTCTTTTTGGTAGTTAGGGGACTTGAATCTTGAAGATATGCTTAATGCTGCATCACCTGGTATTGACGAAATAGCAGCTATATCCAAGGCAAGTATGTTACCTATTGAATTTAGAAATCCCCTGTAGGATGAAGTTTTTTTAAAAAAAATAACGTTTAGATCTCTTTAACAGGTTCTTCAGTTTGTGGAGTCACCAGAATACAGTAGTTTCACACGTATAGTTTTCGATACTGCTCCCACGGTTAGTATATATACATTCTAAATTTTGGAGTACATTCCACTTGGTGGATTCATATAGTTTCTTGTAGGGACATACTCTGCGGCTTCTTTCTCTTCCAGACTTCTATGATTCATCCATTAGCAAAATAACAAAGGTTTACGCATTTACTCCTTTCTGCAAATCTTGCAAGAGCAAGATTGATATGTTTTAGCTTACTTGTATCTAAATGAATGATTTGGTTATTCAGCTCAAGAAGAAGATCACTGCTGCAGCTTCAGCCTTTACGTCCGTCTTTGGTAAAAAAAAGGAGATACAAGAACAAGGACCTGTAAGTTTAGGTTATTATTCACTTGAACCAATCAATACCTCTTGTTCACCTTTTAAAACTCTATTAAAGATTCTATTTTTATTAACAGTCCAATGAGTTGGACCAACTGAAAGAGAGAATGGAGAAAGTTCGAAATGTTTTCCGTGATGGGGACACTACTGAGTTTGTCATTGTAACTATCCCAACGGTAACACAAACATCATTAATTTACATGTGGTTACTTAGGCACTTTGGGTTTTATTTGGTTACATGGCTATTATCTTTCCTTATAGGTCATGGCAATAAACGAGTCTTCGAGGTTACATGCTTCTTTAAGAAAAGAGAATGTGCCAGTTCACAGGCTTATTGTCAATCAGCTTCTACCTCATTCCCAATCCGACTGCAAATTTTGCTCAGTGAGACGAAAGGTAAGTCTAGTCAAGCAAACTCTTAATTTAAATCCAGTATCAGCCTGGTAGTTCCAGTAGACATAGCCATTTTAATGATGATATGGTTTTTTCCAGGAACAAACGCGTGTGCTTGGACTTATTGAGAAGGATACAGAACTTTCCAGGTTGAAAATGATCCAATCCCCATTGCTAGATGCAGAAATAAGAGGTGTTCCAGCACTTAAGTTCATGGGTGATCTCATTTGGAAATAAGAAAATCAATTTTTCAGCTTTCATTTCAATAAAAGAAGAAGAAGATGAAATTTAAGTTACCAATGTTATTTAACTTTTTTAAGCCAAGAAAGTAATTGAAGTTCTTGAAGATTTTCTTATGTCCATAGGAACTTGATACCCATTATGAAGCATCCATCTAACTGGAAGCTGCCTGCTTATTAGGTAACTCATGAGCTTGTGCTTGGCTTTCATATACCTTCCAATTTAACAATGATATTCGTTTGGCAGACGCAACCATTTGCAACTGTGTCTACTTTTTTTAAAAAGCGGGTTCATTTTATTGATGCCGTACATGCGTTTGTGTCTGAACGCTGCGTTCTCACGTCAATAAAATTTGGACGCTAAATTTATCAGTATTAAGCGTCCATCGTCAATGGTAGCATCCAACGTCTTGTCTTTGTAATGAACAATAATCTGCGATTGTGTTTGCAAAATGAACAACAACAAAACGAAAATGACACAGCTGTAGAAAGATGCGTCTGCAAACGAACAACACTAATGTAGTAATTAGGTTAGGATTCACACGCTCAGGGACAATGATCCCGAGCCTGGCTCGATAAGTATTCTTCAACTTTCTTGACTGATCCTTTGTAACATATCAGTCCACGTTTTGCCAAAAGAGAGTGTAGATGCATAGAGAAAGGAACAAAACGAGAACAAAGATACAATCATAAGAGAGCTATTATGAACCTAGGGTGGTGGACAACCATACCATACATTTCTTCTCCTTCTTCAATCATAGTTGAGTTGAGTTGGGCTTCTGCTAGATCACTCTTTATGGATCTAATGTATTTTGGGCCCACAAAAAAAACTCCTTAAAGAGAAGGTTTACATTTACACGCACATAAAAAAAAATCTAATGTTTCTTGTTTTTTGGCTTCCAACCACATCCAAAAAAATCCCCAAATCTCCCAAACCCTAATTTGAATCTCTCTCTGATGAAACCAAGAAGAAGACTCTCTTCTTAGCTTCTTCCAGGTCACTCACAAAGGGGCTTTGTCGCCTGCTAAAGCTTCGGAGAGATTCTCCCATGTTGACCTCACCTTGCTCTTCTTCGTCTCTCCTCTGCCACCGCCCAGCTCTCTCCATCTCGCGTTCCAAATTTAAACTTCCACGTCGTATTCTCCTCTCCCCTGCTCTCACCCACGTTTCTCCTATAACTGCTTCACCTTCCAAGCCCACCAAGCACGTACGCCTCTTCTTTCTCTATGAATGGACTTGAATTGTGATGCAATTTTGGAATCTAGGAGCACGGTGTAGATTGAATAGATCCCATGGGGTGCTTATCTTTTGCAGAAATGGAAGATTCAGTGCTTTAGAAATGAGGATTCTGCTCCTGAGAATCAAGAACCGGAGGAAGTAGTTAAGAAGCCAGATCAAGATATTCAGCCATGTACTGATCAAAAACCTTGGAACTCAACTCTTCAAAAGGTATACATATGTTCTCAAAATCGGTTCTAGGCGGCGGGGAGGCCCCTGCCTAGTCGGTAAATCGGGCATAAGTAAAACAATTTGTTCAAACCGATTTTCCAAAATCGGTCTAGGCGTTTAAAACATTGGTCTAGGCACCCGCCTAAACAGTAATCCTCTATAAAAAGTGATTTTTAGAACATATATACTCTAACACATGAAGAAGAACCAATTTTGATGTTAGTGTATAGACTCTAGAGAATAGGGTTGCAGCAAAATCTCATCTTTCATCATCATCATCCACTCTTTACTAGTGTTATTTTCAGAGGAAGTTGAGGTTTCTTATGATTTGGAAAGGCGCCAAGAAACTCTTTAGCCTTGTAAATGATGATAGAGAAGGCAAATAAGGCGAAGGCTTTCACAATCTTGTGTTCATAACGTTGTTATTATTGGGTTTGAAAAGCAATTTGTTTCGTTGGGTTTTAGGCTGCGGATGCAGTTTTGAAGGGCATTGGTACGCGTTGGAAGGTACCATGGACTGCTGAGACCATTGTTCAGGTACCTACATCTTAATATCCGCTTTTTTGTGTTGCCGTTTTGTGTTTACACCTTCCTACTAGAACCTTTACTTGATGGTGTCATAAGAGTTGTATATGAATGGATGGGGTACGAGGATATTGAGTCTGCTCTGTATGACCTAGTTATTGAAAGTAGAACACTTAAACGCCTGCCAATATGCCTGACTACAACTGTGGACTGGACTACACATCTTGCCTCTTTTAGCTGTATCAGTTAGATTTGGGTTATTGAAAGGAAACTTTGAGTTTGAGTTAATAGTACTATAGATGCCCAAGAAGATGCAAAACAAACAGTAATGAGAAACGAGTTAAATACCAAAGCTTTCAGTTTCACCCAGATTATTTCCTTGGTTATACTTGCGATTAACTCTCATTCCCCCAACATAAACTTGTTCAGGTAATGCTTTTATGGGTAGCCGCCTTCTGGTTCATTGGATCATGGATGATCCCATTCATGGCTCATATATCAGGTTTCCACAAGGACTCCCTCACATTTAGAGGCCAAGCTTTGTTCAGTCTTATAACCGATGTAACAGAAGGACTAGCCGGGATTGCCATCCTTCACCGTTGCCTCTCCATGTTCCGTCCACTTGCAAGTGATTGGTTCCGCTTTACCCTCAAAGGAAACTGGCAACTAGACGTTATCGTTGGCTGTTTCATGTTCCCTTTCGTTAACCGTCTCTCCCAGTTAAACCTCAACCTCTTACCACTCCCACCAACCTCAAGTCCTGTCTCGCTCTCTAGTGTAGAGCAGTCAATAATGGCTAGAGACCCTGTGGCGATGGCGCTGTATGCGGTTGTGGTATCGATTTGTGCACCGGTTTGGGAAGAGATAGTGTTTAGAGGGTTCTTGTTACCGTCTCTCACTAGGTACATGCCGGTTTGGTGTGCAATTCTTGTGAGCTCGGTTGCGTTTGCTTTAGCGCATTTCAATGTGCAGAGGATGTTGCCGTTGGTGTTCCTTGGAGTGGTTTTGGGTTTGATATTCGCAAGGTCAAGGAACTTGTTACCGTCGATGCTGTTGCATAGCTTGTGGAATGGCTTTGTGTTCATGGAACTGATGCGATGATGATGAGGATGACTATATCTTATGTAGGGTGTCTGTTTCCTTTTCCCCATATTCTTCTTGTAATTGATTCTTGTTATGATTCTTAGATATTTTTCATTAAATGGACAGTTCAACTGTAAAAATAGAAAGAAAAAATGTCAAAAGGAAAATGAAATGAGCAGATAATCAGACATTAAAGAGATTTGAAATTTTAAACATAACAAGAGAGTTTAACACTTCTGAAGAAATATAAATAGATAAATAAAGACAGTAATTTATACCAGTTTAGAAAGTTAAATGATTTTAGGAAGATTAATAGTTTACTAATGTTTCTACATAGATTCCGACGGAGAAAATGAATTATTTATAATTAGTAAAGAAAATATTTACATGATAAACAAATTTTCAGTATGATGTTAACTATATTGTCATGTTGTGTTAGAAGGTTTAAAATGATCTAATTGAACATAAATCATCATAAGATAGATAGAATTATCAATTATAAAAAATATCTATAAAATTTTTTTTATTGATATACAAGAAATCGTTACGATGTAATTAAGCGTTTTATATGAGATTAAAATGGATACTTAAATTGATTGTTTAAACACCTAATACTTAATCATTTAGATCTAATTTGTCGACTAAACGAACATCTAAGCGTAATTTAGACAAACATTATTTATCATACTTTGTAATTTGTAATAGTACAATTAATCAGCTTTAAAATTTTTTAATGTTGGTAAAAAGTTGAACTGGTAATCATACTTCGATTTCATCTTTCAGATGTTTTTTTCGTGATTTCAAAACTATTGGACTAAGCTTTCATCTTGATGGATATGGAGAAAATCATATGAATACTACATTCACATAATACATATAAGCAACATGTGAATCAAGTAAATAAGATAAGTGCATGTAGTTTAGCTTAGTCTTATCACTTTCTCAAGTTAAGGTGGTGATATGAATTATCCAACCCTTCGAATTCAATGTTTTGAAACCGGACCGGATACTGATTCAGTATATTTACTTGTTGCCTGGTTGGACATGTTCAACTGGAGTTTTCGTTTTTAAAAATTATATTTATATAATCATATATCTACACTATATATACTTAAAATAAAGTAGTTCTACATATAATATGTTTTGTGTTCTCTTTTATTAATTAAAAATTAAATAATAAAATACATTCAGCTATATATACACTAAATAAGTGAATATTATGTTTAACTGAAATTGATAAAAAATTACTGTATTTATTTATTTATTTTACATATAAAGTCTCAAATATATAAATAAGACAAAACAAAATTAGTATATGAGAGAAAATATATTTTTTACATTTTTTTTCTTAAGAATAAAACTAAATAGAAAATTAACTAAATAGTGATAGTTAAATATTAATTATGAAATATTAAATTTTAATGACAATTGAAAACAAATTAATTATATATTAATTTTTAAAACTAGGTTTTGAAATTGATCCGAGTTATCAGTTTTATTAGTTTTTAGTTAGTTTTACCTGTTTTTTTTTTCTCTCATATCTGGGGTTTAAACCAAATCTGGTTTTCAAAACCAAGCTTGAACTTAATTAAGGCCAACTAATCCTTCTTCAACCTATTTATCCATTACTAATAGCTTCTTTAGTTTTTTTAATTATATTTGACCATTTATCGTTAAAAGTCCGGAATAATTAAATAACTTTCTCGATCATCCCTTCATTTTTTCCATATATTAAATCTGAGTAGCATAAAATATCTCGTTGTATTATTATTAACTTGAAAAGTGATCCAGTACGTAAATCTTTTTTATATTTATATCATTACCATATTACACTAGAAGTTTACTTTGGCCGCTTATCTATTTCTTTTTTTTTACATAGTTTCCCCTGATCAAATCTCGTTTCTTCTACCTAAATACAATATTAAAAATATAGCTTAAGTGACTGTCGAACCGAACATTGACCATCCTCGGGATCCCTAGGAATGTCTAGTCATTAATTCGGTCAACATGTCTTTCAGGTCAGGGTCAAGCCTCCAATCCGTGTGTATAATATGGATTGATATGGTTGTTGTTATATTTTATTTGTTTGCTTAGCTAAATCCATTCCCACTCACAATTAAATATATTACAAATCAAATGTTTATTGATATCATATTACTTTCTAATCTCATAAAGTTGTCTAAAACTATATTTCTAGATAGTGACCAAATGTACATATATTGAGTTGGACTGATTGTATACTCACTTGGCTGCCTATCAATTGAATGTAAAATTAAACCGAAAATATCGAATCTGTTAATTTTACTATTTTATAGAAAAAGTAAGATCTCATAATTTGTTAGAGAGTAGCAAACACATGATTGGTTTTGTAAGTTTCAATTCTTGAGCTACTAGTATTTTTTACATTTAAAAGTTCACTACAATAAAATAAAATAACAAAAATATCTTCTTTTTGTTAATAAAAGATTAATATAGATAGATAATGACGTAATTGGTTGCGTCCAATCTTTACAGAGTCTCACGTTGCAGATACATTGGATGCTTTGGTTATCGACAAGATGTGAATCATGTGATAGCCTCTTTGGCACTAGCCAAGGTATTGAAACATACAACTTTGTTTTAATTTAATAACAACCATTAGAAATAACAAGCATGCTACAAAAAAGGGGAAAAAAAAGGAACAAGGGAGGAAAAATGAACAGAGAGAAACAGAAATTGATACGATCCATGAAGAGGATATAGAAAAGATTAAGCGCATATTTGTTTCACCATCTAAATAAGATTTTTGTTTGTTTAGGTTTTAAAAGTACAACTTATCTAGACGGTTTATCTAGGTGAATTTTGAAACTTTAAACATAATAAAGTCTAGCTAGATGAATCATTTTAAACCATCTAGATGAATAAAGTTTTTATATAAAAGATATAATGTCTATTATATCTTTTATATAATTTACAAATTACAAACCTAAACCTAGTATCATTATCATTCACAAAAAAATGACAAAACCACATTTTCTCACTAAAATAAAAAAATACATTTTTTCGTCAAAATCACAAAAATACTTTTTTGTTAAAATAGCAAAACACATTTTTCACAAAACAACAAAAATACATTTTCTCGCCAAAAATGAAAAACGTATTTTCTCTCAAAAACACGCTTTCCTCCCCTCCCACCCTAGAAATCGCAAAACACATTTTCTGTCAAAACCCACAAACATATTTTTCTCCAAAAATGCAAAAACACATTTTTCCACCAAAAACACATTTTCTGACCAAAAACACATGTTCCTCCCCAGAATCCGTAAAACTTATTTTTCCACCAAAATCCAAAATACGCATTTTCCGCCAAAACGGAAAAGTATATTCCCCTCCCCCCAAAACACAAACAAATTTTCTGCCAAAAATCGTAAACGCATTTTCCCGTCAAAAACGCAAAAATATAATTCCCCCAAAACTATAATTTAAACTAATTATATTTTAAATGAGAAATAAAAAATAATAGTGAACAAATAATAATATGAATAAATTAAAATAAGAATATTTTAGTAAATTATTTACTAAATTCATCTGAATGGAAAAAAAAAAACATATGTCTATTTAGGTGAATCATCTTGATAGACAGATAAATAGTTAAATAAATCAAGATTGATCATATGAATATATCATATAAATGAATCATCTCGATAAAAATGACAGATGGTGAAATAAACAGCTCCTAAAATAGCTCCTAAAATAGCATCCACCAAGCAGCTAGTGTTTGTAGTTTAATTTTATATATATATATATACTTATTTGAATCATTGTACATGTATATCTATATAATATAGACACTCTCATGCAGTGTGTATTATCATCGGCGAACTTTATTACATCTGAACAATTAATTTCATGTTGGGCGTAACAATCAAGAAGAATCTTAGTTGGCCATATTTGTAAATGCATGCTAACAACAAAAAATCCAAACTGACATGCTGTATACTTGTATTCAAAGTGATTGGAACTCAACTACTACCTACCGCTTTAAAAAGGCTTTTGCAAGAAACTGAAAAACAAATAATTTTTATGTTCCAACATGCAAAAAATAAATACTTTCTCCTTATTATTAACCTTGTAACTTAGTGGTGGGTATCCACAAAGACCAGTTATATAGGCTAGTGGCATATTTATGTAATACAGAAGCTCATAATCTTCCTAGTTACGTTCCTAGTTACGAAACCACATCATATAATATTAGTTTCATTTAAACGATAATTTGAACAAAAGATCTCCGATACAATGGTCATAATTCTTTCCAGTTAATCTAATGACCATTGGTGGATGATGGCATAAGCCTAACCAACCGCTATTAGTTTAGTTTTTTCAAGAAAAATGTTTTTTTTAATAATTCAGTGGTATTTGAACCCGTAGATTTGACTAATCTCCTAGGGACTAGTTCATCGGCGATAGAGAAGTTCGATTATTCTATATGGAAGTTAGACATCCCTGCTGACTGGCTACACAAATAAATAAATTTAAATGGTTGGTTTCAAATTTGGAGTGCGATATCATCTGGCCAAACCCATGTTTATTGAAGAAAATCATGTTCAAGAAAAAAAAGTTAGTAATTTAGATATATAATGGAGATGAAATAAGCGTTAAAAATGGAGATGAACTCCAATTATTTCAGAAGATTATTATGAGGAGTATAAAGAAAGAATTATGTGGATATCAAGTGGAACAAGTTTATCTCGATAGAGAAAAAAATAAAAGATTATATTTACGTATAAATAATAACAAAAATTCTTAATGTAAATAAATGATGTCTGTTTTTTGGCCATGCTCCCAAAGCAGTTGCAGACTACTAGGCAAATATAACAAATCATAAGTAGAGAGTTCAGATTCCAACCCAACTAGTTGAGTCCATACAACAAAATGCTTGAAGCGCTTTAGGAAGCTCGAGTATTCTAGTGAATAGTTTCAAAAAATAAGTATTCTAGTGGTGATGGATAAACGGGCCAAGATGAGGACGACAATTTTTCAACAAAAAAAAAAAGAAGATGAAGACAACAACTATATACTCTTCATTTCTTTTGCTAAATTGTAAATTATATATAAATGATGAAAAGATTTTACAAACTGCAGAATCTTAAATCTATTACACTCAGGCAAAAACAAATAAAAAAGAGTGCAATAACTGAAATTACACAACAAAGGGTAGCTATATACTCTTTCAACACATGATATGTTCATCACTATTTCATTTGAATTGAAGACGTTAATTTGGACGACGAACGATAAATTATGTCAGCATATAACTTACCAACCCGTACAATTAGGTATGGGCATTCAAATACCGTATCGAGTATTTTGGATATCAAGTATTTTGGATATGGTAAAATGAGATCCGTTCAGATATTTCTAAATTTCAGATCAGGTTCGGTTAGGTACATGTCAGATCGAAAAAGTTTCGGGTATATCCAAAGTAACCGAAAAAAACTGGTTCCGATTCGAATTGTCTTAAATTTTACCCGAACATAACCAAAAATACTTGTTTCTAATCTGATTTACCCGAATTATTTAGAGTATGACACAAATAAAAAAAACTCTAAAACCAAATAAAGTAAATCTTAAACAAACTTCAAATAAATCCAACATTCTAAACAAAGAAAATAATGTATCATCCTAAGAAGCTAGAAACTTAAACAAAAGCCGAAAGTTTAAAATAAATCCATAAGAAAATATATAAGAAGATCAATAAAATCTCGGCTCTAATGTCATCCACTCTTCCACATTGCTAAACGCATTTCACTTATTTTTTGTAATAGTAGCACAATCATAAAAACTTACATTAACAAGAATAATACATGTGAACCTATGTTTAATGCCTTAATGACATAAAAGTCGGGTCTTTCGGATACTTGTTCGGATTTCGGATAACACCCGATCCGACCCAGTACCCGAAACATAATTGAAAGCATATCCAATCGGGTATTTCACAATATTCAAATCCGACCCAAAACTCAATTTTTTGGATTGGTACCGGTTCGGATCTTTGGATCCGGGAATATGCCCATGCCTATGTAGAATGTTCGAGACGAAATTCTTAAACATGGTCTGCATGAAGTTATGGAAAAAAAAGAATCAAATTAGAAAATAAATTGACAGGGTCCAGTGATGGCCGCTTTGTAACTACTTACATGGATGTAACGTCTGTCCTCTGACCCGATATGGGCCACTTTTGCTGTCCTTTTCAAACAGTCAGCTGCTTTACCCCTCCTTGATCCTCGTTTCTGGCTCCACATGATGGCCTTTAAATGCGATCAAGAAGGCCCATTAAAAGTTTCCCTAAAAACACCCTTTGATAGTGATACAACTTGTTTGCTGACCACGTGATTTATGGAGGATAAAAGGGCGAGTTTCGTCATTTGAGGGAAGGAATGATTGTACCAGGAAGAGTTTAAAAGTCAAGACAGTTAAGTTTTTGATTAGATGAATGAATCATGTGAACTGAATATTCAGTAAAGTTCGTTTTGTTTTTGGAAGCTAAATGATTTGGACAGTGAAAGCAAGTAGAGGTGAAAATATAAATGAAATTATAGAAAGAGTTTATGCAATTTTACAGTTTCCTTTTATAAAAATCAATATTTTACAGGGAGCAGAATTTTAAATTTGTTTATTGGTAATAAAAGGAATAACAGATTTATGGTTAGGGAATAAACAAAAAATTGTTAAACTAAACAGCACATCTAAACATTTTACCAAAAAAGACAAAAGTAATCAACACTAACTTAACTTTGCAAATATACTGATTGTTTAAACTGAAATCTGGTGTGCGAATTATCAAATTTTGTATTTAGTTACAGATATATTTGTGTGGGTCAGCTTACTATGGTTAGTTAGGCAGTCTTTCATTATTTTTTTAGATCTTAGAATGAGGAAAAATATATTTGTGAAACCTACCATTTTGATCATGCTTTTAATATATATTTTGCCAAAAAATGTTTTTCACAAATTTAGTGATACATATTGGGTCGACGAGTTATTTCCCCACGAGAACTATCATATAACATCAGATCCCCATCAAACTATGACCTAGTGTCAAATCTCCATGATTTGAAAGTTATGAACTTATTTCTCCACAAATTAACAATTTCGAATGTATTTCTCCCCGAACTGATACTTCGAAACTTAATTACCCATAGACCATGGTTTTAATTGGTTTATTATTAACCAAATAGTTTAAACCGGCTAAACTAAACCAAAATTCATTTTAAACAATTTTTATTAAAGAATATTGTTTCCTTTTTGTTTAAATTTCAAAATATAATTTTTTTAACTTCAAAGAAGTTTTAGGTTTATATTTTTGTGTTTTCTGAAATTTAAAAGAAAAAAATTACATCAAAATTTTATTTTTATAAATTTTAATAAAATCACAATGAACAAATAACCTTGTTAAATTTGTGTTTTTGGAAATTTGAAAGAAAAAAAATCAAATTTTGATAAAAATATATGTCAACAAATCTAATTTTGTTGAAAATTTTATTTACATCAAAATTCAACAAAACATAGATTTTGACATATACTTTTACTTTCAAATTTGTTCATTCTAATTTTATTAAATTCTGTAAACATAAAATCTTAATTTAATTTTTATTTTAATTTTTTTAAAAACGCAAATAATTTTTATAAAATAGGAAAGATTTTTTTAATTCAAAAAAAACTATATTTTAAAATTTCAACAAGAAGAAAAACAATATTCTTTAATAAAAATTGTTTAAAATGAATTTTGGTTTGGTTTAGCCGGTTTAAACTATTTGGTTAATAATAAACCAATTAAAACCATGGTCTATGGGTAATTAAGTTTCGAAGTATTGGTTCGGGGAGATTTACATTCGAAGTTAATCCATGGAAAAATAAGTTCATAACTTTCAAATCATGGAGATTTGACACTAGGTCATAGTTTGGTGGGGATCTGATGCTATATGATAGTTCTGGTGGAGAAATAGCTTGTCGAACATGGAAACGATCCAAATATTTGAACACGAAAAATTGACTCGAAACTCTACATGTTCTTATATGGATCCAAAGTCCTCTTACCCGAAAGATCCGGATCCAAATGAACCCGATCCGAATCTAGAACCGATCGGGTACTTAAAGACCCGAAACCAAAAACACTAACAAAATTAGAAGTTTTCTTATATTCTTTAAGAATTCTCTACTATGAATATTTAATAATTTTAGATTTGACCCGACTCAAAATCGACTCGAAATTTTGTATACCTATATGAACAAGTTTCTTACCTAAAAGTTCTGAATTCGAAAAAACCGATCCTAACCTAACCTTAATGCATATGCCTAATACATATGATCAGTTCATTTCAAATAAAATAGGTAAAAATAATAATTTTCTTCAAACAAATTATTCACCTTTATAAGTTGGAACACGAAAATCTTGAGTTTTTCTTTTACAGGAAAACTGAGACCAAAGATTTTAAAACCTCTAGTAAAACAACTTGTAGTATATATAAAATAGTTTTGTGGTTTCTTTTCTAAAACATACTACTTTTACTCCTGAAAATTGGATCCTTATTAAAAGTTGATAAAGACCGGATCAAACGAGGTCGGCGGAAGACTTGGTTACAGAAAATTTAAAATAAATGTTCTAACCCAAGAGAAACCATTGACAAAAACCGAAGACAAAAAAAAAAAAGGATAAAATTATAAAGTCAAAAGCTTTACCCGTAAACACATGTTGACTTGGTATGTGAATTCTGAAGTTGGGATCTACCATACCAAAATTAAACCGGAATTAACCGACAGTAGTGAAAAAAGTAGTTAAACCGGATGCGGATTGGATCTAGTAGGGAACAATTTGATTGAAAACAAAGTTAAAGAAAAACATAAAAGAAAAAGATAAACAGTGTCCTAGTTAGAAAAAGAACCAAACAACAAGCCAATAAATAAAAATACATTCTTCTTTAAAATCCTCTGTAATGAAAAACACAGAGAGAGAAGAAAATGGATCCTTCAGAGAGAGAGACTCGTGGAGGCTGTAGTGAAGCGATGCGTGGAACAAAGCTGACACAAATTGGCACCAACACCATCTTCTCCTTCTCCGCCTTATAACGTCGATACATTCATATAGGTTTCACATTCCCTGCATGTTCTCGGTTTAATCAATCATAGAGTCCGGTTTTGTTATAGAAACATGGCGGAGACAACGAAGGTGATGTACATAGTGGTCGTGGACGACGAAGATTATGTTGACACATTGACGGCGATTGTGGAAGAAGAAGAAGGAACCGGGAATTGGAAAGATTCGTTTCGGTACACGCGTCCGGTTTTGCAGAGTAGTCTTCAGCTCATGGGTTGCAAAGCCCGTCACGCCTTCAAGGTCATCTCTCTTTCTCTTAAAGATTCCTTTTTTTTTGGTTTCCAACAACCATCGCTTTCTTCAAATAACTGATTCTTTGTTTTGTCGTTTAATGGTTTGAGATTTACTCCATTCTGGAACAGTGATGTGTCTTTCAGACAAAGATTGAATCATGTTTTCTTTTTTTGTCTATTTCTTTCATTGATGTTACTGAGATTGAATATTATTTAACCTTGGAGATAGATCATTGATCCTGAGCCAAACTTGTGTGATATCGTCTAATTAGTATAGTGTTGTTGTGTTGCTTGTGTCTTTACATTTTATTCGAGTATTGCTGCACCCATCTTTGTGTGTGTGTGTGTGTCTGCTCAAAGTCTTCTTCACAACCGTCTTTAGAACACTGCTTTTGTTTGTCTTAAATAAGATATTAAAGTTTCAAGATCTATGGTGTTTGTAACTCACCACTTGATAGATACTCAAGTTCTGTTTTTTTGTTTTGTTTTGGTTGTTGTTGTGGGCAGATTAGCCGCAGGGTTTTTGAGCTAATAAGAAGTGAGGGATCCTTAATACTTTCACCATCGCATGGGAAAGAGTCTGTGTTTGACAAGACGTGTGATGCTGCTTCAGCTTGTGCTGGTGTAGAAAAGGTTAACTGTTCGGGTACTAGCGATGATGTTGACAAGAGTAGAAGTAAGCCCTTTGAGATGTATAAAAGGCGCACAACTGTTGTTGTTTCTCGAGAGATATTCGTTAACGTTGTCTGTGACGCTCTCGCTGAATATAAGTATGTGGGTCATGACCAAAGAGCAGACTTGATTCTGGCCTGCAAGTAAATCTTCTTACCTGGTTAAGATCCATGTGTTACTTCCTAAGAACCTTCAAATCTAATATCATTTCCTGCAGGATTCGAGAAAGGAAAGAATCTGTGACTGTTCTACTATGCGGCACTAGTGGCTGTGGCAAATCTACACTCTCAGCACTTCTGGTATTCTTCAATCTCAACCGTTGTTGAGCATTAGATAGGACATAAGAAGCTTTGGTCTTTTGGGACAGTCACAGGCTTACAATGCTACAATTTGTGTTACAGGGGAGCAGGCTGGGGATTACAACGGTTGTCTCGACCGACTCAATCCGTCACATGATGAGGAGTTTTGTTGATGAGAAGCAGGATCCTTTGCTGTGGGCTTCAACCTACCATGCTGGAGAGTACCTTGACCCTGTGGCAGTTGCAGAATCAAAAGCCAAAAGAAGAAGAGCCAAAAAGTTGGATGGTTATGGAAAATCAATACTTGAGGATGACAAAGTGAACGCCTCCAATACTCAACAGACGGATACTGCATCAAAACCAACCACTGCTGCATTGTTAAGTCACAAGCAAATGGCTGTAGAAGGATTCAAGGCTCAAAGTGAGATGGTGATTGAGAATCTCGATAGGCTCATTACATCATGGGAGGAAAGGAAAGAGTCTGTGGTTGTTGAAGGTGTCCATCTAAGTCTTAACTTTGTGGTAAGACACATTTCTATTTTGGGAGCAGTCATGAAGTTGTTAGTTCTCTTTCTAACTTCTTCCTCTTGCAGATGGGACTGATGAAAAAGCATCCTTCGATTGTTCCTTTCATGGTTTACATCTCAAACGAGGAGAAACACTTGGAACGGTTTGCAGTCAGAGCTAAGTACATGACCCTGGACCCTGAGAAAAACAAGTACGTCAAATACATACGCAACATCAGAACAATACAGGACTACCTGTGTAAACGAGCTGACAAACATCTCGTTCCCAAGATAAACAACACCAACGTCGACAAGAGTGTGGCTGCAATCCACGCCACGGTCTTCAGCTGCCTGCGTAGGAGAGAAGCAGGAGAGCAGCTCTATGACGCTACCACTAATACAGTCTCTGTGATAGACGACGAGTACAGGAACCAGTGTACAGCCAATTCATTGAGTTCCAAAGGAATGTTTCAGCTGATCCAAAGAAAAGGTTCTTCTAGGCATCTAATGGCTCTTCTCAATACTGATGGCACTTTTGCAAGAACTTGGCCTCTTGGTGATAAGATTGATGAGACAATGGAGGCTAATGGAATGGTGCATCCGGTTTATGGATACTTACAGAAAGCTGAACCGGTGAATCTTCAGTTTGGTCTGTTTGGGATCAGTGCTTGGCCTAGTGATGGAGCCACGAGCCGTGCTGGGAGTGTAGATGACTCTAGAGCTGACTTTGGTGAAAATGGAAGTAGGCATTACTCTTCTTGCTGCAGCTCTCCGAGGATGTCCGAAGGAACCTCAAAAGAGGTAAGTAAAAACTCTATAATATGATTATAAATATTTGCACTGTTTATAATAAATTATTAATTTATGATTATTATATATTTAAATAGGATTTTATTATTTTATAAATTTATATCATATTTTAACAAAATTTATTAATTTATCGTGTTTATTAATATTATTTTGTTTTCTTGTATCTTAAATGTTAATCTTGTTCCTTCAGCTTAAGGAGGAGCAGTCAGTGCATGGAAGCGATGAAGAAGTTGAGGACGATGCTCCTGATGAACAAGATACAGACTTCAGCGATGATGATGATAACAAGCAAGACCATGAAGAGGTAATAGTATTTTGAAAGGGTCTTGTTGGGTTTGAATCATAGATAAAAAGAGTGTTGTGATGATTTTTTTAAAGGTGGGATCAGTTGATGAGCAATCAACAAAGTCAGATGAGGAGTACGATGATCTTGCAATGGAAGACAAGAGTTACTGGACAGATGGCGAGGAGGAAGAGTCACGAGATACGGTGGCAGTAATGTCTGAGAAGCTGATGACAAAAGATGACAAGTATGTACAGAACTTAGACCTTTTTCTTCGGACAGCTGCGAACAAGCAGCTGGTTGAGCCGCTTGAGCTGTGCGCAGCGCTGCTCACGTGTGAGCATGGAAACCGAAGACTCTGGTCTGGTAAAGAGAAGATGAAGAAGCGTTCTCTGAGCATTTCGGCTCTCGGAAAACACGGGTCGGGTTTGGGTGATCCGATTCTCTTGGGTGCCCCATGATCCTTTGCTAGTAAGATTCCTTAGTTTCTCAACAACTCCTTTTATGTAACTAAAAAAAAGATTTTCTTCAGTTAGATGTTTAAGAGTGCATTATGAAGATAACTTTATGAACAAAGACTACGGAAGAAGCCACTGAAAGACTTGAGTTATCTTCATTACATAAACTGATCAAACTAGAAGAATCTTAACAGAGTATGAGAAACTGATAAACTTGGAAACCTGATGCTGACTTAAGTTATCTTTGCAAAGTTACAAATTGATATAGAAGCAATCGTTTCAGCTAAATTGCAAACAAACCAAGGATGGTTTATTAGCTTTGATAAAATTGAATAAATAACATAAAAATCGTCAAAAAAAAATCCTACAAAACCACCAAAAATATTACTTTCTCCATCTCTCTGTTTCGTCTGAAAAACTGTAAACAACAATTTAAAAAATGCAACAATGATAATAATCGTGTCTCTCTCTATCATTGGTGTCATGAAACCAAATCCCTCTCACTCTCTCGGCATGAACCAATGAAGAGGAGACAGACTTGGACTTTATCTTCAATTATCAAGTCCAGCTTTAGCCTTAAGGTGCTTCTTAAAGTCCATAATGTCACCGTTCCATTTGGTGATGCACTGTTTCTCACACACCCATATCTCATGAGCCACTTGGTTAATCAACCTGAAGTCGTGACTCACCAGAACCAAACCACCATCCCACTCGTTCAACGCCTCTGCAAGAGAGTCGATTGTCTCAATGTCCAAATGGTTAGTTGGCTCATCCAATAGAAGCATGTTAGGCTGCTTATAAGCCAACCATGCAAATATCACACGGCTCCTCTGTCCGTCTGATAGATTCTTCATCGCCATTACTTGAGCCTTACCTGTTAGACCAAATCTACCAATCGCAGATCTCATCTTCTCCTCTTCGTTACCCGGGAACTCGTTCATCATGTAGCGAAGTGCAGACACTTCCAGGTCTAGCTTCTCAGCCAGATGCTGATGGTACTGAGCAATCTTCAAGTGGTTGTGACGACGCACCATTCCTTCAGTAGGCTGCAATTCACCAGTCATGAGCTTCAAAAGGGTACTCTTCCCGGCTCCATTGGGTCCAACAAGGGCCACCCTCGAGTCCAAGTCAACACCAAAGTCGATGTTTTTGTATATGAGGTAGTCTGGTGTGTACCCAAAAGAGACTTCCACAAACTGAAGCACTGGTGGTGGAAGCTTTCCAACATTAGCAAAACGGAAGACCAGAACACTATCTCTAGCCACCTTCTCCGTGAGCCCACCTCTCTCCATCTTCGCCAATGTTTTCTCCTTACTCTGTGCTTGACGAGCGAGTTTGGCTGAACCGTGACCAAACCGAGCAATGTACTCCTTCATGTTGGAAATCTGCTCCTGCTCCCACTTGTATTGCTTCATCTGATTCTCTTCAAGTTCAGAACGGGTCTGACAATACTGATCAAAGTTACCAGTGTAGTACTTGAGCTGCTTGCTTTGCATGTGGATGATGTTTGTACAGACTCCATTCAAGAAATCCTGTGAGTGGGATACCACAACAAGGATACGGTCAAAATTCTTCAGACTCTCTTCTAACCAAACACAAGCTTCCAAATCTGTTTCATGAGAGAAGCAAGACTCAGCATAAAAAAGAAAACACACATCGAATAGCATTTAAAGCAAGAAGATAAGAAGAAAGATCATCAAACCCAAATGATTTGTAGGCTCATCAAGCAAAAGTATTGTTGGCATTATGAAGAGTGCTCTTGCTAACGCAATCCTCATCCTCCAGCCACCAGAAAAATCTTTAGTCTTCTTAGACTGCATCTCCTTGTCGAAACCAAGACCAAACAGAATCTCAGCAGCACGCTTCTCTGCAGTTGCAGCATCCATGGCTTCTAACCTCTCATAGATAGTATCAAGACGCTCTCCGCCTCCATCATCCTTTTAAAAAAAAACTATCTTTAGCACCAAACACACAAAAAAAAATCAAAATTTAGCACAAACCTGCTCAACAAGAACTTCAACTTCCTTCTCCAACTTCAACCTCTCCTCATCACAGCTCATAACAGCCTCAAGAGAACTCATATCAGTAGCTTCAATCTCATGAGATAGATGATAGATATCCATATGATCAGGAATGGGCAACTCTCTAAGACCAATAGCAGTTAAAAGAGTGGACTTTCCACAACCATTCAACCCAAGAAGACCATAACGTCTTCCATAGTTAAGCTCCAACATTGAATCAACAATGAGGTCATGACCATGGAACGTGACAGACAAAGGCTCAATCTGCAAAACAATCAAATCAATACAGTATTTCACAAATCTAATTCAACCATCTTTAAAATCTTAAAACACTAACCCTAATATCTCTAGATTGTGGTTGAGAGCAGAGGTTTCCTGTACACGTCCGATCAGATATCTGAAGGGCGTCAACGCCACTCGATAAGCTATCAACTCCTCCATTGGAGGAAGTAGCGGCGGATTTAGAAGAAGCTGCGGCTTTACCGCCTCTTTTCGCGGCGGCTGCGGCTTTCTTCTGAGCTGCTTTCTTCTTGCTAGCGTCCGACACCATCTTCAAATCTCCCTGAACCAAAACCAATGTTCTAAAAATCAGTGTATGAGGTCTTGGGAGATGTTTTTTGTCACAGGACATACCTTTGCTATTTCTATCTACGTTTACGTTATTACCTGTACGTTGTCGTTTCAAGTTATTTCCCTAAAGGCCGGTTTACTATAACGGTTAAGTACTTTAGTTCTTGGTTTGTGATGTGGTTTGTACACACAAACAGTATGTAAAGCCTTGTCGGCCAAAGTAAGAGAGTAATCAATGCAATATTCAGAAATCTCTCCTCCCTCTTTTCTCTCTCTCTCTCTATTCTTTGTCTTTTTCCCTGTCTCTGATCATCTTCCTCACGATCTCAGGTGACTTCTCTCTCTTTAGTCATCCTTGATCTTTCTTTATCTTCCTCTAAGCTTAACGTTAACACTGGTATCAGAGCTTGACGATCATGGAGACTAGACAACACACAATCTCTGAACTCAGCAAACAAGTTGAGGACCTTCGCTCACTGCAAGCGAAGCAAACTGAGGATCAAACGCAACATACTGAAACCCTCATCAATGATCTGCGTTCGGAGCTCGATGGCCGGTTCAAAGGACTCGAAGCAACGTTCCTGAAATGCTTCGCTAACGTTTCTCCTCAGACGCCATCGTCGGAACCAGGTTCGTCTCAGACTACGGGTGCGTCGACATCGACTGGGATCCTTCCTACTCCGGGGACGACTGCGGGATTATTACCCACTCCAGTAGTCTCACGACCCTTGGAACCACCGGATCCAACTCGAGGGATACTGGTTGATAACAGAGCAACGTCTGTGCCAAACGGTCTGACATCGAGATCGACAAAGGTGAGTTTTCCCTCTTTTGATGGTACGATGATAAGTGATTGGGTTTTCCTTTGTGAAGAGTTCTTCATGATTGACAATACTCCACCGGAGCTTAAAGTACGGTTAGCGGTTATGCACATGACAGGGAAGGCACTCCAGTGGCACCATAACTTCATAAAAGATAGGTATGGCATCTACCCTTCATGGCCAGAATACGTGAGAGCTGTTTTGGACAGATTTACTACTTTGTTCGATGACCCATTGGCTGAGTTGGTAGGTTTGAAACAAGGATCTGACACCGCTGAAGTTTACTTTGACAAGTTCGACTGTGCTCTCGCGAGACTAACCCTCCCGCCTGCTCATGCTCTCAGTATTTTCTTGACTAACATGAACCAACATCTTGCGTTACATGTTCGACAGTTTGAAGTCAAGACAGTTACCGAAGCAGCTCGAATCGCTAAACTGCACGAATCATCACTCTCGTGCACTCCAGTGAAGCAGTTTAGAGCTCCCTTCAGTCCGTATAAGTCTGCTGCTCAATCATTCTACCCGTCATCGCCAAAACCACCTGACACTCCCAAATCTATACCCTTCAAACAAGCTTTTACTCCTAAAGGCGGGGCTGATAAAATACCTAAGAGATTCACTTATGAGGAGATGCAAGACCGCAGGAACAGAGGCCTTTGTATGTTTTGTGATGAGGCATATACCCCAGGACATCACCTCAAACATAAAAAGGGCCAAGTTTTCATGCTAGATGTTGATGGAGATTGCTCTGATGATGAGACAGAATCTGTGGAGATAACAGTGGAAGAAGGAGCAACTGAGCAAGCTGATAAAACTCCAACCATATCACTCAACGCTCTAAGTGGCTCAACAAGTTTCAACTGTATGAGAGTGGTGGGTTACTACGGCAAGAAGAAACAGCAGATACACATCTTAATCGATCCAGGAAGCACTCATAATTTCCTCGATCTCAACAGTGCTAAAGAGATGAGTTGCCCTTTGGAATCAATTAAACCAATGGTAGTGGCTGCTGCAAGTGGAAACCTAGTCACAGGATACAAGTGTTCAAACTTCGGATGGACAGTACAAGGGTATGAGTTCACTTCTGAGATCCGCACTCTCTCATTGGATAGCTGTGACTTAGTGTTGGGGGTACAATGGCTGTCAACATTAGGACCGATACTGTGGGACTTCTTAAACCTTACTATGGAGTTTGATCTAAATGGGATCCATCATCGCTTGCAAGGTCTTACTAAGAATGGTTGTAAGGTCATCAAGGGAGAGAGTCTGAACAAGTTGTTACTACAAGGACCTCAGATAGCAATGCTGCAGATCAGGGAAGTCAAAGAAACAGACACTGGAGATGTCACTCTTTCCCCTGAAGCAATGTTTTCACATATATCTGCTGGCCAAGTAGTCAACAAAAATAATGAGGAGCTACAACTACTCCTAGATTCTTATGGGGATGTGTTTGCTGAACCCACAGAGCTACCACCCTTTCGAGAAGGTTTTGACCATCAAATACCTCTGGAGGTTGGAGCAAACCCAGTAAACCTGAGGCCTTACCGATACTCGACACTACAAAAAGATGTTATTGATAAAATGGTACGAGATATGCTAACTCAAGGCATCATACAATACAGCTCAAGCCCATATGCCTCTCCTATTGTATTGGTGAAGAAGAAGGATGGGACTTGGAGGCTCTGCGTCGACTATCGTGGACTCAACAAACAGACCATCAAAGATAAATACCCTATACCACTTCTTGATGATCTATTGGATGAGTTGGGTGGCTCTATGTACTATTCTAAGCTTGATCTTCGTGCAGGATTTCACCAGCTACGTATGGCACCTGAAGACGTGTACAAAACGGCTTTCAAAACCCATGCAGGCCACTTCGAGTACTTAGTTATGCCTTTCGGCCTCACTAATGCTCCATGTACGTTTCAAGGGCTCATGAACCACGTGTTTCAAAGTATAGCACGGAAGTTCCTCCTGGTTTTCTTTGACGATATACTTGTCTACAGTCCGTCATGGGAATCTCATTTGGTACACTTGGAAGAAGTTCTGTCTATCCTCAGATCGCAACAACTATATCTCAAACGTTCCAAGTGCATCTTTGGCGCCACTGTAATAGAGTATCTCGGCCACTTCATCTCAGCCAGTGGAGTTAGTACAGACCCGAGTAAGATCAAGGCTATCGCCAACTGGCCAAAGCCTTCTTCTCAGAAACAGCTTCGCAGTTTTCTCGGCCTTGCTAACTATTACAGACGCTTCATCTGTGGTTACAGTGTCATAGCGAGACCACTCACTAATCTTTTAAAGAAAGATGGGTTCTCCTGGTGTGATGAAGCGACAAAGGCATTTGACAACTTGAAAGAAGCTTTAACCAGCTCTCCAGTGCTCGCTCTCCCAAACTTTGAAGAGCCTTTTATAGTGGAAACTGATGCTTCCAACACAGGAATTGGGGCAGTTTTGATGCAGAACAACCACCCCATCTCATACATCAGTAGAGCTCTTGGTCCCCGACATCAGTCACTGTCTGTATATGAAAAGGAATTGATGGCAGTAGTACACGCGATTCAGACGTGGAGTGCCTACCTCACTCATAGGCCATTCATTGTCAGAACAGACCAAAAAAGCCTCAAATACTTGATGGAGCAGAAGGTATTCACCCCTTTTCAACACTTATGGTTATCAAAACTGATGGGATATGACTTTATCGTGGAATATAAGATAGGGAAAGAAAACACAGCTGCTGACGCGCTCAGTAGGGTCACTGGTTCTCAGCTTCTTCAGATGACACTATCGCAGGCACACCATGAGTTTTATGACAGATTGAAGCTACTATGGCAATCGGATCCACAATTGAAGAGAATTGTATCTCATCTTGAGGCTAATAGAAACTCTCATCCTCAATTCACTTTCATCAATGGGGAGTTACGTCGTAAAGGAAAGCTAGTGGTTGGAAATGACGCAGATGTGAAGCTAATGGTTCTAAAATGGCTACACGACTCTGCAATAGGAGGCCACTCTGGCCGAGACGCAACCCTTCAGAGAATCAAATCACTTTTCTACTGGCCTAAGATGAATTTGGAAGTACAAAGGTACATCAGGAACTGCTCTGTTTGCCAAAGAAACAAGCCTGACCTCGCAGCCAAACCTGGTCTTCTACAGCCGCTACAAGTACCAAAAGGAGTGTGGGAATCTATAAGCATGGATTTCATAGAAGGGCTACCACCCTCATCTGGAAAACATTGCATACTTGTTGTGGTGGACAGGTTGAGCAAGAACGCACACTTCATTGCCTTGTCTCATCCTTACACAGCCACTGATGTTGCACAAGTTTACTTGGACAATGTCTTTCGGTTGCACGGAATGCCTCTTGATATTACAAGCGACAGAGATCCTACATTCCTGAGTGAAGTATGGAAGGAGATGTTTCGAGTTCATGGAGTCGAGTTGAGGTTCTCTACTGCTTACCATCCCCAAACTGACGGGCAGACAGAGATCACTAACAAGACACTTGAAACATACTTAAGGTGTATGACATCCGACTCCCCCCACAGTTGGAGCAAATGGCTTCCCCTTGCTGAATGGTGGTACAACACTACATTCAGATCAGCTACGCAAAGCACACCGTACGAAGTTGTATACGGTCAGTCACCTCCTCTTCACTTACCGTACCTACCTGGGGAAAGTACCTCTATCACTGTTGATCGTAGCCTTCGGAAACGTGAGGAAGTTATAGCAATGCTTAAGTTCCACCTCATGCGTGCTCAGAACAGGATGAAACAAAGTGCAGATGCTCATCGTTCCTTTAGAGAATTCCAAGTTGGTAACTTTGTGTACCTGAAACTCCAACCTTATAGGCAACACTCAATGAAGAACAGGAAGGTACCTCATAAGCTTTCTCCTCGCTTTTATGGTCCTTTCAGAGTTACTGATAAGGTTGGAACCGTGGCGTATAAACTTGAGCTACCAGTGGGTACTGCAATACACAATGTGTTTCATGTTAGTCAACTCAAGTTATGCCCTAACCCACCATCCGACAGTCCTTCTCTTCCTCAGTATCTGTTTGATGTGGGAAACACAAAAGAACCAGAGTTGATTCTTGAGAAGAAAATGGTTCAGAGACAGAACAAAGCAGTCACCAAAATTCTTGTCCAGTGGAAAGGAGAACCTCCTGAGAAAGCTACATGGGAGTTTTACCAAGACTTCATCAACAAGCATCCTGATTTTAATCCTTGAGGACAAGGATTGTCTCGAGAAGGGGGTAATGTCACAGGACATACCTTTGCTATTTCTATCTACGTTTACGTTATTACCTGTACGTTGTCGTTTCAAGTTATTTCCCTAAAGGCCGGTTTACTATAACGGTTAAGTACTTTAGTTCTTGGTTTGTGATGTGGTTTGTACACACAAACAGTATGTAAAGCCTTGTCGGCCAAAGTAAGAGAGTAATCAATGCAATATTCAGAAATCTCTCCTCCCTCTTTTCTCTCTCTCTCTCTATTCTTTGTCTTTTTCCCTGTCTCTGATCATCTTCCTCACGATCTCAGGTGACTTCTCTCTCTTTAGTCATCCTTGATCTTTCTTTATCTTCCTCTAAGCTTAACGTTAACATTTTTAAATTGATTTTTTTGAAAAATTTGATTAGACATTAAAAAAACAGATCTATACGTCCCTCTAAACAATAATTTTCTATAGAATCGATTAAACATTCAAAGAAACAGATCTATATGTTCGTCATTCTCTATAGAATGCCTAACCAGAGGCTAACGATTATTAGAACAGAGATCAAATAATCAACAATGGCAGTAATTTGTAATGAATTTACCTGTGCGATTGGGAGCCTCGAGAGAGAGATCTAAGGGCTTTCAGAGTTTCAGCAAATTAGGTTTAGTAAGATGGTTTCTGTTAGACTCGCGGCGGAGGAATTAGTATTTATAAGAGATAGTGCCACGTGTTAGCTTCAGAGTTCGAAACAGCAGCTCCCACGTGCGGTTTTGTTTGGGCTTTGTATATTAAAGGCCCAATATATGTTGGTGAACACTGAGATGTGAAAATTGAAAGCCCTAAAATGTCTTGCTTCACCTAAACCAGCCCTATTATGTATTTGTTAGTCCTTTCATGTTATATATATACACAATATTTGTTCAAAAATATAATAATAATAATAAATAAATAAAAACTATTGTAAATCTCTCAAATATATTATTTTAAGTTTTCGTCACAAAAATAGACTTCAAAAAAAAATGACTAAAATAATTTTTTTACTTTTAAAATTTAAATATTTTTTTTATTTTAAACCTCACCACGAGAACCACACCCCATAACTCTAAGAAATCCATCCCATAATCCTAAGCCCTAAATCTATACTAGTTACCGAAGTGGCATAAATGTATGTTTACACTCTTTAATAAAATTTATGTTGGTCATTTTTCTCCTTGAAGACTATTTCAGTAACAAAAACATTTTTACATTTATCTTAGGGTATTTCTCTAAAAACTATGATAAAAATAAACAAAAACAAAAACAAATAAATGTCATGTTTACATGAACCGACCTGGAACCGGATGAAACCGATCCGGATCCAGACCGAGATATTACTAAGTACTATTTCGGTATAATTTCTCTATATTCGATTTACCCAGAATTGAACGAGTCTTATCCAAAACTGATCTGAATATCCGAAATCCCAGCTCTAGTTGTGAATTTTCCAGCCATGTTCTTTTTGAAAATAATTTCCAGACATGTTTCTCAGGAGATATGTTATGCATATATGCCTTCTATATTCAACATGATTATTCTGTTTCATATGAACCTATAGCTTGACTTATAGTACTAAGAGGATGGTTTAGCTTCTATGAGACGTGGGTCTAAGTAGATATGTGGAGAAGAGGTAAGGATTAGACACAAAAAGAAGGTTGCCTCACACAATGGAAGCCTTACTTTTGTGAATGTATCGGTGTAGTATAAGAACATGGCATCGACTGTTTTAAATGTAAAAACAGAAAATACGACGCAGATGTAAAATAAGAAACTCAATCTCGAAGATGATCAAGAACATGATAGGTCATATCATAAAATTCCGTCAGCTTTTGTGTTCTATTTCATCTTGTAGATAGACTGTTGAATGTATAGTCAGACGCACGAGTACACAAGTGGGAATAGTTATACTTGTAAGCAGAAAAAAAAGCTGGTTCTACTTGGAAGTTGAAGCCATCCGTAGATGGATTGTTGTTCATCTGATATGATGTATCATCAAGATCTACATCATCTCTTTAACTCTGTAGTTTATCGTATATACATATATGCCTATGCAATTTTCAATTTTGTGGTCCAACTATGTGTAACAATTTTTATTTTTTCTTAATAATGGCATTACATGTTCCCCTAACATTGTTTTTTTTTTAATAAATTGGTGACTGGATATCATATTGCCATTTTTAAACATGTGCCACTACTTCTCGTTGGTTATAAGGACATGCATCTTCAATTACTTTTTGCTAGCTTAATTAAAGCCTCATGCATGCTTTGTGTGTTGAAGTTTTTGTTACACAACGTTCTAAATTAATGGATTCTATCTTAATATATAGTGTTATCTGACTATTTATTTAGATATTTTACAAAAATTTAAACTTTAAATTTTAATATTTCTGTATTCGATTCGTATTGTTTCTAATATTTTGTAAATGTATTGGATGGTACCACATATATACCCGTTTTATGCAACCTACACTGGAAACATCAACAAAGAAGAAGAAAAAGTTGAATCATTGAACCATATTTGTCAAGTCAACCATATCGTCTGGTCTGGGTGGAAGATTAAAACCAAACCATCAACTACGTTATGTCTCCATTTAATGTCTTCATCTATTGGATTTGAAGTGTTTTCCAACGAAGGAGAAAGTTCATCGTCCTTTCATCACCCACTCATTGTAAAAGAAGTTTGGAAATTAGTGTAAATAAATTTCATAAAGTACCAAAGTAGAGAAAAAAATGTGAAGATGAAGACAGAAAAAGGGCAAAGGGCAATGGCATTGACTCCTAGAAGGCTTTGTATCTTTCTCTTTTCCTTTTTCAATTTGATTTTTATTATTATTTTCTCTTGTTGTGGACCTCATCATTACCTCCTTGTGCAAGAAGGTGTTGTTGTGAATAGACCCTATGTTTTTTGTTTGTATACTTTATGTCTATACACATGCGTCAATTTCTTTTGTGGAGCAATGATAATAATTCAAGTCATAACTCGAATGAATTTACAAGATTGCATATGATTAATTCAATGGGTTTATGTCCTAGTTACCAAAAATATTACTGATAATAAACAAGGCTATAATCTATAATATTCGACGGATCGAGACCCTACGAACTAATCTCTGAAACTTGATTACAGGTATCGGATAAACTCGGTTGCTCGCAAGAATTGAATTTAGAAAGAACAAAAATCAATCAATTTGTTAAGGAGATGTGTTGTTTCTGATCGATTGTTTCGGTTGATATTAAAAGAGGTTAGAGCAAATAAATTAAATTTATAATTTGGAAATGCATGTGTTGTTTATTGAGTTTCGTTTTTATTTCATAACCAATTGGTGTGATATGTGACTTGGTAAACTTCAATGTAATCTTAATCCACCGAATGCAAAGATCTATATAAGGCCAATCTGAATATTCACACCCAAACAAAAACTACTCATTCAACATATATGATTAACTTAAGTTCGATGAGCTAAGAAAACATCATTTTCAGATACATGTTATAAAAAATCTCACATTATTAAAAAGCGTTGGACACTTACAAAGCCATATGGTTTCACTTGTTTCTTAAGTGTTCAAAATAGTTGATATTTAAGATTGAAGTTAAAAAATATTCCTATGTATACGTATCTAAGGTCGGAACATTCAAACGGGATAATTTTCCCAAAAAAAAATCACTCAAACGGATTTCCATTACAAGAAGTTGCATTCGATCCAAAATTGATGGATCTATGCTTTATGAAATTTAATCAGAACTTAGTGTCCATGTTACATAAATTCCCTTGCTAATCGTTGTTAATTGTTTATGAGATGAAACTCTTGAAATTTATTACTTGATATATCTTGGTAGGCTGGTAAGTGACAAACTTAAATTAATTTTAAATGTGTTTTATAATTGGTTTGGGTTTTCAATTGTCTTGATAAAAGTTTGTACATCTAATGCTACATGCAATTATGTATATGAAGAAAGTGCATCATGAAAACAAAAGCATGTATCGTTACAAATTTTTTATATGCATGAAATAAAGAATCCTCGAATATTCTGGTTACAGTTTCGTTTTACTTTGTCCAGGAAAAAAGTTTCGTTTTACTTTTGTTTTATCCGAATAATGATGTGTATATAATTTTATAACATCTTCAAATGTATTTTTCTCTCTTTTTGTTAACTTTTCTTTATCTTTATCTTTTATTTTATGGTCTTTTGGTCCACTTTTTTTGGCATGCCCCCACATGGTAAGAACCAAAGACAATCATCAAGCCTAAATAAGGAACCCTTTTTATCTCTTATCATCACTGAAGTATTTGAAAACATTTAACATTTAACAGTTTAGTCATTTTAATTTAACGAAAATGATGAATAAACTTCTTTCATTGCAACCAACTTTAACTATTGATGAAAAGGTGTAAATGAGAAGAATATCATGTGCCTTCTGTAGTATATTTGTAATCCCTCCGTACCAAAAATATAAAATTAGGTACAAGCACACATATTTAGAAGTATCATTTAGATTATAGAATTAATATTATATAATCAGTTACAAAATAAACTATAAAATATAATTACTTACATAAGTTTTGATAACTTTAAAATCTACTTAGAAATATAATCATATCTTATATATTAAAATATCAAAAATTGTAAACATCATATATTTCGAAACAGAAAGAATATATGTTTTTCTATTATACCCTTCTTATATCAACCTGCATTTATTGACTTAATGAGCTCGGTTATAACATTCTTTTCTTGTTTCACCATTTTCATTATCTACTATAAAACTGAATCTACAGAAAAGAGTATGAAATCTACTAAACGAATAACTAAAGTGTATCTTATAATTTTCATATTTTAGAAAAGCTTACAATATTTGTTTTGTCTATGGATGATAAAAAGAATTACAATGTGGTTTCTTACTTTTTGGGTTAAACAGATAACTTTCAACCTTCAACTCATACTTGACAGATATAATTTCAAAATATAAAGTATATAAAACATTTCTAATGAAAATTTGTAGATCGTACGATTCGAAATTTAGCTTAGATTCATAAAATATTAATCACCACTCGAAGATAGCATTGAATCACTAGTACTAACTGAATTATTTTTGTCAACCGGTAGTTATTTACCCCTCTCGTTAAATTTTAGTTTATAACAAAATTTAAAAGTTCAATGCACTTTAGACTACGAATAAAGCTTTTCTCCAAGTTTATCTTTTGAAATACAAAGGTAACTTTAAATACTAATACTTTTAATTTTTATAAATTTTAAAAAGATTTCTTACAAAAAGTTATTCATATATGTATTTGTTGATAAGAAAAAGGATAAAGAGACTAAAATTTATAAGCGTGTTGAAAAGCTTGATTAGTAACTTTTCTGTGAATTGATTTTAAAGCCTTTAGACCATGATTAACCCGGGTCTTTTCAGGTGGGGTTCTTAACGTAAAATTTATCTTTTTTTTTTTTTTTTACATTTTTCTCGCTAAGAGACGTCTCTTAGAGTTCCTATTTAAGAGACGGTTCTTAGCGTTTCTTAGTTAAAAACTAAAAAACATTTCTTAGAAAAGCTAAGAACCCCACCTTAAGATATCCCCGTTAATCCTGCTCTTAGTTTCCCCGAACTCGAATGGAACTTTCCTAGAAAAAAAGTTGAAAACTAACGTGAATGGATGATGATGAATATCAATGAAAATGCATCATGAAACATGATACATGAAGCACCTCGCATCATGATCCCAAGTTTCTCAAAACATGTTTATGCATTAATGTATAAGAAATTTTAATTAATATTGAATGAGATGTCGCATCAAACGCACATGCACAATAAAAACATGAATACGACGACTATATTGATGTTAATTTAAATTTCTTATTAATAATAACTTTTCCACACAAATAAATAAATAACTTTTGGCTTTACGTTACCATAAAAGAGTGAAAGGAACAAGTAGTAATGTGAGAGCATTGATGTCATGGGTTGGCATTCACTATATGTTGACTTACCTATGGGATTAATTATATACCAAAATACTATTAATTCATTTAGCTTGTAATTAAGTTCACCAAGAATAGCAAACCGTAACGTTCCAAAGAGCAAGAACATATACCAAAACTAACCACCCTGTACCGATATAATGGTATGCCTTGGCTAATACTAAACCAAAATAGGGTTTCAGTTTACTAGACTCAGCTTACTGAAACTTTGATGTTAATAAGAAGTAAGCAAAAAATAGGTTTTGTTTCCTTAGGCAACAAAACACTCTTCAAATTACCAAAGTAGTTTCATATCCATTATTAGGTAGTTGCTTGTTTTGTTTGTTCTCTCTTATAAAAACAGTGGTTTAGATATAGATATTTTAAAGTGTATTTATATAAGAACATGTTCTAGTTTAGTACTTCAGTTTGATATATTATATGGACTCCTATGAGATGTGTCCAAAATTGAAGGAATAATAATATATTCCAACAGTTACAACTTACAAGACTCGAGAGCACTCCCATCCAACTGGCTCAAAGTTTAGTAGAGACACCTAATACCGACACCATTTCCTCAAACCCTAACTTTATTCCAAAACTGAAACAAAAAAAGAAATATATTAAAAAAATGTAGAATTTTTTAAAACCACAAAAAGAGCAATTGAGACTCTGTGGTTAAAAAAAAAAAGAGCAATTGAGACGACAGAGATTGCCAATCAGGGGAGTGGTGGGAAGAGCAAACTACGTAAGCTAACTTATTACGAAGGGCAAAAGAAGAGAATGGTAGTTTATATTATTATGCATTTATTAAGTACTTTTGACTCAGTATTTATGGACATTCACCACTGCGCTTTTAATTTTTTTTCATAATTTATTACTCATTAAATTTTGTTGGTAGTATTAAAACTCAGTAACTCCTTTATAGGCCAAAAAAACTGTGCAGACAGATATACAACATGACAACTCTTCTATGTTTTTTTTTAAAGAAAAGGCTTCCTAGTATGCAAGTAAAAAAGCTGTTGTTTAAATTAAAATACATGCAATTGTCTATTGGTGATATTACATGGCAACAAAAATAATTGAAGACTAATGGTGTTGCCATACATTATTAGTGATTGGGTGAATTAGTTTTACTTTTTAGAATATAAACTTAGAAATTGAATACATCTTCTGCATTCCAGATTATCTGCTTACTGTAAAAATAAGCAATAACAATTTAAATTAAATTTCTGTATATATTCCTAACTAAAACAAGAGCCCATGAAAAATATTAAAAAGGATTATTCTTAAACGTAGGAAATATTTGCATGTTTTAACTTTAAAAAATGAGAAACGAACATAAACAAAAAAAAGAGGAGAAATTCAAAACTGAAACTCTAATAAAAAAGACCCAAAAATAAAACTAGTATTGCCAGGAAGTGCCCCAAATTATAGAATATTTACAAATTAAACCACCCTCCAATATTTTCTACCGCCGCCTCACATAACGACGCAAGCATTCACGTTCTCATCGCTGAACATCTGAGGCGCGTGGGCTTGAATCGGGTACCCATAAGGCCCACCCGGATAATAAGCCGCCCCGAACGCAGGCTGAGCCGCCACGTACTCCATCATATTCACCCCTTCGCCGCCTTTGTTACCACCATCCTTTCCTCCTCCGTCTCCTCCTTTCTTCTTGCCACCAGATTCGTTCTCTTTCCCGTTACCATTCTCTTTATCTTTCTTCGCCGGCGGCACAATCTCCACCTTACGTTTCAGCTTCTCCGACAAAGCCTCGACGAGCTTCTTCACATCCATTGTTCCTTTCACCGTTAGTAACTGCTTCTCTTTATCCATTGTCAGCCCGTTCACACCTGCGATTGCGATTACAAACGGTATGAGCGTTTTGAGACCAAAACAGCGTTTTGAGACCAAAACAGCGTTTTGAGACCAAAACAGCGTTTTGAATTAGTTGTGTCTCTAACCTTTGGTTCTAGTGACAGTCTTTTGAATCTTCCCAATACAACCTTGACAATGGAAGTCCACCTTCAACACCGCCGTAGTTACAGCAGCCTGGAAACAAAGTTATAAACTTTAACCTCTGTAATAATCAGACAGAACCAAAGTTTTAGACTTTGACTTAGTTTACCTCTTTGGGTTTCTTCTCATCTGGTTTCTTTTCTTTTTTCTTGTCTTCATCGTTTTTAGTTTTGTCCTTGTTGTTACTGTCTTTCTCTTTCTCTTTCTCCTTTTTGGGCTGAGGAGAAATCAAATCGACTTTCTTCTTTGTCTTCTCTTCAAGTTTCTCCCGGAGTTTCGCCGGATCTACATCTCCGGTCACCGTTAATTTCCCGGACTCCGACTCCGACTTCACAGTCTCAACGCCTGAGAGAGAGAGAGAGAGAGAGACATTGTTATTGTTATTTTTCTAGTAATTATAAAACCAAGTAAATAGGGATAATTAAACGACCAACGGAGAAAAAGGACTGTAACGTTCAAAAAAAAACCTTGGAAAGTACGAACACATTTAACGATTTTGGAAGCGCAGCCTTCGCAATGCATATCGATCTTCAAAACGACGGTGACTGACGTCGTTTTCTTCTCGCCGCCGCCATCTCCTTTGTTCTCATTGTTGTTCTTCTGCTTAGAAGCAAAACAGAGAGAGCAAACCAAACCCATTAGATAAGAAGAGTGAAAGGAAAACAAAAAAACAAAGGAGAGAAGATTCGAGAATGTTGTTAAGAACGGTTTGACTCAGTTACCTTGCCCATGATGATGACTCGGTTAGTTAGTGAGAGAGTAGTGGGTGGAGACAGAGTCGGAGGTATGAGAGAAACCGCAAGACCTTTGTGAAAAAAAACTAGACCTTTCGTTTCTATTTATAGTACGAGTCCGTTATGAAGATGATGATGATGATGATGATGATGAATGGTGTGATAAATGAGATATATGTATGCCTACCATGTTATGGTCCATCCCATACGTTTTCGTATTCTCTTTTTCCGTTTTTCATATATTATTACTAGTCTAATTCAATTAAGATTCCGAGCAGCCTCTGCACGTTCGTTTTTTTTTTTGAGGGAAGTATTTACTTTAATTTAGTTGGAAATAAATACAACAGTGGCAAAAAAAATTAAAAAAAATACTACAAAAATATCGAAGGTTATTTTTGTATAAACATTTTAAGTTAAGACGATAATTTTCTTTTCATTTTATTTATGAGAAATTGTAATTCTAACATAAGTTTAATATTACTTTACAAATATTTATAAAATACTTAGAAACTCATTCCAGTCCTTCAACACTAAATCCAAAACAATAATCATTAAAATGTAAACTAAAATATTAATATATTTTTATAGTGTGTATAATACTTAATTTATGTTATTTTTATTAATTTTTCTTTTATTTATTAAATGTTTGCAGGTCTTTTTGAAAAAAAGTCATCTTTTTCTATTCTCTTTTAACGACATAATTTTTTTCATCTTTTTCAATTTCAATTTGCTTACACTAGTTTTTCAATTTGAGAGAGTGGACTTGTTGTTTAAAAGAAAAAAAAAAGAGTGGACTTCCTCAATTATCCAAAACCAATATATTAGGCCTTATCGAGCCTAATGCTTGGTGCTTTTATTCAACCAAACCAACAAACTTGGGGCTTTTCATCATCAAAGTCTACAGAGCCGCAATTAGTCCAGATAAAAGATAGATATACAGTGAAGTTATCTAATGGGCCGTTTTGTATTAAATGGTCCGTTTTATAACATGGTCCTATATGGTTTAAATAGGCAGTTTTGTTTTCTAGATACAAACTAGAAATATTTAAGACAATTTTACCGCCAATAATTTTATTTATCTTATAAGGAATCACATATATCTGACTGCGCTATCTACATCGTTATATGAGATCCACGTTTGACAATATTCATTGCATCATACTGAAGATCTCTTATAATTCATTTTTCATTATTTTGCATAATTTCATCTTATTTTTTTAATCGAAATTCAGATTTTTTTATATAAAATTATTAATGAACCCTTAATCAAAATACTGGATCAAAAGTTTAAATAGACTCTTAGAATAACTGGTTACAAATCAAATGAATCGGCTATAAGTCTTAAAATAAAAAGTGGTTTGTAATCTTTTATTTACCAAACAACGGTTAGATTTTTCTTTAATGTATATTTAAATACTTTTCATGTAAATCTTTTGCTGCTCATCTTCTTGTGTAATTTAAATTGTTTACATGTAAATTTGTTGCTGCTCATCTTCTTGTGTAATCATAATCGTCTTACGAATTGTAGAAGCTCTTGTGGTTTTCAAAAGAAAACGAAACTTTAATGTTAAAACAGAAACGAACAGACCATTAGATTGCAACTCTGAACAATAGTATTGAATAGTGAGAGTGAATATCACTTGTTCCCAAACCCATACCACTTACCAGTGACCACCTTCAAAAAATAACACTACTAGGCAACGCCTATTAGGCTAGCGTGTAAGTGTAACATTTCTGTAGCTACTCGATCGCTACACTTTTGTTTTCCTTTGAAAAATTTTGAAAGAAAATATACCAAAGTCTAAAACAATTTGGCAGGGGTATATATGTCATTTCGGAACAGATGAATAAAATCTCTGTGTTCCATCAATCCATTTCTCCTAGCTCCTTGAGACACTTTCTCCTAGCTCCTTGAGACACTGACCAGAGGTGATGACTTTTATACACAATCCTTTCTTCTCTCTCTCTCTAGTATGTAACCTAGCATATACTATTTATAGTTACAAAACAACTAAATATTCTAAATATTATTATATTATTTGATTTAATATGTAATTTAAGATATAAAATTCAGATTAATTTAACTAGTCTTTTGAATATTCTTCTAGATTGAAGCACACTCATTTACATCGTCAAAATAGTAATAATTTCATCTAATTTTAGAAACAATAACATTGATCTATACCATATACTTTCCTATTCTTTTTTTGCTAAAGGGTATACATCATATACTTATCTAAGTTTTAACTATAAGCTGATATGATCTTTTACTTTTCACAACAAAAAATGAGCTCGTTCAACCATGAATACATCCTTTTCGGTTTCATCAAATCAAATCTCCCATTGTCTCTTTTTAACTAGATATCTCTTACAAAGATCGAATATATAATAATAAACCAAAACACAAAGTTCCATAGAAGCTGATCATAGTCTCTCTCTCTCTTACACACACATTCTCTCATTCTCTCTCCTCCCATACCCCATCAAATCTTTGATTTTTACTAACAGTCAGTCCAAGATATATTTATATAAGAAGACAAGAGAGTCTAGAAGAACTAGAAGAACTAGGAGTAGAAATAGGGCAAACACTTGTATTGTAGGAGGCTACCACTGCTTTTGTTCTCAGCTAGGTTGCTTATGGAACTAGAAGATGAAGCTGATTCTGAACCTGAACCACCCATGTTTATGTTAGAATTAGTGCCTGTTCCACTAATCATTTGCTTCAAATCCCCATGTCCATTAGTGTAGTTACTGTAATATCCCTGTGTGAAATCTCCATTGTATCCTTTTGTCCTCTGGTCAATGTGGTTGTCTATCTTCATAAACATCATCATCTCTTCTTGCTTCATCATAATCTCTGATCTATTGCCACTAACGTCTGAGAAGAAACTATTGTGGTTGCTGAAGTGATCACACATATTGTGGTTGAGAGAGAAACCACTTGTGCCCAAAATGATGTTGTTGTTGTTGTTGTTGCTCTCTGATAGAGATAGATCTTGAGAATAATTAGGGTTAACAAAGGGAAAGATCTGGTGGTCATCAGCTTCAAAGCCATTGGTGGTGGAGATGAGAGCTTTTGTTGGGTTTTCAAAATATGGATTGTAGGAAGAAGGTGCAATTGTGGTTGATGGTCTTTTCACATCCTGGGAAATAGGGTTTTGAAAAGGAGAAGCCATGGCTGATGATGAATGAGAGGAAAAAGAAGACATGAGTTTCTTCCTTAGCTTTGTGTTCCAATAGTTTTTGATGTCGTTGTCTGTTCTTCCTGGTAGATGAGCTGCTATTATTGACCATCTACAAGTTTCAATATATGCCTATTAGTAGTTAATGCCGGTGGAAAATGTTGCAAAACTAGATGAAATGAATGTTGCTCTTAGTTTTGACTACAAAAATCAAGCTCGTTCTTTAATAATATAAGCTAAAAATTCTTTTGATAACAAAAAGAAAAATTTAATCACTAGTTCCATATAATACTGTGGTCTTAACTAATTTCTTATATTAAAAAGATAACTTCTAGTAAATTAATTAGGGAACCTGCTTCCGATGGCAGCAAAGAGGCTGAAAATGATCATGTCTTCTTCCTCAGAGAAGTCACCATGTTTTATGTTTGGTCTCAAATAGTTTAGCCACCTCAACCTACAACTCTTCCCACATCTCCTCAAACCTTAACAACAACAACAATAAAGAACGGCACAAGCTCTTGTTTAGGCTTTTCTTCTCTTGTTTAGGCTTTGTAGTTCAAAGAAGGGGAAACAGATATAGAATTTTAATTTAGTTAATAACATATGTTCTTACCGGCTTTGAGAGGAAAAGAGATCCAATTTCCACCATTACCATACTTCTCAATGTAACCTCTAAGCTTAGAGTCTTCCTCGGGAGACCAAGGCCCTCTCTTCACCTTTGTCTTGTCGCAACATGGAGCCCTTCCCATTTTCTCACGTTAGTGTGTTGAAGATCAGAACAAAAAAGAGAGAAAGTGTTTTTTTTTTGCTTGCCTTTTTAAGATGAACCTTTTGAGATTGTGGAGGAGTGGTTGAATTTGTGTCCATTTAATAAGAAACCTTGATTTGGACTCACCCTGTCAATTATTATTATTATTATTATTGTAAATACATTAATTTTAATTCACTGTTTCAAAAGCTATGTGTGTGAGAGAAGTCAACATGATTGACATGCATGCATATTCATTGTGCGGGTTTGAAAAAAAGATTTCCAATTATCTTTTTCGCGTTCCATTTTGAGGAAATTACATCAAAATGACTTCAGCATGCCCAGAAATAGAAAATGAAACTTATTGGCCGTTGTTGATTTATTATTTATATTTATATTTTAGAAGAATTTCAGTTACACTACAAATTTGTTTTCAGTTTCAAATTTATCATTAAATAATAACTATTTCTATACATACTTTAAACTTTTTTTTTTTTTTTTTTTGATAATTCATGGTTTATTCCCTGGACGCTGCAGTCCGTATGTGAATTCCGCAGTGGCTGGGATTCGAACTCGTGATGGCGGGCACCTCAGCCGAGGTTCCTTTACCACCAGACCACGAGGCCCAGTTATATACTTTAAACTTGTCATGAAAAGATTAATCAAACTCTCTTAAGTTATTTATAAATGTTTAAAAATATTTTATAAACATTTATAAAATTTATAAATTCAAAATCATCCCTTAAATACTAAAACCTAACTAAATCCTAAATCTAGACGTAAAAATATTTTTGTTTAAGTATTTTTTAAAGTGATAGCTAACTTATGGTATCTCTAACAATTTTTTTTATATTTTTATTAGGAAACCATCACTCAAGATGTATATCTTCGGCAGTGCCAAGTGAGTATATGGGACAATTAGTGTGACCGTCTTGGCTTCGTGCCAATTCTTTTTTTTTTTGGAAATTTTATATTTAAATTACATATATATAGTTATATTTAAATATATAGTGTAATAAAAATAAAATAAAGTAAACTAATTTAACTTATTACAAAAGTTTAAACAAAAATAATTTTATTTTTATATTTAAATTTAAACTTTTGTAAAAAAATGATTAATTATGGGATCTAAAAAAATTTTGCACAGAGATCCACTATGGTATTAAGCCGGCTCTGATCTTCGGATCTTCTTTATATACTTACTTCATATATGTATTCTACAAAATTAAGCCTGCGATTTAGATATTTAACGAACAAGGCGTGCCCGAAGAGTATTAACCATGGTATGTAATTCATCCATTATTTTTAGAAGAACAGTTATATTATAAAGTATTCACGTGAATAGATAGCCACTGCAAACAATCAAACTTTGATTAGGTTAATCTTTCGTTCTTTTCACGGAAAACTCCAAATACAGCTTTGTGCTGAGTTTTTTTTTTGACTAAAGCTTTGTGCTGAGTTTGACAGAAGAAAAAAAACCATTAACTAAAGTTATGGGCTTGATTTGATCATTCAGTCAAAATTGCACAATTATGCATATCAACTATTTGGTATTCATCATGAATTTCAAAAAACAAGATGAAAAGGAAAAAGTTATAAAAAGGTTGTGGTATTACACGGATAAAAGGAGGAAAACATGTAACAAGCGGTGACTGCATCGATCGGACCAGTGAACTATATATGGAACTGTCTGGCTATAAAGTGACAACAAAACAAAAACCCATTTTGTTGAAATGGCATTCACAAAAAAATTAATATCATGAGTTGACTTGCCAATGTTGTTTTCATTATTACATTTAGTAAAGTGCCAAAAGAACCCTTAATAATTATTCGTATCGTACTACTTTGATGGACACTTGCATGTATGAATAAGTTTTTAATTTATTTCACACCAATTATATATATATCTATGAATATTTCATGATCAGGTGTATCCATGTCTATTTAGACCGAGACCGACTTATCAACTTTAGAGCTAATGTTGATAGATCTACTGTTTATAGTATCATTTAAGGTACATGTGTTTGATAAATATGTTGGACGCAGATACAGTCGCCCCCACTCATTTCCACATTTGTAGGCTCACTAATTCGTGTACGTATAATGTTTGTACAATACAAATGGCCAAAACAAAAGTTTCCATATCCATGATGTGTACATCCTTAGATATGGCTATTCTCCAATTTTCTTTATTAATGGATTTCAACTAAACCATTAAAATTGTATAAATCGTGCTGGTGAAAAAAATAAATATCTCGATTGTATATAATATAAAGTTGGAGATAGTGGCCTTTAGTGGTAATGTTCAATGCATATGTAAAAACCTCTATGTAGAAAATGCATTTGTAGAAAACTCATATGGAAAAATTTGCATATGAGACAATTATTGTCTCAAATGTTCCATGGTTTTCTGACGTAATTAAAAAAAAAAACAAAAAGAAGGTTGCGCCACATTAGGACTTTCACATGTGTTTCTATCTCTCTTGTATCACATATAGCACCTTTTCATTTCTTGTTTATTAAACTCACTCTTGCAAATGGTAGTTATTTTGTGCCACAAGATAGTGGTCAAATGGTAGGTAGGTTTTTGGAAATTAAGTAATCCGGATTTGAATCGTACTTCATTATACTTCATCTTATAGTCACGTAATTGTGAAACTATGTTTTAGGTCTCATTTAAATACCCGAAAAAATTCATTCATAGGTTTTTAATTTTTCCTTGGAATTTGTCTGAATTAATGTATTGATCTTAGAATTCCCATATTAATTAAAAAAAAATCTATTTTGGGAGAATGAATAAAGCATAAAGCATTTTTTTAAAAAAGTCTCATAATTGCTTTTGAACATTTCCACCAAAAAACATTTAGTATCATTGAATAATTCTCATCTGTCACCTCCTACACAGGCAATTATGATATATATTTTTTTTTGTAACTAAGGCAATTATGATATTATCTGGTTTGTTCATAAACGCATGCATGAATAATTTTGAAAAAAAAAATAAAACCTAAGAAAGTATATGTTTGTATTAAAAAACTAATTTCTTATATGCGCATGTAAAGGAGCAAATTGAGCAATAAAATATATGCAGATAATCACCATGAAATACAAATATATATCTATTTACGTAAAAATAATATAATATATTTGTTGCTGAAGAAAGTTTGCTTTGTATTGGGTGAAAGTATAAATTCGCTGAGTCAAACCATGATTGGATATGATGAATACTAAAACGACAAGAGACTTTTTCTCATTTGACTCTCGGTGTATTATATAGCTCGTGTTTTTTTCTTTTCCTCAACGGTTGGCAAGCTAAAAGTGGGCAAATTACCAAAAATAAATAAATCAACTTATCATTTTCTAGATGCATTTTTTTTGTTAAAAATTATATATATATATATATGTATATATATTAAAATTTAAACTATTATAAAACATATTCTAAAAGAGATCATATATATTTCATTTACCTATTATTTTACTAAAAAAATTAGACACTAATGGTTAATTGGTTATACTTAGCCGTAAATATTTTAATATTTTTATTCAGATTAAAAATAATAATTGAAGTGTATTTATGCTTTATTAATTATATATGTTTAACCAGCAGTATTTGATAAAATTAAATAATATGTATATGATCAACGCATTTTGCAATTGATATTCACCTAAAATAAATACAAACTTTATTAGAGTTCTTTTTTTGTCAACAATTGTATGGAAATTATAAAATACCATTTTTCTGTAATAAAAATGTTAAGGTGACACCTTTTGAAAAAGAGAGTAGAAAATAGTCATGTCTTAGATATATGAAAAAGTTAATAGAAATATATTCCTTAGTAATTTTATTGTGAGCCAATCAATTAATTTAGTTTATTTATTTATTTCCCATTCTTATTTTCAACATTTTAACTTACTATATATATGTGATACATTGTATCTAAATAAGTTCCATAGGTTATATATAAAGATAATGCAAATATTTATTTTTAATATAGACATAAAATTATTTTGATGGGAAATGATAAAATTATGGAATAAAAATCTCGATAAAAAGATACACAACAGCAAAAATGTACGTATAACACGCTCTTTTTTTTTTGATTAACCTGGAGGTATCCCAGGCCCATGGAAAGGCCCAGACTAATCCCTAAGGGGAGGTGCAGCCCACGGATAGACCCTCTCTCCGGGTATTCAAATGGGCCCTAAAACATGGGCCCATATCCGTGTAAGGTGACCAGGATAATTGTGACTTAGTTTCGCGCAGCAGGTTGATCGAACCTGAAACGTGTTGGCGTCCCAGTCCCGATTCCTTACCACTCGACCACAATCACCCGGTCCGTATAACACGCTCTTATGGTGATGATATTGTTTAAACTCTTATGGTGACGATTCTATGAATCTTCAATGCAAATGAACTCCATCTTTAGGGATCACGAGATCAAAATGATACGGTCAATGTTCAATACTTCTGACGCCGCGAACCATCGTGGTTTGTTTTCTAATTCCTCTTATGCATTTGATTGTTATCGAGATTCAAATGCCTCTTCACCTTCTTTTGGTTTCCATAATCCACATGTGGCTTATCAGATGAGAAAAACATGGTTACTAATTGGTTGATTACTTTCCTAACAATGATAACCTCATTTTTCTAAGTCTCTATCACCCACACCATCACAAAAAGTGTACTCTGCTATAGTTTTTCTTTTTTTGATGACCGTGGGGACCCACCATCCGAGATTGACGGCCAATCCACGAGGCCCACGTGCATGCCATTTTCTGAAGGTGGCTACCTCAAGTCGAACCCAATGCTCTACCTCTACCTCTTTGACACTTACCATTGGACCACCTGAGGTGGTTACTCTGCTATAGTTCCTACTAGTAATTTGATCACTTTCCAAAATGAACATGAACTTGCCTGCATGAATCCCAACATTTTTAACCCCGGCCATGTTTCTTAGAGCATCTTTATCCCAAAACCCCCAAAAAGGGTTCTTATTTTTTTTTCTTATTTTTTTTTTATTTAAAATAATAATAATAATAATAAAAAATAAACCAATCGCGGGTCGTCACGTGTCAGTGGGACCCGCGAACAGTGTAAGAAACCATCAAAAATAGTTTCTTAATTATGAATTTTAGAAGGTGGTTCTTGCATTGTTCACGGGCCCCACGTGTCAGTGGGGCCGCGAACACTGCAAGAACCTCTCTTAAGAGCCTTGGATAATGATGCTCTTAGAGCATCATTATCCGGGTTTCTTAGGAGGGGTTCTTGCACTATTCGCGGGCCCCACTGACATGTGGGGCCCATGAACAGTGCAAGAACCGCTTTTAAAAACTACTAAATAAGAACCAGTTTTGGAGAGTTTCTTACACTGTTTGCGGGCCCCACTGACACGTGGCGACCCACGATTGGTTCGTTTTTTAATTTTTTTTTTTAAGCAGCAAAAAATAAATAAATTAAAAACCCCATTAGGGGTTCTAGGGATAATGATGCCCTTACTCTCCAACTTTCGTTGACAAACAGAGAAAGATCTTGAAACCTACACCTCTCAATACCATTCCACATAAAAGTTCTGTATATCCAAGGAACTTAGACCTAATTTATTTTTCACCAAAGCACCACAATGGCAAACATGTTCTCCTTTGTCAACCAGTCAAAAAACGTTCTAATCCAACAAGATTTTTAAAGAAACTTTTGACGATTTTGATTTTGAGGAAGATGATGAATACATACAATGATAGGATACCTAGCCTACTAAATAATAAATACGGTCCATATATATGTCCCAAATGCATAAAATGTGTTTGACACTTCACAAAAGTTTACAGCACATATATCATCGACTCACTACAAGAATGAAACCATCGAGGAAAGAGCAAAGAGATATAATGCAAGGAACAAAAAGAGATTTCGTAAGATCCATGCCGAAACTCATATGATCCTATTCGAAGACAGAGTATTGTGGAGGAAAGCTCAGGCAATAACAAGATTCTAAGTGGAATTGAAGCTTTACAGCACCATTGATTTATTTGATTAAAGTGTTTCTTTCATTGATTTGAGTTCATCATGTTGTTTTAAATGACAATGTATCTTTCTTATTTTTCTTGTTTTTGGCACTTCCTCATCCTTTTTGATGAGCGATTTGGTTACGAGGATTGAATCCCCGAATCATCGCAAGAAGATTGCAATATGTTAAACCCTTTATCAAAAAAGAAGAAGATCACAGTAAGTTCAAATTATTTTGAAATATTTTACGTTATATATCTATATGGTTCACTTGTAGTTTGTTAGTCTATTACCAACTTTTCAGTAAGTATCAATGCATGCATATATGCAAGTTAGATCTTAGTAAAAAGAGGAAATGTAAATATTCTTGTTTTAAAATTAGTTTGATATGATAGAGATCTACCGAACAATAAAACTTTTTATGGTAGGAATGTTAGGAACTACAAGTATGTATATACTCGCAAGATTTATATCAGTATAATAACATGGAAGAATATGAGGCTATTCGGATCTTCATCTGTCATTTCCATCTGGATGATCCATTTATGTGATTCATCCAGATTTTAGGGGTTGTTCGTTTCTCTATCTAGATAAACCATCTAGATGAGCCATCTGAATGAATTTTATGTTCGTTTCTTTTTTTTATTTTCATCTAAATGAGTTTAATAAAAAATTATAAATATACCCTTATTTTGATTTAATCATTTGTTTGATATTAATTTTGGCTTAACTAATTTTATTATTTAGTCTAAAATATATTTACACTAAAATAAATTTAAAATTAGCAATTTGACATTTATAAATTTTTATTTCATATAAATTTTTATTAAAAATTTGCATTAAAAATTTTAACAACAACTATAGCTTCTAATAAAACTCAAAGTAGAAACTCAAATTTAAATAAACTTCCAAACAACTCAAAGTACAAATTCAAATTTTACAAAACTCATATATTTATGAATGCTTCATGTTTTATGATAATTTGAACAAATGGTTTTTCGGGTACTCACTCTTTAATATGTGTGTGTTGTCGATGTATGCAGATTCTTGATGCCTTCTCATACTATAGTATTAGTAATCACCACATCAAAACCGCAAAAACGTGTATTTTACGGTTTTGGCGGGAAATCGTGTTTTTACGGTTTTAGCGGGAAAACATGTTTTATGGTTTTGCAGGAAAATGAATTTTACGATTTTGGCGGGAAAACATGTTTAATGGTTTTGGTGGGAAAACACGTTTTGGCAAGAAAACACGTTTTTGCAGTTTTGGCGGGAAAACGCGTTTTTGTGGTTTTGGCAAGAAAACACATTTTTGCGGTTTTGGCAAGAAAACACGTTTTTGCGGTTTTGTCAAGAAAACAAGTTTTTACGGTTTTGGTGGAAAAACGTGTTTTTGTGGTTTCGGCGAGAAAACACGTTTTGCGGTTTGGTGGGAAAACATGTTTTGGCATGAAAACATGTTTTTTGCAATTTTGGCGGGAAAACGTGTTTTGCGGTTTTGGCGGGAAAACGCGTTTTTTGGTTTTAGCGGGAAAACATGTTTTACGGTTTTGGCAAGAAAACATGTTTAGCGGTTATTGTGGGAGACATGTTTTGCCAGAAAAACACATTTTGGCGGAAAAACGCGTTTTCACAGTTTTGGCGGGAAAAAAGTGTTTTTGCGGAAAACGTGTTTTTGCGGTTTTGGCGGAAAAACATATTTTTACAGTTTTGGCGGGAAAACATGTTTTTGCAATTTTGGTGGAAAACACATTTTTGCGGTTTTGGCGGGAAAACGCATTATTACGGTTTTGGCGGGAAAACATGATTTTACAGTTTTGGCGGGAAAATGCGTTTTTGAAGTTTTGGCGGGAAAATGCGTTTTTGCGGTTTTGGTGGGAAAACACGTTTTTTGGTTTTGGCAAGAAAACACGTTTTTGTGGTTTTGGCGGGAAAACATGTTTTTACGGTTTTGGCGGGAAAACATGTTTTGGCGGGAAAACGCATTTTTGCGGTTTTGGCAAGAAACACACATTTTTGTGGTTTTGGCGGGAAAACTCGTTTTTCGGTTTTGTCAAGAAAACACGTTTTTACGGTTTTGGCATGAAAACACGTTTTTTTTGTGGTTTTGGCGAGAAAACACGTTTTGCGGTTTTGGTAGAAAAACGCTTTTTGGCGAGAAAACGCGTTTTTACAGTTTTGGCGGGGAAACACATTTTACGGTTTTACGGTAAAACGTGTGTTTACGGTTTTGGCGGTAAAAAAACATTGTTGCAGTTTTGGCGGGAAAATGCGTTTTTTGCGGAAAAATGTATTTTTCCGTTTTTAGCGGGAAAATACTTTTTGTGGTTTTAGGAGAAAAATGTATTTTTTTATTTTAGTAGGAAAATACGGTTTTGTAATTTTTCGTGAGTGAAAAATGATATTAGCTTTAAACTTATAATTTGTTAAATGTTTATTATACCATTTTGATAGAACCATCTCCATTCAAATGATCCAAATTGGTTGAGCCGGATAGATTTTAAAATTAAGCCTAAAATTTTAAAGTCACTCAGATGAGCCATCCAGATGGATTGTACTTTTAGTACCTAAACCAACAAAACTCTCATCTTTATCCGGATGACTCATCGGGATGGTGAAACAATCATACCATATTTCTTTGCCAGTTAAACGTGTTAGGGGGTGTATTGGACTGAGGATTTTAAGGAGTTGTGGAGTGTTTTAATTTTGGTGAGATTTAGGTGGGTTTTCTTAGAGTGATTTTAGTTTTGAACTAGTGTTTCAGGACTCACATATTTCAGGAAATGTAGACGATTAAGAAGATGTTTCAATTAATAAAAAATTATACAAATTTAAGGATCTGTCTAATTTTTTAAAAAATTTGGGAAGTATAAACCAATAGTTCACTTAAATATGTTTACTTTACCGTGCAGCTAAGGATATTAACCATGCAAGGATACATCCTTTTTGGTCAACAAAATATATTAAAACTCAAAAGTTTAATTGGTTACAACCAGAGCCATGTTCAAGGGTAAAACAATAAAAATCGGAGTTAATCTCAACGGTAAGATGAACAACAAAGATAGTACACTAAAACATAAGATAGGAATGTTACAAGGATATATCCCGGTCTTCAATATTCAAACTAAATGAGCGTTTCTGGTTTTAGCTAATTACGTTTAAAATTTATCTTTCTGAACGACTAATTACGTTTTTTTCTTACATGTTTTAGTCAACTCTAGATCTTTTTGCTTGATATAACTTTGCTGGAATGTATTCATGAATGTAGGAACACGCATAAAAAAAATATAAAAGAGCGCTCTGAATTATCGAACTGAAATTTCTTTTAATAGTTAAAAGATTATTAGAAAATGATTATACAACCAGTTTTTATTCTCTTAACAAATATTCGGCTTAGACTTTAGAATCACGGACGAACTGTTGCACCAGTGGTCGGAGCAGCGAGCTTTCCTTGCATCCAAGTCTGAAGCATTTGCAAAGAAGCCTTTGGCTGATCCATGGGAACCATGTGTCCAGCGTCATGAACCTATCCCAAAATTGAAATTAGAAAAGGGAAAAAAGTCTATTAATGCCTTTTCTCAAAAAAAAAGAAGAAGTCTATTTTCAATCATATTTACATTAGTAATAGGTTTGGTTCATTGGATTTATTCGGTTTACCTTAAGAAAAGTGAGAGGACCATGATTCTTCATTAAACCGGCTTCTTTACCATCTACCAGAAACGGTACCATCTTGGTTGATCCAAAATCCTTTTGTCCTGACCAATTCATCTGCTCAACCCACCTTGAGTTACCTAAGTATACCATGTAAATTAAATCAATCAATTGGACTCAGATAAAGGAGACTCAAACCGAAAAAGACCAACCATGTACAAATGAAACTGAACCCATGACCTTTTGTTCGGTTCCGGTTCATAACCTAAACCGGAATCAAATTGAAAAACATAACATGCAACGTATCGTGGCAACTATATATGGTCAATCTTACCAAGCCAATTACAGATGAGATCATATTCTCCTGCATAGACAAGGACATTGATTCCATCTTCGACAAGAGCTGGAATCTTGACAGCAAGATTGATCATCCAATCCCCTCGCATTTCATCATAAACTGTGGTACTACACGACACAAAACTGATGTCTCCAACCCCTAAAGCCTTGCGGACATCTTCTTGGTTCAAGAATGTTTCCATCTTCGAAAAGTCATAGCACAAATGTCCCACACATTTCTTCCTTAAGTCATAGTACTTCAAAATAACCGAGAAAATATTTGTAAAAAAAAAAAAAAAAAACATAGAGAAATAGCTTAACTGGTGTGTCCTATATAAACTACGCTTACATTTGTGCCTTCTATTTTGCTCATTATCTGGTCGAAGATGTTGTTGCAAGTATCGTAAGCAGATTCACATTCTTCACCACCATTAAGGTCTGAAATTAAAAAAAAAACAATTTTATTTCAAAGGTTTTAAGTCTGAACCCAAATCACAAAAAAAAATATTCAAAAGAAATTTATGGAAGTTACTGCATTGTTTGGCAGAACTTTGACAATCAACATAGTCTTGTTTGAGACTCTCGTGATCAGACTCAGAGATCAACTTCATTTCCAGTGCATAATCCCCATATGCACCATATTGAATCTCCGGGTTGGTTAAACCGTTACCAATCGCAAAACCCTGATTCAAACCGAGATTAAACCAGAAATTTTTAGTCACTAAAGAAAAGCCAATGAAAGACTTACCTTAAGGTTGATTGGAACTCCTTCGTTATTCTTGTTTCCACTGTGAACTCGTGAAGCCAAAGCTGGGATGTAATGGCCAGCATAAGACTCACCAGTAATATAGAAATCGTTCTTCGCATATTTTGGATGTTCTTTAAAAAAGGCCTACCAAAATTTAAAGATTAACCTCAAAACCATTACAATTTGTAGAACATTCATTTTGAGATGTTTGAACACAACAATCAAACCTGTAAGAAATCGTAAAGATCATTGCTGACACCAGTCTCGTCGTGCCGGAGATCGCTACGGTCCGATGTGTAACTGAAACCGGTCCCGACCGGTTGGTCCACGTATATTAGATTGGATACCTATTGGAACAAAAGTAGTTGAGTAGTATAAGAATATCATACATCAACATGTCTCTTGCGTAACAAGATATAGTAGTTGAGTTATAGGAAGGTTCTAGATTATAATATGTTTCTTGTCTTATAAGAAAAACACTTTTCATATCTAAACTAAACCAACAAACCTTGTCCCAACCAAAATCGTTCCAAGAAAGAGAGAGATCATCCGATATTGTGAACGGACCGTTCTCATAGAATAGAGCCACGCTGCTACTACAACCCGGTCCACCGGATAACCATATCACAACCGGATCGGTACTGTTGGTCCGTGACTCAAAGAAGAAATAAAACATCCTGTAAGAAAAACACACATGCACCACCAAAAACAAAATCAATTGGTTTAAGTTTCTTTGACCAACAACTAAACCATAAAAACACATCTTGATTAGACCGGTTTAAAATTTCACTTGGCTGAATTCGAATGAGGGAGGCTGTAGTAACCGGCATAGTGGCCGAACTCTTGGACAGAAGGACCACCTGAAGCGTTTCTAACACCGATCGTGTCAGGAAAATTGATCTGGCTTTCAACGAGTCGTGGAGCATTAGGGCTTCCCTTTGCGATGACATTGACGTCATGCTTAGGCATGAGATTGAAGGACTTGATCAGCCTCTCCGCATTACCACTCGGAAAACTCGCTGAGGATGAGAAGTTTGAGGGGTTGTTTATGATCCTTGAAGAAGCTGAGTGAGAAAAATGAGAGAAGAGGAATATTAAGAGGATGAAATGGAGAAGAAAGGTTTTGGCTTCCATTTTTTTTTCTTTTATGATTTGTTAGAGAATTTGAGGTTTTGGTGTGGAAAAAAGAGATGTATTTATAGAGTTGGCATGAAATTATAACCACTTAATCGTGACAAGAAAAAGATAAACAGAAGATATATTTCCCAAAATGTTTACAGATTTTATTAAACTTTTAATTACATCAACTAAATACTGTATGTTTCATAAAGTAGGAATATATGGAATATTAAGAAAAATATTTTAGTCAAATTTCTTAAATTCTAACAATATTTAAAAACAAACAAAATAATATAATTAAGTGTAAACCATTATATTGCGTCAAGAAAAAAAAAGTGTAAACCGTTACTCAAATTTCTAAGCATAACCCCAAAATTTTAGAAATTGAATCTTTAAATATCAACAAAAATATTTATTCCCTTAATAATTTTAAAATACCTTTTTAATAGATATTGTTCTTAGAACTATCATTTATAAGTTGTTGACAAAAAGCACATGGAAATTTTGACCAACTAAAATGCACATGAAAAAAATGCATCAGTCATTAAGAGTGGATTGTGGAAGAGCAAAATAGAATGTGTTACTGGCTCGATACATTGTTCTCAAAATTTTCGATTTATAGTGTATGCAAAGCGTCAATCTCACCAAAGTTAAATTAAGATTGGATGCATGTAGCTAACAAACCAGTAGGATCTTTCAAATACCATTGGTTAAGATACATTATCTTGTAAATTTAAGAATGAAGTAATTGACGTATAAAGGCATATAACAATTAATGTATCAAACTGTAACGGCCTTTGGGTCCAAGACTCATAGTGGTATTTTATAGCATTCGGATTGTTATCAATAACTTCACAAGAAAAAGACGAGATTTTGTTAACAAAAGTCAAAAGGTAGCTTATGGTTATGTTGTATACGGTAACTCAACTTACAACACACAGGCTGCAACCTCCTTATATACTCATTAACACCTTCTGCAAAAAAAAACATTAATAAGTATCGAACTTTGTTTTCTTTCTCATGCAATGCACTTTGATGGACGGGCTTTACCTCGCGGGAAGTGCTTTGGTGCAGGTACTTTCATCCATTTCCTTCATGACAGCTTCTGGTAGCTCCGCAGCAGTTTCTCCAGCAATAGCTGTCAATGCTTGATCAACCTCTTCATCGATCTCTTCTTTCATATCCTCAGAATCTAGTGGCATCATCCACAATACACCGGCTTGCATACCAAAGCAAAAAAAAATTCACTCGATATCATGTAATGTTAAACAGTGAGCACAAAGTAAGAATTTATCAAACAGGTCCAGATGAAAAACTGATATCAGCTTCTGTGGACATTGCTTTAAACCGCGTCGTCCTCTTCAAAGAAAAGTCTACTATGCCTTCGATTGAAAGTGGTTCAGGTTTAGTTTCTACAGTGGATGTCTTAGCCCCCATAGAAAATAGGCAAGTTATCTCTAGAGCAACACTTGGAGGTAATGCTCACTCAATTGTTGCATCCAAGTCCCAAGAAGAGCTCTCAACTACAGTAATTAGTCATGTCAACAATGATGGAACTGCTAAGATTTCGTGAAAAGGTTTCTGTGTATTTCATTAGCCAATAGACAAACATATTTATACAAGACTAAGTCCCCAATAATATAGGAAATATACATGAGTTAAGGATATACACAAATCAAACGTATAATTTCATGCTTATCTTAATAGGAACTACTCCAAAAATTGCTACGTCTACAAAGACAGTAGATACTAACTCTATCTTTACCATTGACACCGTTCGTATCGCTCCAAAATCTACAGCTTCTTTTGAGATTGTCCTTGCTTCTGAATCATATAAGACTCCTATTGAGGAGACTTCCCCCAAGCATTCAATATTTTTCTGTCACTACTTCATCAGATACAATTCCATTAGCTGATGATCTTTCGGTGTCGCTAACTGAAGAAATCAGTGGGAATGTGAATGATCTATTATCGTTAGCTACAATATCAGCTCTCGAGAAAATGGTTGTGTCTCCTGCATTTATCTGCACCAATGAAACCACTGAGTCTCCTATTTTGGAGTCTGCCACGACTTTACCAGTCACTGATACTTCTAGTTCTCATGAAGTTATTACGATCCAAAAGGGAAGTATTAAAGTTTCTGAGCCTATTTTAGTTCTAACAAGTTTGTCTCGTTGATCTCTCTGGAAGAGCAAGAAGAAGATTCACTAGATTCTGACAACAATTCGGCTTTGATGGATTTTATGACACCTTCCAAAAAAAAAAGAATCCTTCGAGAAAGACCTGTTAAACCATCAGATAAACTTGCAATCCACGATTCGTGGACGTGGAAACCGAGGACGAGGGAGCCAAGGTGGACGCAGCTAAAGGTATTTTCTCTTATCACTAAAGTCGGTCGAAGCATGTGATTTGATTTTTCTGGTTCATTATATGTTCCAGCTACTTTTGTAATCTTCTGCAAATTTTTTTGCAAATCTATGACTACGTACGGCATAGCTATGCTTGTAACAGGACTTTTGAAAAAAAAAACTGATATCAGCTAGCAAAAAAGTATATGATAAAATGATAAGAGAAAGAAATCCAAATGAAGGGACCTTAGTCATCTCTTTGCTGAACTCCTGCATAGTTGCAGCCATTTGTAGAGCCTTCATGGGATTGTTTCGATAGATGAAGAGTAACGACCTGCTCTTTCACAACAACCAATCTCAAATACCTTCATTATAAAATTATTTTTTATTTATTTACCAAAAACACTAAAAACAGGTTTTATTAAAAATATTATTCACTCAACCAACTTTAGAACAAGATTAACCGGGGTCTCTTAAGGTGGAGTTCTTAGCTTTTCTAAGAGACGTATCTTAGCTTTTAACTAAAAAAACCTAAGAACCGTCTCTTAAATAAGAACCATAAGAACCGTTTCTTAGCGGAAAAAATGTTAAAAAAAAAAAAAAATTAAAAAGACAAATTTTACGTTAAGAACCCCACCTTAAGAAGAGACCCGGGTTAATCATGGCCTTATATCTCTACTCATTTTCAAGAGTTTGTTTTGCCTTTCTTAATACGATGATGTATCATATCAACTTCTTTATTATTGTCTTTGATAAGCTATACTGAATAAAAGAAGTTTAGACGGAAAAAAAAATTAAATTTTTTATTATGTTCCATGGTTTCTGAATTTTTGTCTTTGCAAGAACCAGACAAAAGCCAAGAATTGAGATTAACTTATTGGTGATAGAGTTTCGAATGATTTGAGGAAACATATTCCACCTCCTAAAGTTTCAGCTACACGGAGAAGATTGTCAACAGTGGTGGCCGAAGAGTATGACCTGATGATTGTAGGGGAGAGATCACAATGATGATTTACTGGATTTCTTTTTGGATTAGCTGAGTGGATGGAGCTTCCGGAGTTAGGAGTCATGGGAGCTTTGCTTACATTTAAAGATCTAAGAGCACCCTCAATGGGGGTGCTTAGTGGGGTGCTTAGGCAGTGGGGCCCACTAGCACCCCCTAAATGAAGTGCTTAAAAATCTCAAATAAGCACCCCCTTTCTTGTGGTTCTTGCACTGTTCACGGGTCCCACTGACACGTGGCGATCCGTGATTGGTCTACTTTTAATTTTTTTTTTTTTTTTTTAAAAAAAAGCAAAAAAAAAAAAAAACAAGCACCCCAAGTGGGGTGCTTGGGTTGGTGATGGTCTAAGAGCATGATTCCAGGAACCCCAACTAGGGGTTCCTATTTTTTTTCTTTTTTTTTTAAAAAAAAAATTAAAAAAAAAATTAAAAAGCGAACCAATTACGGATCGCCACGTGGCAGTGGAGCCCGCAAACAGTGTAAGAAACCCTCCAAAAACGGTTCTTATCTAGGAGTTTTAAGAAGCGGTTCTTGCACTGTTCATGGGCCCTACATGTCAGTGGGACCCGCAAACAGTGCAAGAACCCCTCTTAAGAGCTCCCATTAATCATGCTCTAAGAGCATCTGGTTGGGGGGTGCTTAAGGGGTGGGGCTACTAGCACTCCCAAAAACTAACTCTTAAAACTCCCAAATAACCACTCATTTTCCTTTGGTTCTTGCACTGTTCACGGGTCCCACTGACACGTGACGACCCGTGATTGGTCTATTTTTAATTTTTTTTTTTAAAAAAAAAATCAAAAAAAAAAATAAACACCCCACTTGGGTTGCTAGGGTTGTGGGTGCTCTAAGAACAAGAGTTTCTATTTGAGTAGTTCAACACCACCAGCAACATGAGTAAGAGCACCTTCCACAAGGGGCCGGAGTTCTCAAATACGTATATATGTATGTATATATTTACATTAGTAATTAATTATAAGGTTCTTAATTTTACGGGAAACCCAATCCAAAATTTCTATGCAGAAAGTTTTTTGAGTTAAATTTTCCGTAAAGTTAAAAACCTTATAATTAAATACTAATATAAATATATACATACACATATATGTATTCTGAAAACTCCGAAGCTAGAAACCCTTGTTAGGGTTGTTCTAAGTGTAGTTTCGCATGTCAGTAATCTCACCAAAGAAAATAAAAGAAAAGAGTTAGTCTTCACATCATGGGTAAATTCTAGGATATCCACATTATATATGTAGATGCTAAATGACATACACCTTGGCTCTTTCGTGAACTTGAACCGTGGGTTTTCGAAAAAGTGAAATTTGAATGGATTAAGTGAAATTTACAAAACAATATATACTCTTCTTAATTACAATTAACTTTCGAATGACTATAATGAAAAGAAAATTGGTAAAACTACAAATGAATTGCGTAGGTAATATCGACCTAAATCATAAGTTGTTGTTGTTGTATAATCAAAACAGAAGCCTGAGAATTAATATCATGTGAAGCAAGTAGATCTCCAATAACCCCAAGCTCCTTAAACTCACTCCACTCCTCAAGCCCATCCGTATACACACTCTTCCTTCCTTTCCCTCTTCCCACCACGAACATGTCGAACTCACTCGCCAACGATTTTATCACACCCGATGTCTCGGTCGCGTCTAAGATCGCCTTTTCAGTGTAGAAGATATCTACTGATGTGTTACTCTTCACGTCTCTAAGATGTTCATCGTCAAGCATTTTATCCCACTCCGAGTTCTCTCTTACATTATCATCGACAGTGGTCATTCGGACCACGGTCAGGTTGATCCTAGGGTCACGTGACATTCTTGTCGCAAGTGTCACTGCTTCTCTATCGTCCTTACCACCAAGGAAGACCATACATACTTTGTAGGATGACATGTTTAAAACCGTGTCATTAATGTTTCTCCTACCGTGGCTGCTTCTATAGATATATATCCCGACAGAACATGGGGCCACTGCAAGAACGCTCTTGTTAAGGTTTCTGATCATGTTGCTGTCTGAGATGAGAGCTGATCCGTCACCAGACCAAGTCTGGTGAAAAGGAAGGAGTATGAGAGAAGTAGTGTTGTTTAATGCAAGCATGCATACGTCTCCATGCATCGTATCGGGCATAGACATGGCCGTGAAGGTGCTTACGAAGACCGAACCGTACAAATCTTTGCGGAACTTTTCAAAGGAGAGAACTACGTTGTTTGAAAAGGACATCTCTTCTGTTTTCAGTTTCTGTAACTTGTGGGAGATGAAGATGGGATTGGCTTGGCCCACGAGCTCCAACAAGTGGAGAACGTAGGCTGCTACAGGAGATTCCCGGGACGGGCAGATGGCTTCGAGGAGGTTGATCATTGGGCTTATATCATCGGTTCTGTAGATGCAAGACAAGATCCTCAGCTCAGAGTTTGGTTTCAGGTGCTGCACGTTACGCTTCTCGTACCCTGCGTACATCCTTGATGGGTCGTATAAGTACCTCAGAATCGGCGGTATGACTGCAGAGTTCAACGTTATGTAAAGACATGCAACGGTGAAGGTCTCTGGACGGACAGACTGCAAATGTTCAACGCATAGACATTAGTTATAGTTTTTTTGGTATTAAAATTGTTATGGTCAGTGTTCTAAAAAATAGGGTTAAACGCGCCTATAAGGTAAATTGGTTATAAACGAAATGATTTAAATCCACCTAAACACTATTCTCCTAGAATCCGTCTAATTAATGTCTAATGATTTCTTGAACATTGACAATGGCTGTGAAGGCATATGTACAATGTCTACATACCCCTCTTTGGAAGGCTAAGGCGTAGGCACCAAGCTCGAAGATGCCTTTAAAGGACATGATAAGAGCTATGGCGAAGCAATCTTCCATTGGCATACCGTAGAACAAAGCAGGAAGAGTGGTCAAGATAAACTTGACGACGAAAGATGTCACCATGACGTATATAATGCCATTGAGTGCAGTCCAATCTAGTAAAGCCCAAATATCTATCTCACTGGAAGATGAGGCAACAAAAAATGGAAGAAAAGTTCCAAATATAGCTGACTCGAACTTCTGAATGATGGCTGAGCCTAAAGGAGGGCCATGAGGAACGGCTAGACCTAAGATGAAAGGTCCCATGAAAATAGATTGTTTGCACCAGTTCGCAAGTATGGCTGATCCAGAGACCATAACAATGATTGTAGCTAGGTAGATTGGCTTGACGGGCCGACCAGAAGGAGTTTTTCTAATAATGTAGAACATCAACGGTCTGAAAACATAGATTGCAATACAAACAAAGAGAACAGCAACAGCTGCTCGCATCAAAGGACGGTTGCCAGCGATGACATCTCCTATAAACATGCTCCCGAGCCGTGTTTGCTCGTCCTTGAGCTCCTTCATGAAGATGAGAGATGAAGCGAGAACCGAGGTGCTGAAGTCACTGATGACAGCAGCAGAGATGGCAAGACGACCTAGCTCTGAGTTCTGTAGCCTGAGCTCAAAGAGAAGGTTTCCAACGACAGGGAAAGATGAAAGGCATTGTATTGAGTAAACCACGATGGATTCTAAAGAACCGAGCGTGTTATCTGATCTCTTGTTTCCCACGTCTTTCAAGTTTGCGAAAAAGATAACGGAACAGACCAGAGTAGAGAGTAACACAGAGGAGAGACCAATGGTTATAGCTTTCCTCCCTGTGGTTCGGATCAAACCCATGTCCATTTTAACTCCCATCAAGAACCAGAACATCATGTAAGAGCATGCAGAAATAAGACTAAACACAATCTCTTTGTAATCCTCTGAAGCGAAGAATCTCCTCGCAGCTGTATTCTCATTTATAAAAGACCTGCTTAAGAGAACACCCGTCTGCAAAAAACCAACCAAACCTCAAATTCAAAATCAAGATAAATCATATCAAGAAATTACTTTAAATATTTTTTCTTATCATACAAAAGAAATATTTGTAACAATCCAACTCGTGACCTAGTTGATTCGAATGGGCCTTCCTGGGTCGAATCAATTGGCCGGGTGTTGGATCGTTACATTATTGTTTTTGAAGTTCTAACACAAACTATACTTACTTTTAGTTTATTATTAATTGTAAACTGCATTAAACTTATGAATAATTTTATTTATTTCTAATAGTCAATTAAGTGTAATTAATAAAAATGTAATATTATTTTTAAAATATATGTGAATAACATTTTTTAATGAAAAGGAGAAGTAATAATAACTAATAACTGAGTTTGGAGAGAAATAATCTCACAAGCATATGGGACGTGAAACGAATCATGCCGAGACGGTGGAGGAAGAAGTGCAAGAATTGCCATAGGAAAGATATGACGAGAAATATCAACTGTAAGTGTGGAAACGCATTGTTCCAGAAATGAACGTTTATATTAGGATCTGTGAAGTTATTAGGAGCCGGCCAAACGCCATTGGAGCTAGGGTTTAGAGGTGTGACGTCACAGATCATGTTTGATTCTTTCCATGTGTCTCTCATGTAAAGCATCTTATCATCTTCTCCAAACTCCATTGATCACAAACCTCAATGAACACGACAAAGAAGCCAAAAAGAAGCAGAAGAAGAAAAGATTACACCAAAAAAAAAAAACAATTTCTTTTTTTTTAACGGAGAGAGGATTATAAAGATTTGTTTTTTTTTTTAATACAAGTTTATTTAGTTTTTACTGTTGTGTACCAGAATCGAAGTGTGAACGATTTTCTTTTTCATGTGGGTTTTACAAAGTTATAAGAATAGTAAATTTGTGAATGGGCAAAGAACTGACCAGAAACAAGATTAATAAGATTCTGCTTACCGTTAAGGTTATTTTACAGTTTTTACACAACTTAATTGTAATTTTCACCTTTGTTTAAAAAACCCCTAAGAATAGTAGATTTGTGAATATGAAAAAAAAAAAACAATCAGAAACAGGTTTAATAAGATTCTGCTTACTGTTTTTTTACAGTTCTACACAACTTCAATCTGTTAATTTACGGTAGACAATACCAAAATATGAAAGAAGAAAGAATAAAAGGACAACGATCGTTTCAGTCCATTTAAGATAAACGATGAAATTTGTGGATTTTTTGTATGAATAAAACTTGTCTTTTTTTCCACAAAATAATCCATTTTTGAAAGGCCCATGTTCGATCTTAGAAAAAAGCATAGTTGCTTTAATGGGCAACACATTTTTCTTTTATTGTGTTATTTTTGTTCTTCTACATTCTTCTTTCCTCTTACAACAGTTTTGTTATTTTATCTTACAACTAGAGAGACCACTCTAGTCCATCAGATCTTTCTTGTATGTTGATTAATCATTACTCAACGGTCTCAACTAGATGTGTTTTTCTTTTCTTTTTCTTTTTGCTAAGAAACTGGTAATAAAATTAAGAGTTGTAAGAGCAACATTATTGGTAGGACTAATTTTTGAGTCCTTAACTTATTTTATTATTATTTTTATGTTAAGAGACAAAAGTAAGAAACAATCCAAAAGTATAGATTATTGGTAGGACTTTTTGTTGTCTCTTAGTAAATTAATTGTTTATTTAAATAATTAATTACATATAAAATTTATTAATGTGTTATTTTCTAAAAAATATTTAAATTTTTAAGTAAGATTTTGTTAGATTGTTTCTCAACAGATTTTGTGATAATTAAAAAGTAAATTTAAATTTAAAGTTGGTTATTATTAATGTAAATAATCAAATATGTCATATTAATTAATTTTTTAAGTGGTCTTAGTATGACTTGTTAGTAATAGATAAAAATAAAATCATAATTTAATAGATTAGATGATATATAAAAAATAAGTTTAAAATAAAACATATAACATTAAAATTGAAAACATAAAAAAATTACAAAGTTGCCAAAAAAATATCATTACCCTACACCACTTCCTCACCCAATCAGATTCAACCACCTAGCACTAAGGACCATCAACAAAAAGTTCTTAATTAAGGAAATCCACTTTGATTCTTAGTAATTTAAGCATTTTTTATTTATTTTTCTGTCCAATATTTTTTAGAACCTAGGCTAAGGACACTAATAATGTTGGTCTAAGGACATTTGAACCGTTCCAACTCCAAATTCATACCAAAAATGTTCTAAATAAAATAAAAAGTCAGGATGATTCATGACAATTGGAATATGAACATCATTCCACTCCTAGTGATTGGCCAAGCTGACTAAGTCATTTTTTGACTTTTCCGACAAAATAAAATATATAGTATAAGTTGGTCGCATCTCTTTGCGTCACTGCAATTTTCAAGTATTGACCGATCAATAAAGTTTTATTTGAAGAGAAATTGGTAAGAATACCACAAATTATGTTTTAAAAATATTTTCAATTAAAAGTATATTATTTTGAAATTTATATTTTAGTGATTATTGTTTAGGGTTTAGTGTTAAAGAGGTGGAGTTGAATTTCTAAACATTTTATATATACTTGGAAAAATTAGTTTAGTTTATTTCATCATAAATTTTAAGGTATTTAAATTTTTTGAAAATAGTTATTCATTAATGATAATTTGAAAAGTGATATAAAAATTATGGTAAAACTGAAATTTTTCTTAATTTAAATATGCTTAATGATTATAGTTGTAATTAATGAGGTAGCAGTCGTTTTTTTTTAAACATGTTAACGCGACGTTCTTCCACAAATAATTCACTAAAACAGCATTAATCATCAATCCACTTTATATAAATTTCGACTACTCATTGATATGATTATATACACACACAATAGAGGAACTTCTTTTCGAAATATAAAATGAATACGCTTGACCAAGATTATTTTACCAAAATTGCAAAGCATGCAGATTGCCACATTGTTGACGTTCCCTGTAAGATCCAGTTATAAGCACGCGTTTACGTGTGCGTATGTAAGCAGTTAAGAAGAATGCATGAAGCAGAATTTTTGAAAAAGCATTTGTTATGCATGTGACATAAGAGAGTATGTAAGATTCGCCGTTATATAAACTTCACCGTTACATGAATATATATTCAAATAGTATGTAATCTTCACCTTTATATGAATATTTTTAAATAATACGTGAAGAACAGCCATGAAAAACTCCAAAACTTGACTTAGGTTAGTCAATATAATGTAATTAAATTGGGATTGACTTTTTCTTTAAAAGTTATAGCTTACAAAATATTAGTAGGTTTATGTAACATCCTAATTTCTGTTATATGATAATTTATATTGAAATGATAAAAAATTAATTTGATTCTCTATATCACTATGATACATTTATTTTGGATCATTTGTTTAAAAAAATTGGAGCTAAATATGTTTGAGATGAAATAGTAAAAAAAAAGTTTGATCTATCAAAATGTGATTTATAATACTATGCCAATGAAATCAAAGCATGAGAACAATCAGAGCATGTTTACTGCAAGGACCCCTATAGGGGTCTTTGTTTTTTTTCTTTTTCTTTTAAAAAAAAAATTAAAAGCACCAATCGCGGACCGCCATGTGTCAGTGGAGCCCGCGAATAGTGCAAGTACCAAGACAAAAGGATCTCTTAGTTAAATGATTTAAAGGATGGTTTTTGGAAGATTTAGTGAGTCCCATCCCTTAAGAGACCCACTAAGATCCCTCAATAAACATGCTTTCATATTGTAATTACTAGATCAATAGTATATGAATATTTTGAGCCTTTCAAAAATTAATGTACCTACCATTGGTCGGGTGATAAAACCAATGGATCGAATAAAAGAGCATGAAAATTCATTGGTGGAGAGGACGGAGACGTTACAGTTTACAAGGAAGGTCTTACGTGGGGATGGTCCTTAGAGCAACATTAATGGGGGAACCTCTAATTAGGTTTTTAGTAAATATTTAAATAATAAATTTAAATTAAGAATTTTTGTTAAGAGATCATTAGTTTAAATGGTCCAATGGTAGAACAAAATTAAAGATTCTTAAAAAAGAATTAAGAGTCACCGTGAAAGAGATGTGTCTCAGACACAATTCTTCTTTATCCACTAATGTTTTGGCATCTGTCTCAAGAGACGTTTCTTCCCCCTCTTAATTAAGCGACGTATCTTCAGTTTACATTTATTTTTTAATTTTTTAAATCATAAATAGTTTAACAAATCCACTTAAGAACCTGCGGTAATCCTGCTCTTATTTGCTTTCTCTACTCTAGTTGATTTTGTTGTTAATCAAATTCATTAATCCACTTTAGCCAAATGTAAATATGATAAGTGTGGTTTAAAGAGGAAAACATCATTCATGACTTCATCTCCTGTGTTGTTATTATATCATAATTACTGTCCAAAATATTACTCACAACATAATTCTAAATATCCTTAGATCTTCGAGTTGATTAGAATGGGCTATAACAGATGTGGACATCCACTTTTCTTTCCACAGCCATATCATAAACTAATCATTCTTTATTAAAAAAACTACAGGCAAAACATTATATAAGAAAATATATAAACTCTAGAAGTTAAAATTTATATATCTTTTAGTTAGTGCTTTGAGTGTTATTAGAAATAAATGATTCTGAAGCAAAATGAAAATTAAAGCAACATTATATCATAAATTCAAAAGCCAAAAATCTCAAATTACAGCTTCAACTAATCAAACCCTTAATTAGTGGATACATGTCTTAATTAATGGATTGATACCCGGAAAATAATTTAGACGACAATCTGAAACATTTTCCACAAAGCATCGTATAGACAAAATTTAAACGCTTAAATATCCAATTTAATTAAAATGTAGCATAGTTAGAACTCTATTATATATCATGTATTTATTATTTATCGATCAACGCACGTCTTTCCGATTTTGTAATAACCTACGATGCAAGGCTCAAATTCATAGCTTACACAGCTTGGTCGCATATTATCCTTTGTATTTTGATTAATGTTTTAGTTCTTTCAAACTAAATGCTTTAAATACCGTCTCAGGGACGATCAGTTTAGAAATTTCAGTTTTATTATAACAATGAAATGCTTTAAATACCGTTTCAGTTTCAGGGACTATCAATTTAAAAATTTCAGTTCTATTATAAATTTGATACAATTTTTCAAATTTATCATTAAAAATAATTATTTTTAAAATTATCTTAAATTTATATGAAATTAGATAACACTGATTTTTTAAAATATTTATAAAACATTTAGAAACTTAACCTTAGCTCTTTAACAATAAAGTCTAAATAATAATCAATAAAGTGCAAAACTTAAATGTTGATATATTTTAACTAAATGTATTTTTGAAAAATATTAATTAATTTATGGTGTTCTTAACTATTTCTAATTAATCAATCATAATTTGTCTTTCAACGTTATCAGATTAGTATAATATTTGTCTGATCGTTTGAAATTTTGACAATATATTAAAACAATAGAATATAAGATGTGACAACTCACAAGTATGGTGACACACTGATGACACACATATATATAAAACAAAGACACAAAGAAATAAAGGAACCAACAAAATCAAAAGACACAAATAAGAACAAAACTCTTAAGTTAATTAGATTATTCTTAAAACACAAAATGAATCAAAGAGAGCATATTATGAACAACGGAGAAGGCTCAATGCCTTGCTTCTCCGAGACGACCATTACGTCCTCAAATCATCTCTATCCCATGACGGCGGCTACAAAATCATCGGAAGACGAAGACCACAACATTTCCCTCTCTCTTCTACTCAATCTCTCCACCATACAAGACAAAGTCCACCACATCCAATCTCTGGTCAGCTTTTTCATGATCTCCACTAATAACAATACCGTCTCCACCGAGTCAACGTCTTCTTTGGCCGTGGCTAACATCGAAAACCTGGTTCAAGAGATCGTCACGGCTGCTACTTCAATGATGCTCACTTGCCAACAAGGCCACATCTCATCTAACAACAACAGTAGTTTCAACAACGAACAAACCGTTATGGAGTATTCCCAACAAGAAACCGAACCGGATCATGATTTCACGCCAGAGTCTTCAACCAACTTTCTTGGTGTCCAAGAAAGAGGGCATGTTTCGTTTCTTGATCAGTCTACGCAGAGTCTTGACTGGCACGGCACACAAAACATAAACCCTAAAAACGATCATCATCGTGTTAAGACAAGACTCGGGAACTATGAGATAGTGGAGCTAGGCGTAGATGATCTACTAGCGAGATTCACGCATTACTGCCAGATTTGCGGAAAAGGGTTTAAAAGAGACGCGAATCTAAGGATGCACATGAGAGCACACGGAGACGAGTACAAGACACGTGAGGCCTTGATCAGCCCAACGAGCCATGAAAAGAAAGTCGAATACACGTTGCTGAAACATTACTTCTCGTGCCCTCAACAAGGGTGTAGATGGAACCAGAAGCACGAGAAGTTTCAGCCGTTAAAATCTGTGATCTGCGCCAAGAATCATTACAAGAGAAGTCATTGTCCGAAAATGTATATGTGCAGGAGATGTAACGTGAAGCATTTCTCGGTTCTGTCTGATCTTAGGACGCACGAGAAGCATTGTGGGGATGTCAAGTGGGTTTGCTCTTGTGGGACTACGTTCTCTAGAAAAGACAAGCTTATGGGCCATGTTTCTTTATTCTTGGGCCACTCACCGGTCCATGGCCCGTCGCCGCCGCAGCGTCCGATATGTTAAATGACATGTGCATTAGCATTAATGTTTTTTTTTTTGGGAACTCTCATTAGAATTAATGTTACAAATTATTTTTATAATGATGCTGCATTATAGATATGTTAAAAAGTTGACGTAATTTTTCATCATTCTTTCTGATAAGTTACGGGTTGATCCATGCTACTTCTAATTTCTGAATAACTAGAGTTTGACCCGTACACCCGGGTACATTTTTCCATTTATATATATTTTTTTCATTTTGTTTATATAACAAAATTATTTTATTTCATTTTTCAGAGTTTGATGTTGTATATTATTTAACTTTATTAGCAATGTTGAAACTTGGTAGGTATTTTCTAATTGATTATTGTTTTTATGAAAATAGTTAAAGATTCTATTTCCAATATATAACATATATTGTGTAAACTTTGTTTATCATGTGAAGTGGTAAATGAAAAGCATTGCGACTTGCGAGGAAGGAATTTTTACCATTAACTTCATATGGAAATTTTCATTTTCCCATGTTTACCATTCAAAGTCTACCTCTTAAATTGCATCATTCGTCTCTAATCATTCAATTAAATAACTACTGATGCTTTGATTATATGTCCCCTCACAGCTTCTTAACACCACCTTTTTCCCGAGAGCAGCCAATGAATTAAACTTTTGTACCCATATCAGCATCTGTTACAAACTTACAATCAAATTCTAAACACAAGCTCACCTTAGTTGCTTCATAGACCAACCAGTACACATGGTTATAAAGTAACGAACTGGAATTAATTACAGATTAAACAATTCTCAAGAAACACGAAAAGCCTAATCATTATGCTACATCACGAAAAAAAACAGGAAAATTGCAAGGAGCTTGATAGACAAAAACTCAAATTCAGAAGAACGTAGGAATTTGTTGGGTGGAAGTTTCTTAAAAGGTTTTGTTGCACCAGCTCTGTTTCTTTACACTTTTTAATTTATACTTTATACTCTTTTCTTTATTTCTGATGATGATGATGAAATGCTTTCGCTCTTCTTCTTCTCTACTCCCTCACTAATATATATCATAACCAAAATAAATAACAAAACATCTTTTTCAAGTTATGGAAACATAAAATATTGTCTAGCTTACTTTCTACATTCTTTTCGTCGACAAAAACCTCAAAGGACGAAGCAGAGGAAGCATCAGTTCTCAAAATGAGCTTCTTAGAGACATGTGAGAATATATATCAATGCAGGTAAGTGATCAACTTACAAAGATAAGTTTTGTTTTGGAGGTTAGAGAAAACTTAAAACATTGAATGTTGACCATTTTCCAGGTAAAGAATTGTTTTCTTTATTTTTTTCTGCTTTGCCTACAATCATAAGCCAAGATCCAAACTCTGGTTTTGACTTGTCGGACTCTATCTGATCCCCCAATGTAGTTGTTTGTAGATAGCCAAAGGTGTCTTGGATGAGCTGCACCAATCAGAGAAAGTTTCACAATAATTTAGAGTTTTAATTGGTGAAGTTAATATATGCTCAAAGCGAGAATTACATAATTCCTTTCAAAAAGAGATACAAAATCAATCAAATTGCTTACTTTCTCTAAAAGATGTTTGGCGTATAGGGTCCTGAGCTTTCCGGCGAGATTCATGAATTACATCAGAACAATTACAGCTCAGACCCACAAAAAATCAAACAATTAAAAGAGAAAAACTTTTACCTGGCGCTTCAAGGTGGTGAGATCATTCATAGACCAGAAAAACTCAAGCAGACTCAAAGCTACACTCTTTAGGGAAATTTGAACAGTAACAGACTATACGTATTTTTAAACATTAACACCAAATATTATATATTTAAAAGTGCATCCAAATAAGTTGTACAGATTTGTAACAATATGGAAAGATTTAGTTTATTTGGTAGTATTAGAAAAAGAACTCTGCTATTTTAAAGGATAGATTGATATAATTCTAGAAACACTTTCAAAGGAATATTTCTGTTTCGAATTTTCTAAACTTGATTTTAAAATTATATTTATTATTCCAGTGGCATGAAATTGTGATTATTAAGGTAAATGAAGGGTGATTTCAAATTTGTACTTCAGTTTTAATAGTTTAGATAGTTACAGTGTTGAGAAAACAACGTTACAATGGCTAATCTAACTTCAAACTAGCTATTTAACAAATCCAGCTCATGATATAACGAATTAATAGCTTGAGAATTAAGTGAAGAGAAAATGGAGATTCAAGTTCCTGTGTCAAAGACTCAACCTTTCACCGTGATTGAGTATTTTCTTGCACCATGTGCAGTTAAAAATTATATTCAAACTAAAATTTTGCTAATATTTTAGCTTTTTTATTTTTATACTAATATTAAGCATAAATATTGATTTAGTTAAACATAAAACAAGATCAAATAAACAATTTGATTTATTTTAAATTATATTTTGAGAATAGATATTTATATATTTAAAATTATAATTTTAGATATATTTTGTTTATTTATTTGGCTAAAATATATGAAATCAATTTTTATAAAATAATAAAACTGAAATAAAACTATATAATTATAACATATAAATAAATAGAATTTATAAAATTTGAAGATATCAAAAGGAAATAAATAGTATTATGATTAAAAATTTATAATTAAAAAAAAAGATTTTATAAAATTTGGAAAATTTTGTGTAGTAATAAAAATTGTATGATTATAAAAGTAAACTTAAATAAGATTTCAAAAATTTTAAAATATTTTATATTTATATATCTTATATATTTTAATGTTACATTTGAATATATTTATTTTGAATGATAATGTATGACTCTATGAATTATTACTATATTCTAAAATGTTTATCAAAATAGAAATCCAAAGTAAATGTAACTATTCATGTCACATTTACTCATAAATCATATCATCATTTTTAGTATCATGTTACATTTTTTAGTGAATTTGACTATAAAGAGTACTTGTGATAAAATTCATAATATTTGTAGATATTAAAACGAAATCAATGATATTACGTTTAAAAGTTTATAATTTTGAAAAATGTATAAAATTTTGAAAATGTTGTTTAGTAATAAAAATTATATGATTATAAAAATTGATTTAAATAACCTTTAGAAATTCGTAAAATATTTATATTTATATTATTATATTATTAAATATCATATTTGAATATATTTTATTTCAGTGATTATGTATGAGTTATTATCAGTTTTTAAAAAAGTTTAACAAAAATAGAAATTAACACTAAGGGGGTCTTATTGGATCAAGGATTTGAGAGAATTTCATTTTTTTCATAAATCCCCTCTTATTGTATCTAACATTTACAAATTCCATACGAAATCCAAGCTTATTGGATTAGTCATTTGTATAAATTCTCTCAAATTCCAGCTTATTGGAAAATATAGATTTTGTCAACAAAATCCATCAAATGGGATTTTGTGGAATCTGGATGATATTTTCCAGTGAAAAAATAACCAATTGAAATACCACCTCCTATGATGGTATTTGATTTTTTTTAAATAAAAAAATTCTTTCACATTTTTATTTTAAAAAAATATTTTTATTTTTTAAAAATATATTTTTAAATGAAATAAAAATAAAAATATTTGAAAATATTTTTTTTTTATATTTTATATATTTCAGAAAACGATAATAATATCAAATTTTAGTAATGTAGAAATAAATTATTATTTAAATAAATATTTAAAATTTAAAATTTAAAAAGAAAGATTTTTTTTCAAAAACCCAAAAAATTCTTCAAAAACATATAAAACTTGTAACAAATCTTTTTATGATTTATTCAAATCTCGGATTTCCTTGGATTTTGTCAAATCTTGAATTCTCTCAAATCCTTAGTTCAATAAGCCCCACTAAATGTAATTATCCATGTCACCATAACTCATGTTATATGTTATGTATCCTATGTCAACTTTTTTGGTGTGAAAGTGAAGGTAAAAAATACGTCTTTGACTACGGATTTCATCCATGCATACTCAATTGGGCCTATTCCGTCAACTTAGTATTATTATTATTGGGCTTAATCGGCCTATTCCGTAAACTTGGTATCCAGCTTTATATTGAGTTTATCATCCAAAAAAATCCTCTGTAAAATATTAAAGAAGGTTTCTCTAGTTTTTCATTAGCCTAAAAAAAGATTATATCAAAATGTAAAAGGAAAATCAATAAGGGGGTGCACTGAATTAAAAGTTTTGGAAGATTTTTAAGTGTTTTAATTTTGGTGAGTTTTAGGGTGACTTTAAAGTTATTTGAGTCATTTTAATAAAAAAAATAAAAAGTAAAAATAGAATCTATGTGTGATTTGGTAGATATTTTCCATAGATTTCAGAATCGTGTAAGGTGATACTGATCACGTGGATATCTATCAACCTAACCCTAATAAAACAGCTCATTAGAAATAATAAATATATATACTGAACCCAAGCATAAAAGGTTAGACTCATACTGTCAATGCAGATTAGAAAAACTTATGAAATCACTGTGTTCTGCAGAGAGTATGCTTATGATGACATGGATGCTTTTTGTGATTCTGTCAAGACGTCCAATGCTTCCAAAACTTAGAGCACCATTTAGGGTTCTTATTTTATTTTTATTTTTTGTCTAATTTAAAAAATAATAATTAAAAACGAATCAATCGCAGGCCGCCACGTGTCAGTGGGATCGCAAGCAATGCAAAAACCAAAGCAAGAAATTCTTTTTGAGGTGTTATCCACTAAGCATTCCCATTAAACATGTTCTTAGATAGTTACAAAGCTCAAGAGGTGATGCTGAATTGCACTGGTGTAACTTACGTTTTAATTGATCTAAATTTGGTCTTCTGTTTCATGCTCACAAAGACATATCGTCGACCAAGTGGTGCTTCGAATACGTCAATGATAGTCTTTGCTAACAACTTAAAGATAGTTTCCTCCGGAAATCCACTACGTCAAGTTTGTAGAATGTTTTATTTTATTTATTTATTTCTAAGTCTCTTCAAATACCAGATATAGAGATGTTATTCTAGATGAACTGTTTTTGATTTAAAATGAATGTAAACTCTCCTAAAATCCTTATCACTAAAGTTTCTTCGTAAATATTGTTTACTGTTGAATAACAGTGAACTTGATATAAGTTTTACAAATTGTTAATTGAATAACAGGGAATTGCAATTGATTTTTAATAATTCTTTTCCAAATTTTATGTTGAATACCACTTGATTTTAAAAAAGTTTTTAAAATCATTGTTCAATAGCAAGAGATTTTAACAAAATCTCAAAGTCTCTTAAAACTCTTGTTCCATTACATCCTCTAAAGGTTCCATTACATTGAATAATTGATAAGTTAAATACTCACCATTACAATACAAGGAAAGAAAACACAACCAAGATCGTCGAGTTGTTGTTAGAAATGTTTTAAAAAGTTTATATAGTATTTACATTCATAAGAAAATATAAAACTATCTTTAAAAAAGAACATATAAAATTGTATATTGTAAACATTTACGGTTTACACTTTATTCTCAATTATTTTCTTTCTTCTCGGTAGGGCATGCATGGATATATATACAAAACTTAACAAGCTTGTTTAAAACATAAAATTCTTAAAAGCAAAGTATAATTAAGAAAAAAATGTTTCAAAGCTACAATAAACAAACAAAAAAAACAGAACTCTTTTCTCTACTGATGAAGCAAAGAACATAAGAATCCAAAGTGTTTTTCAGGTTTCTTGCATGACAAGTATCTAATATATATATAAACATACAAAGAAACCAATGTTTGACCCCAGATACGTAGTTCTAATGCCGACTACAGCCTCTCCACTTCCGCCACTGAGCCGCCGTTCCCTTGTCTGCTACGTTTTCCTAGTCATACTAACCCTAATCTTCATTATTGCTGTAGGTTTTCTCATTACATGGTTTGTCACCAAACCCAAAAAGCCTCATTACAGTCTCGAAAATGCCTCGGTCCAAAACTTTAACCTCTCGGACGACAATCACGTGTCCGCTACATTCAAGTTCACCATCCAGTCTCGGAACCCTAACCACAGAATATCGGTTTACTACAATTCCGTCGAGATATTCGTGAAATTTAAAGACCAGACGCTTGCGTTCGACACGATGGAGCCGTTCCACCAACCGCGGATGAACGTAACGTATATTGATGACACTTTGGTTGCACAGAACGTCGCCGTTTCTAAATCCAATAGTAATGATTTAAAGGATCAACATTCATTGGGAAAGATGGAGCTTGAAGTGTATGTTAAGGCGAAGGTTAGGTTTAAAGTCGGGGTTTGGAAATCATCACATCGAACGGCTCATATTAAGTGTTCTCATGTCACGGTCTCTTTGTCGCAGTCAAACAAATCTCAAAACAGTTCATGTGATGCTGATATATGATTAGCATGCTTGTATTTCATTAATAATCTTCTTGTAACATTTGATTTCAATTATTTCCCATTGTTTATGACTTTGATCTTAATAGTTTACTTTAAAACACGAATCTAAACTGTCAGAGCATTTCCATCCTCACTCCATAAATTATTCCAAAATGGAGTGGAAATAGAGTGATGAACAAAAAATAAAAGCATTACTTCTTTTTCCACTTTATTTTACTCAAAAATGGAATAAGTTTTGAAGTGGGGATGAAAATGCTCTTATAACGGATGTGTGAGAAATATAACACAAAAACGCAAGTAACATTTGTGATTCCTAATGGGACATTGGCTATGTCTACCAACAAAAGAAACTTTATCATGAACTTCTAATTTAATTGATGATAAATAAATTGACTTTAACTATTTATTTTTTATTTAAAATTTCATTAAATTTTCGATATGAAATACATTATTATCAATATATATATATATATATATATATATATATATATATATATATATATATATATATATAGTGGTGAAGGCAAGAGAATTACTCATGGGGTCATAATTGGACAACATTAAAAAAATAATAAGGGTCAATATTCTGTTTTGGTTGGGGTCAAAATAATTTTTAGTTAAAAATAATGTGTTTCATAAAATTACATGGGTCAGTTGACCCCTATATATAACACTATAATGTTTAAGTATAAACTAACTTTTGGCCTTAACTATAGACGAGATTAAAAAAACAAATTCAGACTGCAGTCCAATTACGTTGACCAACTTTATATCAAGAATATATCTAATGAGTAATATACGTTGCTGTGAAACTGTAAAATGGTACGAAGTAGTATTTCATAAGAGACATTGCGCATGCCTTTAAAAATTTAGGGAAAGAAATATAAAAAATAGGTTTTACTGTTTTAGAAGACCCCAAGGTGTAGATAATATACGTCATTTTACACATTTTAAAAGAATCATTTTAGTTAGCCAAAAGTCCATGCTTGATGTGTGCTTTGCTTGGACTGGCTAACGATGGTCCTGCCTTGTGAAAGAAGAACACAACCATGAGAAGTGTAGAGAAATTTAATGAAAGTATTGTAGCTTCAAATTTAATTTAGCTTCTTTTGATTTTCAAATTAAAAACGAATGTTACAGAAAAAACGGTTGCATCCACTACAAGTAAAGATGGGAATATTCCACAACTACACGCTTAATGTCTCCACGGCTCCGCGCGCATAATAATAAATTCTATCGACTCATCCGGTTAATCTTGGAAAAAACACATTTAGTGCTATAAAATGGATTTGTTATCATACTGTTTAATCCAAGTTTAGAGTGTTTTCTGACTAATGCCAGAAAGTAGTTTGATCATCTGTTACAACCCACTATAATAACTATTTTGACCAAAACCCAAAATTAAATTGTTCAAATAATGATAATTTAGTTTTAAGAAGAAATAGAACCTAAGACTAACATAGATACATATTAAAATCTAAAAGATTACCAATAAACTGGTTAACGAAGTCGGAGTATGGTTGAAGATTCAATTATCTTTTAGCAACCTGTATCGTTTAGACAATCATCCTCAAAGGTCATCGTTAGAAGGGATCGACAATAATTTGGGTGACATCTTTGACAACTCAGCTTATGAGTGAGTAACTTCTCCTTCTTAGTGATTTAGTAAAAAAAGTTAGTCCTTTTTTTTTTTTTTGGTAAAAAGGATATTTTACGCAATATCATCAATTGTTACTACCGGTTGACTCATGATCTAGAAAGAGATTAGAGTCTTGTCTAAACTGTTCTCGATTTATTGTTCTTTATTTTCTTTTGTTGACAATGATAAATGTCTTATTAGATGGTAGTTAATATCTTCTGTAAAACAAAAACTTTTCAAATATAAGAAAATAAGAAACTTCACAATTGAATCATTAGAATATTTGTTTGTCGTAGAAAAGAGACTGGTTTCGTTCTTAAATGCTTAAATTTTTAATACGGAATTACGTATAGAGAAAACTGGTCTTTGTGAATTCATCAAATGACCAATGGTATTTAAAAGCTGGAAAATTTTAAAAAGAAAGTGAAAGTTTGGGCCAAAGGCACCACTACATATAAAGAAATGAGGTCACAGCTGAAAGTGATTTAAGTGGAACATAATTGAATGGAATGGAGTATTATGGGGTTCCCACTAAAACTTCACCATTAGTTTATTAAGCACATGTAAGCAAAATCACTCCCAACTCCAAAGGATGCACAAAAAAAAAACTCCAAAGGATGCACAAACTTAAAATCTCTTCAGTATGATGTGATAAAAAATAGTTGAATAAAACGTGGGATAAATAATGAGACAATATATATATATATATAACAAAACGAATCATCAAATAAGATATGCTATTTTATTAAATACATTATCCTTCTAATATATATATATATATATATATATATATATATATTAGAAGGATAATGTATTTAATAAAATAGCATATCTTATTTGATGATTCGTTTTGTTAACCCGAAAACAAATTATCGCAAACATGGGATTATCTCGGTTCTTTACTTGGTCACCCATTAAACATCTTAAATGATAAAAAAATTCCGAATCTTTGTGGAGTTTATTTTCATTTCGGATTTTGGTCTTGAATAGTGTTGGTTAAAAATACACGTTTATGTATTTATTTTTCATTATTTTTAGAGGCTCGTTACTACTTGCTAGACATTATGTTTCATCGAAACTGTTTTGGAAAATTGTAAGAACTTGTGTGTTTCACCTATGATTTAGATTAATACTCTAATAGCATATATTATGAAAACGTATTACAGTGTAAAATCATATTCGTGGATATTGTGTCAACTATATATATACAAGGAGCTTAATAATGTCTTTGTAATCGCATAAGTGGACCGAGTACAAAAACAAAAATTTAACAATGATATATACAAGAAAAATATATACATATTAGTATATATATACTTTGTTTGTTTATCAATATCTTATGATTGTAGTTTTACAACTAAATGATTATGTTTGAATATGCATATCTACACTTACATTTTCTCATGGGAGACTTCTTGCAAAAACTGATCTAGTATATAATATACTGCATTGTATCTTTTGGGATATATATAAATATATGATGCATGAGCTCGAGGAGACAAATTGCCTAGTGAACATAAATTTATATATAGCACACGAAGTTACTAAGAGAAAACAAAACACTCTAAAAATGCCTCTTCCATCTACGATTCTCCTACCATTAGTCTTCACAATATTGTCACCTTATTTCGTATCTCTCGCACACTCCAAAGTTGCTCGACTTGGTATATCCCCAACAGCGAGACTGACAGAAAGAGTAGATGCTTCTGCTGATAATTCTGATCTCAAATTCTTCTACTACGATCAGAATCTCGACCACTTTACATTCACCCCGGAAAGTTATCAGACGTTTAAACAAAGATACGTTATCAATGCCAAGCACTGGGCTGGCTCCGAAGCCAACGCACCTATCTTAGCTTTTCTTGGAGAGGAAGCGTCAATAGAGTCCGATTTGTATGATGTCAGTTTTTTCCAAGATACTGGTCCTCGTTTAAAAGCCCTTCTCGTCTACATGGAGGTGTGTGTCTTTTATATATGAATAACACTAAAAACTTTATAAATTTATTTAAAAAGTTAATAATATTAAAACAATCATATTATGTTAATTTATGAAGTTATTAATTTACCAAAATATTGTATATTTATACATATATTCAAAATATGTTTTATATAAAATAAAAAAGTAGCTGTTATTACCGTATGTATATTGATAAATTTTTATAAATTCAATTTTCTTATAAGATTATTTAGTGTATAAAAGAAATGTAACATATACTATAAATATGATGCATAATCTGATAAAATAATATTCAAACATTTGAAATATTCAAGAGATAATAAAAATGGATTCTATTTTGAATAAAAAGAAAACAGTAACATTTTTGTTTATATAATCTATATTTACATAAGATTCTATTGAAAAGATTATATTATTATTTTATCAAAAAATTTCATATTTTGAATCGGAATATAATGTATTTAATTTATAGAATATCAATTTATAGAATTTTTATTGTGGTAGTCTTTTATACTGCATATGATAAAATGTATACTCTACTATATGCAGCATAGGTATTATGGGAAGTCTGTGCCGTTTGGATCGGCGGAAGAAGCACTGAAGAACGCCAGTACGTTGGGGTATTTGAACGCAGCACAAGCTCTAGCAGACTATGCCGCGATTCTCGTGCATGTTAAGGAGAAATATTCTGCAAAACATAGCCCAATTATCGTCGTCGGGGCATCCTATAGTGGAAGTAAGTCCACGTTATTATGTGGTTAACAACTTACAATATATGGAACATTGTTTCGAGAAGAGTATTGTGCATAATGATATCCCTTCAACGATAATTTTATATAGTGATACTGATACATATGACTAAAATACGGTATCTTAAATAATGACTATCTTTTTTTCATGGTACAAAAGTGTTAGCGACATGGTTCAGGCTAAAATATCCACATATAGCACTTGGGGCATTAGCATCTTCAGCTCCTCTTCTCTACTTCGAAGATACTCGTCCTAAATTTGGTTATTACCATATCATAACCAAAGTTTTCAAGGTACTAAATTATATGAAAATATTAGACCATTTCAACATTTGACTTGACTAATATGATTTCCTAAAATATATTTTACAAGGAAACGAGTGAGAGATGTTATAAAACAATCCGTAAATCTTGGGAAGAGATTGATAGAGTTGCTGCCAAATCCAACGGCCTCTTGATCCTTAGCAAAAAATTCAAAACTTGCGCGTACGTAAGAATGATAACTTTTCCTTGTCAATGCTTATTAATATGTAACCTAATGTAACAAAAAAATTACAGTCCATTGAGCCGTAGCTTCGACATCAAAGACTTTTTGGACTCAATATACGCAGAATCAGTTCAATTCAACGGGAATCCTGATGATTGGGTGGCTACATTATGCAACGCAATCGACAACCCACCAAACCGGAAAAATCATGTACTTGACCGGATTTTTGCAGGTGTTGTTGCCTATTTTGGCAACCAGTCTTGCTATGATACTGATTTGGTTATGCAGCCCTCTAACAATGCCATAGCATGGAGTTGGCAGGCATGTAAACTTTGGGTTATAAAGCATACACATAAAATAATGCTATTATTCTAATCAATATATGGAAGAGTTAACTTAAATTAACGATCTACCAATAGGGCTGCAGCGAAATAGTGATGCCAATAGGACATGACAAACAAGACACAATGTTCCAAACGGCTCCGTTTAATATGACCAGTTTTATTGAAGACTGTAAATCCAAATATGGTGTTTCTCCTCGACCGCATTGGATCACGACTTATTTCGGCATTCAAGTAGTTAACTAATTTTAAAATCATATTATAGAAGGGTGATTAATTTTATAAAATTAATTAGTCATATACAATATATTTTACAGGATGTCAAGTTAATTCTCCGAAGATTTGGGAGCAACATCATTTTCTCTAATGGATTAGCAGATCCTTATAGCGTCGGCGGGTAACTAAACATGATAAATTATTTTACATCAAGTGTTTAAATAGGTTACTGAATCAATATATATTATGGGCTTTCAGAATTTTGGAGAATGTTTCAGGTAGTGTAGTCGCCATCAAGACACTTAACGGTAATTTGTTGAAAATTTCTGTTTAAATCAAGCATTACTCAAAAAGTCGAGTAAGAATTGAATTTATTTGATACTGCGAACAGGTACACATTGTGAAGACCTCAACTCGAGGAGAAACGACGATCCAAAATGGTTGGTGAATCAAAGAGAAAAAGAAATTAAAATAATTGAATCTTGGATTTCAACTTATCAAAAAGATTTAAGAGGTCTCAACATGCCATAATAAGTTTGGGTTATAATTTATAGTATTCCTAAAAAAACAAATTAAAAGTTCATAATATATCTTTAGTATGTAGGTCTATAATTTGTACTTGTCGTGGAGCCAGTCAGTCGTCTTAAAATGAAATAGATGTAAAAAACAATTCAAACTCTAAACAAAATGGGACGGGCTTAGACGTCATACGTTTCACGGTCGATCCACCTGGTGTTCATAGTGTTCTCGAACCAATATGGATATTGTTTCTTGCTTTCAGTTCATTTGATTATCTGGAGAGAAATTTCATCCATTGGATGTACCTCTCTTTAGAGATTAATTTGGTCCTTCCATAAGTTTAGAATACTTTCAAATTAATCAAAATTTGCTTTATAATATAGCGGTGAATAAAAGTTTTAAGCAGTATTATATTTCCGCATTTCTCCATGATTAATACCATCTCAATGGAACTGGTGAATGGTGATACTATTCAGGAAAGCACATTACAAAAGATGATATTCCACCTTCTTCGTAGGGTTTGTCACTCAAGATCGAATTGCTTTTTTTCCCCGTTTAAGGCATTGCTCTTTCTTAACTAATGTAGTACCATTTATGAGGTACCTAGAATTTGAAGAACTATTCATAAATATACAGCCTGATGAAGCCATGGTCTAATCTCACCTTTTCTTATTACAAAGCCGCTCTTAAAATTTGATGGTTCCAGTAATATTATGATGCATATAGTTATGAATAAAATCAATTAAGAAAACACAGGATAATCTATTATGCTCCTTGTAGTTAGGAAAGAAATCAATAACAAACAACAATTAATATGATTTTATTTAAGTTGTAACATAATACTAGTATTTGACCCGTGCGCCCGCACGGGTGTTGATTTTATAAATGTTAAATATTTTAATCAATTTGTTTGATATAATTGTATATATGACTGGAACTTAATATTTGATATCCGTTATCCGATCCGGAATCTCATTCGATTCGAAAAATTGATATTCGGGGATCCTCATAGTGATTTTACGGATTCGACTAATCTAGATACAAATTCAGATAGTAAAATTTAGGTCTGGATACCCGGATCTGAATATAAATCTTTAAAATAATTTTAAAATAATTCAGATAGTTATCTATGTATATTATATATACTCTTATATAAAATAACTAAAATTTTAATTTTATTAAATTTTATTAAATTTTAATAATTTTTAAGTTTTTTAAATAATAATTTTAAATGGACTAAAAAGATGGTTAATAGTTGTTTTTAATTGGAAAAAACAGGTCTCGATATCCGCGTGTTTCGGATTTTAGTCTGAATATCCAAACTCTGAATATCTGGATCTGAATAACAATTTTACGAATCTGATCCGAATCCGTATATCTTAAAATACCTTGGATATTCGATCCGTCCTAAACATAACTGTGCATATGTATTATATGGTGATTAAAAATTTTACATAAGTTATTCCTATTAGATATATATCGTACAAATGAATAATACATTGTATTTGTTTGTATATATAAATATTTATAATAAATATTAGTATGTATGTTTGTCACTAAATTGTTATGGAAAGTTACATGATTTTGTTATTATAAATGAATAAGTTCAAATTATAAGCGAAAATGATTAACATGTTTTTTTTATAGTTCAAATATAGTTGGGTACCTTATATGAATATGAATAAAAAGTAAAACTAATCTAATGCTATATATATGTAATTATGTGTTTATTATAAAAATTTGGAAACACATATATATATATTTTGTGAAATATTTCATTATAATGATAAAAGTTGTTAATGGGCTTAGCCCAAAATTTATTTTTTCCTTGTTAAGAATTAGTATTTAGGTGTTTGGATGTAGAAATAATTTTAGTGGCATTCATTGTAAATATTAGGAAAAAGTATGGGTTATTTCATATTTGTACTTCTGTTTTAATAGATTAGATATTGGATTCAGATATAAGAAACTACACAACTGAATCATTAGAATATTTGTATAGTAGAAAAGGGGACTGATGTCGTTCTAAAATGCTTAAATTTGGATTAGAACTGGGAATTGTGTTCCAAAAAAAATATAATGCTAATAATTAAGGCTGGAATAATAATTGTAAAATTGATTTTATTAGTTATATTCACTTAGATTTGAATCAAAAAGTTTGGATTGATAACTGTACGAAGCAAAAAAATAATAATAATATGTAATATCCGTAAAATGATGTAAAACGGATATCCAGTCTGATCCGTTATATATATATATATTTATTTATTTATTTAAAATATATAAATATAAATTATATACTTATTATATTTTATGTAACTTTAACATTATATTATATATTAAATTGATTATTTTTGTTATTAGAGTTTTAAAAGTAAATAACTAATTGTTTTGTAATAAAATATTATTATTATATAGTATTTTTGGTTTTACCTTTTTAATTAAAAAAATTATTTGTACATATTGAATTGGATATCTGATTAATTATATTAAAACATCGAATATCTGAACAAATAAATCTGGATAACTGCGTATCAGATCGGATAAATGATTATCTGGACGACACAAATCGGATCAAAAATACCTCTAAAAATTTGGATAATTAATTCATCAAATGACCAATGGTATCTAAAACCTACAAGTTGCCGATCTGGATATTTTAAAAAGTAAGTGAAAGTTTGGGCCAAAGGCACCATTACATATAAAAAGGTGGGGTTAGAGCTGAAAGTGATTTAAGTGGAACATAATTGAGTGGAATGAATTATTTTTGGGGCTCCCACTAAAACTTGACCATTTAGTTTATAAAACACCTGTAAGAAAAATCACTACCAACTCCAACGGTTATATGTACAAACTTGAAATTCTTCAATAAATGATGTGATAAAATCATAGCTAAATAAATAACTGAATAAAACGTGGGATAAATAATGAGAATTAATATATATTAAGGATAATGTATCTTATCTTTTAAAGGATAATATATTCTATAAAAGAGCATATCTTGTTGAAGATTCGTTTTGTTGATCCAAACCAGGAAACAAATTCTCGCAAACATAGAATTATCTCGGTTCTTTACATGGTCACCGATTAAACATCTTAAATCATACAAATTCCCAAATTTATGTGGAGTTGTTCAGTTTGGATTTTGGTTTAGAATACTGTTGGTTGTATAATACACGTTTATATGTATTCATTATTTTTTAAAAATTTAGAGGCTCTTTGCTAGACAATATATTTTTATAGCAATTTTTTATTGGAAAATTGTAAATATAACCGTAATCGAACAAAGTTTGGATTTCACCTATGATTTTTGAAAAAAATACCGCAATATCATAAATTCATAACGTGTTAACCGTAAAAAATCATAGTCGTGTTTATTGTATCAACTATATATTTATACATCATAGATTCATGTAAAACTAGGAATTTTATGTCTTTGTAATCAGTTATAAGTGAACCTTCTCTAAAAGAATTTAACAATGATATATAAAGTAGAAAAAAAATCCAGAGTATTCACTAAAACAAACTTACCAAGGAAAAAAAAAATATATATATACTTTGTTAGTTAATCATATGGTTGTAAATATACATATATACACATATACACATTTGCCATCGGAAAACTTGAACGCAAAAACTAATCTAGTATATAATACATGGCATTGTATAATATATTGCATTGTATCTTTTGGGATCTATACATAAATACATTGTTGCATAAGCTCGACTCGAGAAGACAATTTTCCTTGTGAGCATTATTTATACACACTAAGTTACTAAGAGAAAACAAAACACTCTAAAAATGTATCTTCCATTTAGAATTCTCCTACCGTTAGTCTTCTCAATATTGTCACCTTATTTCGTATCTCTGACACACTCCAAAGTCGCTCGACTTGGTATATCCCGAACAACGAGACCGGCAGAAACAGTAGATGCCTCTGATGATAATTCTGATCTTAAATTTTTCTACTACGATCAGAATCTCGACCATTTTACATACACCCCGGAAAGTTACCAGACGTTTCAACAAAGATACGTCATCAATGCCAAGCACTGGGCTGGTGCCAAAGCCAACGCACCTATCTTAGCCTTTCTTGGAGAGGAAGCGCCGTTAGAGGCTGATTTGTTCAATGTGGGGTTTTTCCACGATAATGGTCCTCGTTTAAGAGCCCTCCTTGTCTACATAGAGGTGTGTGTGTGTGTGTGTCTTTAGGTGAGTATATTAATCTTTTGAACTGCATATGATAAAATGTATACTCTACGATATGCAGCATAGGTATTATGGGAAGTCTATGCCGTTTGGATCGGCGAAAGAAGCATTGAAGAACGCGAGTACGTTGGGGTATTTGAACGCAGAACAGTCTCTAGCAGACTATGCCGCGATTCTCATGCACGTTAAGGAGAAGTATTCTGCCAAACACAGCCCAATTATCGTCGTTGGATTATCCTACGGTGGAAGTAAGTCCCCGTCTTTATGTGGCATGATCTAAACACCTTAGAGCATGATTATTGCGGGGATCTTAGAGCACCTTTAACCTGGAACCCATTTTGAGTTGCTTTTTTTTTTTTTTTGATTTTTTTTTTTAAAAAAAAAAAACAATCGCGGGCCGCCACGTGTCAGTGGGGCCCGCGAACAGTCCAAGCACCAAAGAAAAGTGGGTGCTTAATTGGGCATTTTAAGAACTTGTTTTAGGGGATGCTAGTGGGCCCCACTGCTTAAGCACTCCACTAAGCACCCCCATTGTGGATGCTTTTATGGTGGAGTTCTTATCGGAATATAAGAAATTGATTCTTAATTAACTAAAAAAAAAGTTAAGAATTGGTTCTAAAGAATGGGTTCTTATTTGTTTTAGTTAAAATTTAAAAAACAGTTTCTTATATTCCGTTAAGAACTCCACTTTAAAAACTCCACAATAATCATGCTCTTACTATATATGGAACTAGACTTTGACCCGCACATCCGTGCGGGTTTTTGTTTGTTTTATAAATGTAAACTTTGATATTATTATAAACGTTTAAAACATATAATTTACATTTTAGTGTTATATATTGTGTTACGATGTGCGGGTTTTTTTTATTTTATAAATGTAAACCTTTGATATTATTGTAAATGTTTTAAACATATAATTTAAATTTTAGTGTTATATATTGTGTTACTTTATAATCTTATTATTTATCTTTCTTATTCAACATTATTTTATGATATGCATTAATTATATTAAAAATAGTTAATTTTTTGGTAAATATTTTTTAGATTTTTTTCAACCTATTTATTATAATTAAAATTTATATTTAAATTTATATTAATATTTTAAATGAATTATTAAATTCTAGAGGTTTCCAATAGCATATTTGTGAATAACACATGAATTAAAGGTTACTTATATAATTTATATTTTGATAGTAACATTTTAGTAATTGTATACTTTTTGAGTCTCAGAAAAAGATAACACTAATTTAATAGTGAATGATATTTATTTATTTAAATGAAAACATTATTTCATATAGTACTTCTATTTCAATACCAATAAACTATAATTATAATATTTATAAAAGATAACATATAATTTTACTCTTGTTTCTTAAATTTTACTTAAAATTAATTTATAATAGTACTGATAGTACTAATTACGAAATTAAATAATGCACTATTTTATAAAATCATTAAAACATTTTAATTAGATTTTGTTAGATTTTCCCCAACTGATTTTGTTTGAACTAAAAATAATTAAATCTATTCTATTAAAATAGAAGTCATGACTCATTTCATGTGTGATTTTTTTTATTTGGACCATCATTAGAAAACTTTAATAAAATGTATTTCATTAAAATTAATGATAAATATTTGTAACTACTTTAATCATAATATCTATTGATATCTTTTTATTTTAAATATAAATATATACTAAAAATTATAAAAAATCTTTTGAAAAATATTTTAGCAAGATCTCAACATTAAAAATTATGTAACTAATTAATTAATTTCGAATTATATAAAATATAATTATACATTAACATACATTCAATTATATTTTATAAAATAAAAAAATAAAAATCATGTACTTTTATAAAATGAAAAATATTATATATATATATAATAATATATCATCTAAATACACATAAAAAATTGCTAAACGGTAATCTAACTTTGAAATCCAAATCAAAATTTAGTAGATATTAAATATAAAATAATTTAAAAATATGATTTTTCATATATATTTAAATTTATTTAGTAATCACATTCAAATCGAATAAAATAAAATATAAAATGTAAACTATAAAAGTGTTGTATTTGTAATAGTTATATAAAGATTTAAATATATGACTAACGTTATAGTTATACTATAAATTTATGGTTTATATAATAAATTTTATCAATAACTTATTATAATTTGGTGTTGTATATTATCTAATTATATAATAATGTTTTAATTTATTATAATATTATTGGTTGTATAGTGTATATTATAAAATTATCAATAACTTAATATAATTTTGTGTTATATATATTATCTAACCTTATAATAATGTTTATGTGGCTTATACTATTATTACAATAAATTTTTATTAATTTGTATTTTTGTAGCAAATTTTATTTCAAAAAATTATAATATAACAATATTATTTTACATAAATTTTTCTTTTATTTTTAAATTTGAAATACATGAAAATAAAATTGCACCTATATGATAGATGAGTAAAATTTTGGCATATGTACAATAATATATTATCTAAATAAACATAAATATTTGCTAAACGGTAATCTAACTTTTCAATCATAATCAGAATTTAGTATAAATTAAATATAAAATAATTTTAAATATGACTTTTACGTATTTATTATTTTATTTAATAATCATATGCAATTCCAATAAAATAAATATATAATAAGAAATGGAATGAAACATCTGATATTAACATATAAATATGAAATTATATATATATATATATTATCTAAATAAACATTAAAATTTTGCTAAATGGTAATCTAACTTTGAAACCCAAATCAAAATTTAATATAATTTAAATCTAAAACAATTTTAAAATATGATTTCCATGGAGTATATGTTAACATGTATACTATAAAATTATTGTGTTTGTAATAGTTATATAAACATTTAAATATATGACTAATGTTACTAATGATGTAAAACAAATATCTATGTATATAAGAATGAAAACAAAACTCGCGCGGTTGCGCGGGTCAAATTCTAGTTTATAATTAAAATTGAGTCATTAAGATTTTAAGTGTATATATATTTGCTTGATTAAAGTAAATAATAAAAATGTCATAATAATAAGTTATTGAAATGGTCCTACTATGACTTTTGTCTAGTAGATTTTTTTTGTACTTCTCTTTTAATAGAGAAGATATTGTTTCAAAAAATCTGATTCTTCATACTCTAAACACCGGCTATTCGATTTTTTTATATAATTAATTGGATATCCAATTTGCTCCATACAAATAAATTTTAAATTTATTCAGTAAAAAAATTTATTGTTTCAAGAAGAGTATTCTACATCGATCTCCCTCCATCGTTTATTTTTATATAGAGATATGACTAAAAATACGGTATCTTAAATAGTGACAATTTTTTTAATGGTAAAAGTGTTAGCAGCATGGTTCAGGCTAAAATATCCACATATAGCACTTGGGGCATTAGCATCTTCAGCTCCTCTTCTCTACTTCGAAGATACTCGTCCTAAATTTGGTTACTATTATATCATAACCAAGGTTTTCAAGGTAATAATATATATGAAAATATTAGACCATTTCAACATATTAAAATTTTATTTGGTTTGATATATCATAATTAACCCATTTCAATTATCCCTTTTTATAAAAAAATTGCTGTTAAAATTTTTGTTTTTGACTAATATGGTTTCATAAAATATACTTTACAATTACAAGGAAACGAGTGAGAGATGTTATAAAACAATCCGTAAATCTTGGGGAGAGATTGATAGAGTTGCTGCCAAATCTAACGGTCTCTTGATCCTTAGCAAAAAATTCAGGACTTGCACGTACGTAAGAATGATAGTTCCTTCTCAATGTTTATAAATATGTAACCTAACACTTTATAGTACTCAAGTTGTTATATAACAAAAATAAATTACAGTCCATTGAGCCGTAGCTTCGATGTCAAAGACTTTTTGGACTCAATATACGCAGAATCAGTTCAATTCAACGGAAATCCTGATGATTGGGTGGCTACATTATGCAACGCAATCGACAACCCACCAAACCGGAAAAATCATGTACTTGACCGGATTTTCGCAGGTGTTGTTGCCTATATAGGCAACCAGTCTTGCTATGATACCGATTTGTTTACACAGCCCTCGAATGATCTCAGAGCATGGAGTTGGCAGGCATGTAAACTTTGGGTTATAAAACATATGTTTATTATTCCAATCAATATATATAGACAAGTTAACTTAAATTAACGATCTATCAATAGGGCTGCAGCGAAATAGTGTTGCCAATAGGACATGATAAACAAGACACAATGTTCCAAACGGCTCCGTTTAATATGACCAGTTTTATTGAAGACTGTAAATCCAAATATGGTGTTTCTCCTCGACCGCATTGGATCACGACTTATTTCGGCATTCAAGTAGTTAACTAATTTTAAAATCATACTATAGAAGGGTAATTAATTTTATAAAATCTTATTAGTCATATACAATATATATTACAGGATGTCAAGTTAATTCTCCGAAGATTTGGGAGCAACATCATTTTCTCTAATGGATTAGCAGATCCTTATAGCGTCGGCGGGTAACTAAATATAATAACTCTTTTTTTTTGAACATTAACATAATAATCTTTCGAAAAAATAACTAATCATTATAAATTGGGCATATCTCTCAAATGGTCTTTTTTAAAAAAAAATTCATAAAAATAGCACTCAAGAAAAAAAAATGACTAAAATAGACATTTTTATTTAATTATAAACATCACCTCCAAAACTCAACCTCATAACTCTAAACCCTAAATTTAGATTAATTAACCCAAAGGATATAAATATATATATACATCATTTAATAAAGTTTATTTTAGTCATTTTTTTCTTTGAGTGTTATTTTTGGGACAAAATTTTTTTTAAGTCTATTTGTGTTTATTGTTACTTGAACAATATGTTATGGAATTTCAGAGTGTTGGAGGATGTTTCAAGAAGTGTAGTCGCCATCAAGACACTTAATGGTAATTTGCTGATAAATTTTCAATTTAAATTAAGAATTACTCAAAAGTCGAGTAAGAATTGCATTTCTTTAATATTGCGAACAGGTACACATTCTCAAGACCTCAGCACGAGGAGAAAGGACGATCCAGAATGGCTGGTGATGCAAAGAGAAAAAGAAATTAAAATAATTGAATCATGGATTTCAACTTACCAAAAAGATCTAAGAGGTCTCAATATGTCATGATAAGTTTGGGTTATAATATATAATCTTCGTAAACAATAAGTCTTACCAGAAAAAGGTTCATATTATATCTTTCGCATGTAAGTGAATAATTTGTACTTGTCGTGGAGTCAGTCATTAGTCTTTAAAATTGGAATGGATATGAAAAAACTTTCCCTTTATAGCTTTATCTGTTAATCCATCTGGACTAATTTCTCTAATTTATATTTACTTGGAGAACTTTTATTCTGTCTAAGTTTTTTTTACAAACATTCAGAAATGTACATATTCATAAATGACCGTTTGAGGAAGCCATACTGCCATAGTCTAAGTACACGTTTTCCTATTGTGCCCAAAGCCGCTCCTAAAATTTGATGGTTTCAAAAAAGCCTAATTAATTAATTAATATTAGATCAAATCAAACACCTCTCTAGCTTAGTAGCAGCCCACAACCAGCAGAGCTATATAAAAGCCCATGCCAGGACCAGCCCTGCTTGTACCCAAACTTTAGGAACTTCATTACAGTAGTCTCTAAATCACATCAGTCAAAAATTTAACTTCATCAACGACAATCACATGTTAACTACGCTCAGATTGTATAAAGTAACTATCCAATCTGAGAACCCTAAGGACATGTTTTTTTTTGTGTCAACAGAACCCTAACGACAGTCACGTATAATTAAGGTTTGTTAGAGCACCCCCAATTCAGGGTTATAATTAAAAAAATTCTCAAAATACATATGTATGTACATATTAATATTAATATTTAATTATAGGATTTTAACTTTACGGAAATCTATCTTAAACTTTTTTTGCAAAGAATTTTTAGATTGAATTTCTAGTAAAATTTAAACTCTCACAATTAAATACTAATATAAACATATACATATATGTAGTTGGAGACCTCCGAAGCATAACCCAATGTCTTATATTGCCATAAAGTGATTAACTTATATAAATAGACGTTGAAATATATGCAGATAAATTACTGGCCCGTACTTATTCTAACGACACTAATAAGAACAAAATTTTAGACTTATTTTAGAGATTTAAAAAAAAAATTGGTGAACACAAAATTTGTTGTTAACTTTAATAAATTAAACAACATTAAAATCATGGACCACAAGACCTCAAGATGATGCAATCCCAAGAACTCACATCGACAGGAAGGTTTGGCACCACCACTTTGTGGAAAATCGTTAGATATGAATATGAACTTTCAACAATAACTAAATTTTGATATGTGCAACCGCGTAGATTTTCTTTCATGTTTAACTATTTATTTTATATCATTAATGACGTTAGTCATATATTTAAATGGTTATATAAATATTACAAACATAATAATTTTAGAGAAATATCATAAGATAGATCTAAATTTTTTTTGTCACCAAAATAAACTTCAAGAAGAAAAATGACCAAAATAGATTTTTTTTTAAAAATGTAAATCTACATTTATATCTTTTGAGTTAACTAATCTAGACTTACGGTTTAGAGTTATGGGCGTGAGCCTGGGAGGTGATATTTTAATTTTTTTTAAAAAATATATAAAATTTTCAAAATAAAAGATCTATTTTGGTCATTTTTTTCTTTGGTGTCTATTTTGTGAAAAAAACTTTAAAAATGTCTATTTGAAAGATTTGCCCATAATTTTATAGTTTACATGTTATTTCAATCGCTTCTTATTATATATTTATCTTACTGGATTTGCATTTGATTATTAAATAAATTAACACATGCATGAAAAATTATAATTGAAAATTATTTTTATAGTTAATTTATACTAAATTTGGGTTTTAAATTTAAATTACCGTTTAGAATTTTTTTATGTTACTTAGATAATATATTTATATATATAAAAATTTAATATGTTAATTTTATATATGTGTTATATAGTTACTAATGTTGACCCGTTCTGCCAACGTATTATATGTTTTTAACATTTATATTTTCTTTTTAAGAAAATAAAATATATTAATTTATCAATTTAATATAATTTATAATATTTACTTCAATATAATAAGTTTTTTAATATGATAGTTTATGATTATAAAATAGATTAAAATGATATGATTTATTTTATATATTAATGTATAGTTATATTTCATTACTAATTCTAAATTCGTGATATTTACATAATTTTTTGAATGTTAGGATTTTGATAAAATCTTTTTTCAACATATTTGTTAGAACTTTTAATATATATTTATATTTAAAATGAAAAGATATCAAAAGATATTATGATTAAAGTAGTTATAAATATTTTATTATTAGTTTTAATGAAATATATTTAGTAAAATATCTTGGTGGTGGTCTACAAAAATTACACATGAAATAAGTTATAACTTCTATTTTAATAGAATAGATTTTTAAACTTTCAATTTATTATCCCAAAATTTCCGAGCTGTTGAAAATATCTCATGTTATATTTTTCTATGGGCATCTACATTTTTTTTGACTGAACATCTACATTGATTTAGTGATTTAAATTAGATTGTAAGTTTCTTCATGCAAGAATAATATTCAGAGAACATAAAAGTCTATACGGATTGGAATAACACAATAAACAAAAAAAAACGCTCTCTGACACTATAATCGAGACGATCCAGATTTATTCCGTTGCTGACGCCGGTGGAGCAAGAGCTCGCCGGCGTCACCTCTACCTTCCCATTCTCATGTCTCAGTTCGCTCTTTGCTGTCTCTTTAGCTCTGGTTTGTTCAGTTCTTGTCTTTCTTTTCCGGACCGGATCTCTTTGCTACATTCGGAAACCTGTATAGGCTTCGACTGCCGCCTAGACTCCACCGGAACTGACTCTTTCTCTGGGGGTTCCCGGAAAACTCGTGCAACCATCACCATCTCTCATCGTAATTTCCCTTCGAGGTTGTGCCTCCCTTCGTGCTCCAGATCTGTCCTCACCGAACGTCGCAGCCCCTCACCAGTTTCACGGCTTGCCGTTCTTTCTATCGACAATGTTTCAGTCTCTGGTGTGATAGCAGCTCCCATCTCAAAGTCAAACCACCTATTAGCTCTATTACGGTCCACATTTCAACTGAAGACCACTGGAAAGCTTGTTAATCGTCGGGTCACTCCTCTGAAATTGTACACCACAGGTTTGCTGGTCTCAGACCATAAAGCTCCCGGTGCCGCCTTTCTTTCTGCAACTTCAAGATCTGGTGTAGAGGAAAAAGACTTCAGACCTAATTTGCAATGGGCCTGGCCCATAAACATTCCTCAAGATGTAAGTCCAATCTTTAGCCCAAATAAATTCAGCTTAGTGATTAAGGCTTGGCCCAATGTGAAGAATGAAGATACGCCTCAGATTATTATGGTCTTAGGTGATTGGAGTTTTTTATCAGAGATTATCTTTGGTTTCACCAGATTCTCTCCTTGTAGTACACGATTATATCTCTTTTTCGGGATAAATTTACTGGTGGGTTCACCGGGTTCGGTTTTCTTTCAATCTTCCTCCTCCTTTGAGGAGAAACAGTTACCAAATTATCCTCTTCCTATGGAAAGAGGTGCTTTATCGGCTTTGTGGCCGAGCGTCTGCTTCAGTTCCTTCATCGGTTTGTTATCTTGCGGAGCGGTCTCCACGAGACCTGAAGATGCAATCGAAATTACTTTAGTAGTTCTCGTAGATGAAACCTGGACATCAACGTCACATTATGTGACTATTCTCCAGCTGTCCGACTTTGTCGTGAAAGCCCCCTCGACGCATTCAAGCATCGTCTTGAATCCGCTGTCATCTTCGGTTGAAGACATATCTTACTTAGTTGGTCTATGTTTTGTATGTTATCCTTATTGCCAAAAAGGATGGATAATTCCCTTTTTCTATTGTAGTGAAGACTATTGAGTATAAATGAAAGTAGTTTTGTGTTCAAAAAAAAAAAAGAAAACATAAAAGTCTATATGACTGAATGGAATGAAACATATTATACTCATAGTCATAGGCTCATAGCCTCATAGGTAACAATTAACATCCTGGAATTAAACGTATTAATCATAATATCAAAATAATTATTGATGAAAGTCGATTTTGATATAAGGTCAAAACTTCATGAATAGATGATAAGAAAAGTAGTTTCATCAATAGTATGTTGTCTGAAGTTTCTTTAAATTAGACTGAGCAAATTGCTCGAAAACAGTCACATTTATTGTACAAAAAAATTTCTGAGTAGAAATGTAACAATTTTTCAAAAAAAGAAAATATTCGCATGAAAGAGACGTAAAAATAAGAAGATGTGAACACAGACTAGATAGTCTGAACCTTGTGAAAGAATAAAATTACCATGTGAAGTGTGAAGAATTTTACAAAATAATAGAATTTTGGTCAAAATTAATGATTGAAAAATAGGTCACACACATTGCAAGCAAAGAGGTTGGGTCCTCAAACACACTCGTTAGAAACTGTCCCCACGCAAAGAAAAATCACAAATATGACTGAATGTTTGATTAATTTAATTTTAGCAACTGTATATATGTTTTTATATGAGTGCATTATGAAAATATTCGCTTTAATTTATCTAGCATACGGGTTGATGAATTTCATGGTCGGAAACTAAACAACCGAATATTGGTTCATTACAAGGAGACGGATCTCTTAACTTTGATTCGTTCTTATGGACTCATCTGTGTCTGAAAAATAATGATTTATGTTTGTTCCCTATCTGTATAAACTATAAGTTGAAGATTCTATATGTTTTATCCAAAAAATGGAAGTGAAAGTATGGGCATTTTTTTCATAAAAAAAAATCCGGCAATGGCTGATTCTTGAAGAAGTTTCTTTTTATTCACAGTTGTTTGCTTAATAAAGTATCACCCATTATAGAAAAGGTCTTGGCCAAAGCACCAGTGTATGATGATATGATGTTTTATAAACTATACATAAGAGAAATAAAGAAACGATAGCAGATTCATGAAGCAAGCATGTACATTTGTGGTGCCAAAAGCCAAATTTAGATGAACATATGCACATCCATTCGCACGCGCAACCTTTACCAGCATGACAACATCAATTTATGGAATGTAACCTTTTTGAGTTACTTGAATGCAACATCCTTTTACAATACTCCTACATAAAAATATTTATGACAACATTATTAACATTTACTGCTAGAAAGATGACATTCAGAAAGTTCAAAATTAGGCGGTCAAAACAGGTGGAAGTGAGATTTTTTTTTGAAATACCTATATACAGTACAAAATACAAAACCAATGCAAAAAACATTACAAATGTCCAACCAAAAAGAATATTTCATATGTTAAAAAAAATCTCTCAAATAGACTCTTTTGAAACTTTTGTCACAAAATAGATCTTAAAAAAAATAGATTTCTTAATTTTAAAAATTTTAATATTTTTTTTTAATTTTTCCAAAACTCAACCTTATAACTCTAAACCCTAAATTTATATTAGTTAATCCAAAGAGTATAAATGTATATTTACACTCTTTAATAAAGTTTGTTTTAATCATTTTTTTCTTTTAATGATGTTTTGGGAATAAAAAAATTTGTAGGTCTATTTTGGTAATTATATCTAAAACAAAATCCATATGCTCTATAAGTAGTCAATACTGTAATAGAAATAAAAATGACGTTAGCAAATGCATATTGCTAGTGGTTAAGAATATTCCATTTGGAACATCAGGAACAAGAGCACCATTGTTGGAGGTCATTGTCCCCCATCCAGCATTTCGGACAAGTCAAAGAAAGTGCTTAGTTAAAGAATTGACCTACACTTAATTTCAGCAAGTATAAACAAACAAAAGGTTTGTGAATTTTCTAAATAACGAAAAATTCCTACATCTATGCAACTAACGAAAAAAACTTCCATCATCTAAATGATCTGCCATGGATTTTCCACGGATGTTCCATTATCGTGTGAGTTGATTCTATGTAATAAGTTAATGGCCACATAATATGTGTATAAGTTTGTGTCAAAGTAACCATTTCAAATGTCCAAAGATTGTGACTAACATATGTGTGATTAAAAACTTTTTTTTTCTCCAAAGGATATCATGTGGATTACTTGTAGCTAGGTAGCCAGAAAATGGATTCGTCTCATAACGTGGCAATGTTTTGTTTGCCACAAAAACATCGTGGCCAAGCTAGCTGAGAGGAAGGAATTGATTAGAGTTGAATTGTTAATTCTTTGTCATTAATTAGCCATACTTTACCACAAATTAAGTAGGAAACAAATTTGTAGTCCTAGTCAATTGTGATAAATTTCTGGTTAATTTATGGTCATAGAGTTATCATTGAACAAGTCCGTGGTTATAAGATGGATGTTTCGCAGTGTCAAAATATAATTTTCTGTTTCATAATAAGTGTCATTTTAACATTTTTTTGTGACAAAAAAATATCATTTTAGAATTTCAATACAAACTATAATTACTTTTAACTTAAAATTAATTGAAAATGTATTGATCTTATAAATAACTTTATTTATCTCAAATACTATTGGTCAAATATGTGTAATTAATAACAAATTAAACACATTTCAATCATTTTTAATCTGTGTGAAAAATATTAAAGTGACACTTATTAAGAAACATATGAGTATAAAGGTAAATGAGTAACGGTTTAAATATGTATATT
>CAJHQQ010000318.1:0-230482 GCA_905132885.1 Moricandia moricandioides | reverse complement strand
AAACGTATTATGATTAATGTCAAATGTTGGCCCAACAAAGACCTTATAATTTTATTATACTTATTTTTTTCTTACGACAAAATTACGTGTTGGGCCGGGCTAACCGGAGTCAATTTGATTAGACAGCCCTTACATTAATAGTGTTTATTAAATATGTCCGATTAAGCAAACCCTACACATTATTTTAAACGGCACGATATGCAAAAATTGACCCGATCAAAAACCTCCCAATCGCCCTTGACAAATGGCCTTATAATTTCATAAAACTTAGTTTTATGAAACATATTATGATTAATTTCAAACGTTGGCACATCAAAGGCCTTATAATTTTATTATACTCATTTTTTTCTAACGACAAAATTGTGTGTTGGGCCGGGCTAACCGGAGTCAATTGGATTGGACAGCCCCTATACTAACAGTGTTTATTAAATAGGTCCGATTAAGCAAACTCTACACATCATTTTAAACGGCACGGTATGCAAAAGTTGACCCGATCAAAAACCTCCCAATTGCCCTCGACAAATGGCATTATAATTTCATAAACCTTAGTTTTATGAAACGTATTTTGATTAATGTCAAAGTTGGCACATCAAAGGCCTTATAATTTCATTATACTTATATTTTTTTTTACGACAAAATTGTGTGCTAGGCCGGGCTAACCGGAGTCAATTGGATTGGACAGCCTCTACACTAACAGTGTTTATTAAATAGGTCTGATTAAACAAATTGTACACATCATTTTAAACGGCACGATATGCAAAAGTTGACCCAATCAAAAACCTCCCAATCGCACTCGACAAATGGCCTTATAATTTCATAAAACTTAGTTTTATGAAACGTATTATGATTAATGTCAAACGTTGGCCCAACAAAGACCTTATAATTTTATTATACTTATTTTTTTCTTACGACAAAATTACGTGTTGGGCCGGGCTAACCGGATTCAATTTGATTGGACAGCCCCTACATTAATAGTGTTTATTAAATAGGTCCGATTAAGCAAACCCTACACATTATTTTAAACGGCACGATATGCAAAAATTGACCCGATCAAAAACCTCCCAATCGCCCTTGACAAATGGCCTTATAATTTCATAAAACTTAGTTTTATGAAACATATTATGATTAATGTCAAACGTTGGCACATCAAAGGCCTTATAATTTCATTATACTTATTTTTTTCTTACGACAAAATAGTGTGTTGGGCCGGGCTAACCGGAGTCAATTGGATTGGACAGCCCCTACACTAACAGTGTTTATTAAATAGGTCTGATTAAGCAAACCCTACACATCTTTTTAAACGGCACGATATGCAAAAGTTGACCCGATCAAAAACCTCCCAATCGCCTACATCTGACAAATGGCCTTATAATTTCATAAAACTTAGTTTTATGAAACATATTATGATTAATGTCAAACGTTGGCACATCAAAGGCCTTATAATTTCATTATACTTATATTTTTCTTACGACAAAATTGTGTGTTGGGCCGGGCTAACCGGAGTCAATTGGATTGGACAACCCCTACACTAACAGTGTTTATTAAATAGGTCTGATTAAGCAAACCCTACACATCATTTTAAACGGCACGATATGCAAAAGTTGACCCGATCAAAAACCTCCCAATCTCCCTCGACAAATGGCCTTATAATTTCATAAAATTAGTTTTATGAAACGTATTATGATTAATGTCAAACGTTGGCACATCAAAGGCCTTATAATTTCATTATACTTATTTTTTCTTACGACAAAATTGTGTGTTGGGCCGGGCTAACCGGAGTCAATTGGATTGGACAGCCCCTACACTAACAGTGTTTATTAAATAGGTCTGATTAAGCAAACCCTACACATCATTTTAAACGGCACGATATGCAAAAGTTGACCCGATCAAAAACCTCCCAATCGCCCTCGACAAATGGCCTTATAATTTTATAGAACTTAGTTTTATGAAACGTATTATGATTAATGTCAAACGTTGGCACATCAAAGGCCTTATAATTTCATTATACTTATTTTTTTCTTACGACAAAATAGTGTGTTGGACCGGGCTAACCGGAGTCAATTGGATTGGACAGCCCCTACACTAACAGTGTTTATTAAATAGGTCTGATTAAGCAAACCCTACACATCTTTTTAAACGGCACGATATGCAAAAGTTGACCCGATCAAAAACCTCCCAATCGCCCTCGACAAATGGCCTTATAATTTCATAAAAATTAGTTTTATGAAACGTATTATGATTAATGTCAAACGTTGGCACATCAAAGGCCTTATAATTTCATTATACTTATTTTTTTCTTACGACAAATTTGTGTGTTGGGCCGAGCTAACCGGAGTCAATTGGATTGGACAGCCCCTACACTAACATTTTTTATTAAATAGGTCTGATTAAGCAAATCCTACACATCATTTTAAACGGGACGATATGCAAAAGTTGACCCGATCAAAAACCTCCCAATCTCCCTCGACAAATGGCCTTATAATTTCATAAAATTTAGTTTTATGAAACGTATTATGATTAATGTCAAACGTTGGCACATCAAAGGCCTTATAATTTCATTATACTTATATTTTTCTTACGACAAAATTGTGTGTTGGGCTGGGCTAACCGGAGTCAATTGGATTGGACAACCCCTACACTAACACTGTTTATTAAATAGGTCTGATTAAGCAAATCCTACCCAACATTTTAAACTGCACGATATGCAAAAGTTGACCCAATCACTAAACGGCACCACGTCTGTAGAAGAGAACTTGTCTTCTTCTAGAATACATTTGTTTGACCACAATTTTTTTTCCAGTCGGAATGATACTTCATATTGAAGAAGTAAGATGGTCCTCATGGAGGAAGCTTACAACTGACGTAGGAACATAATAATGAAAATTTGTAAACTATGGTACTGACTAGTTTGTGCCAATTTGTTGTTGTCTCTTGACCACAAATTTATGTAAATTTGTTCTCATATTCTGTTAACTTAGACGTGCAAAAGAAAAAACTCTTTTTAACTTATAATTATTTTTAATTCGAAATATGATTAAAAACCTAAATAACTCTTAAAAAATCCACTTATTTATGTATTATGCTACTAAACATCGTTAATCTCAGACGAATCGAAACCTAGCATGAACGCTTGCACGAAGTCAGCAGACTTCTGGAGATTGCTGACGTCAGGAGTGTCGGCTCGGGTCTTGAGCTCGACTTTGCGCGACTTGAGATTCATCCTGATGTCCACCTTCATCTGGTCGTAAACCGGTGTGTAGATGTCTAACCACGCTTTCTTGAGTGGAGTGTACCGGTGTGGTGGTACGGGTATATTTCTGAACTGGACGACTTCCATCTGAGTAGATTCTGCCATTATTAACCTACCTACAATGTGTGTTATTAAAATTTAAACATAGATAAAGCAAGACGGATCTCAAAACTCAGGCAACATCTCAACCTAACAAGGATTATTGGAAGTTCAGGAGCTAGCGATTCAGATTTTAGAGAGGATTCGAGATTAGAATACATACCTGATTCTTTGATTGGGAGCTGGTGGTGGGAGAAGGGAACGAGAGAGAGAGAGAAGCTGCTGCTGGTAGGTGGAGGAAAGGTTTCTCTGACTGCTTGAATGTTTTTTTAAGCTTTAGGGTTTTCTCTGTGTAGTAGGATATTTATACTAACTTATTGGGTTTATGAAACATATTATGATTCTGTCAAACGTTGGCCCAGTAAAGGCCTTATTATCTACAGAAAAAAATGTGTGCAGGGCCGGGCTAGACCCGACTCAATTGGATTGGGTAGCCCTTACAGTAACAATGTTTATTAAATATGGCTTAGTCCTTACACTAACAATCTCATACATATTATTTATTTGAGAATTGTTACATGCTATAATTGATGATATGAGTTATAGATAAATATGACATGGTAATTATATTTAATGTAAATTTATATTTATAGAAATAATTAATATAATATCCTTTAAATAAACTATTTAATATGATATTAAATTATATAATAATAAAAATATAAAATTTTTATTTGTTTTAAAATAAAATTTAAGTCTATTTTTTATATTCATATAATTTTTAACTTTAAAACAAAATTTCATATATACAGATATTTTTAAAATTTTCATTTTGATATCTATAGATCTTATAAATTATGTTTAGTTTTATTTTAATAATTATAAGAAATTTATATTAATTTTCAAAATATATATCTTTTCTTATATAATTTGAGATAAATCAAAATATTTATTTTAACTTAACTTTATATTTAAATAAATTAAAATTTATATGAAAATATTATTATATTAATAATAAAATCTAAACTCTTAACATAGTTTTTTTTTTAAATTAAAATTAAATTTTTATCGTTCACATTGTGCAGAAAAACACCTGGTGTTTATTAAATATGGCTTTGTATGGTGATGGAACATAAATATTTACATATACTTATTATCCATTTGTTTTTGTTACTACTAAAACTACATTGCATTCCCATTCTAACTCTAAGTTTGAATTATTATTTTTGTTCACCAAATAGGTTTGAATCTGCTAGACAAACCGTACTCACCATTTAGAACGACATCATATCTATTACAATAAAGGAGAGTTGTCTTTCTCCTTATTGCGCCACGTCATCACATATCTATGGGCATTTTTTGCCACCTGGCATACCAAAACACAAACTTCTCATGCGTTTTATGCATTCACTTCGTCTGGACTTCTGTGGAAATTTGCAGCTGCTCTTTTAAAACAATTAATGGGCTTTTGTGAAAACATGCGACTGAGCTTTATAAAACAAGTAATAGATTTCAAGCCCATAGTTTAGGTTCTGTAACGGCTCAGCCAGCCATTAATACATCTTAACTCTGAATTTTTGCATCATTATCCCACTCCGCCTACTTGGAAACATTCAATCTATCTCTTCGCATCCCACAGTAACCCGTTGAAGCTTCGACTATAAATATCTCACCCTTCTGCAATGGAGAGCGCAACTCAGACGAGATCCAGAAGAACCATGTGAGTTTACCTTTGTTTATGTTTGGTTATATAAACATGTTAGAACCATGTGTTCTGGGTTTAAGCTTAGTTAATGTTTGATTATAACTTGTTGAACCATGTGTTCTGTGTTTTATCTTAGTTTATGTTTGGTTATAACCTGTTGAAACCTTTGTGTTTTGCGTTTAACTTTGTTTTATGTTCAGTTATAACCTTTTGAACCATGTGTCCGTACTGTATGTTAGGTGTCTATTAGCTCATAGTATACTATGAGCATGTCCTGGTTTTAACATGTTTATTTAGTAACAAATATTCATTGATCTGTGCAATTGACTCATGTTGGTTTTGTGATTATATCAATCACAAACATGTGTTGAAGTTCAGGCATGGAGGCCACTCAAAGTGACTCATGATGAGGACTGTCTCATCCACGTTTCACAGGTTGCTTTCCAATACTCTTGAAACAGTGCTAAAAGATTCATCATTGTTAGGTACAATCTCTTAATTTTTGTTTTATAAACTATATATATGTAGGCTTCTCTTGATAAGGGAAGAAAGGAGAAACTGTTCTTTTGTATTTGACTGTTGATGGGAAGAAGGTTGTCCTTGGAACACTTTCTCAGAATAATATTCATCAGATCAGCTTTGATTTGGTGCTTGGGAAGGAATTTGAACTCTCCCACTCCTCAAAAGAAAGTGTCCACTTCATTGGATATAAGTCACCAAACGTTGAAGAGGAGAATTACCCTTCTGATTCAGAAGAAGAGAAGGAGGAAGAGAAAGTGGAGGTTCCTGCAGCTTCAACTGTCACTACTGTCTCTTCCAATGGAAATGCTGGAGCAGCTGCTTCGAGTGTTTTCAAGTCTGACTCAAAAACAAAGGCTGCCAGGCCTGCTAAAGTAAAGCCTGAGTCAGACGAGGATGATAATGAGTCTGACGAGGAGGATGATTCTGAAGATGATGGATCTGACTCTGAGAAATGAGTGACTGTTTTATTGACTTGCCTTCTTCGTTTTCATTTGATCATTGCCTACTGATTCTTCACTTTAATGTATTCAGTAGTCTCCTAGGATTAGACATTTTTGGCTGTCAAAAACTTTTCATCTGGTTACTATGAAATTTACGGAAGGTTTAGAAGAGTAGATTTTTTGTCTATTATTGTATTAAAAAAGTCTCACAGATATTGTATTACAAAGCGATTTGCTGTAACAAAATAAGTTAGGGATCCAAAGATTGCTTGACAAACAAGTTACTAATCAGACCACTCGAACATAAGAAAAAGAAAAACAACCAAAATCCAACAACATAGTTTACCAATACAAAAGTAAAGTCCCCCATGATTGACAAACCAAATAATGTCACCTTACAAAACTAAAAATCCAATGCAGCTAAAGGGCCTAAGAAATATTAAAATTTTAAAAATAATTATTTTTTAATTATATATTAATTATTTTTACTAAAATTATTATTAAAATAATTTAAATTATAGATTTATAATTAAAATTATATAACCTTTTTTAAAAATCAAATAATTTTATGAATTTTTTAAAAAGAATATTTAAAAAAAAAATTTCAATTTTGCGGATTGATGGGTACTCGCGATTCAAATTAGGTCGACTCACACCACCCTGCTTAAAATTGATTCAACCCGCACCCGCATGTTGAACTTTTTAAATCGCTCGACTGCACCCGCTCCACAGCGGGTCAAACGGGGCAGGACCCACGGGTAAGGGCATCTCCAACCCTACTTCATTTTCTCCTCCAAACACCATTTTGGAGTAAAATCTACTCTAACCCCACTCCATTTTCAACTCAAAAATGGAATAATGGCTAGGGTTACTCCATAAATGGAGTAATCTTACTCATTACTCCATTTTGGAGTTGAACTTTTTTTATTTATGATATAATCCTTTAATTCTTTAATATTTTTATTTCTTATTTAAATAGTATTTAAAAATAATAAAATAACATGAAAAATAATTGGATATTCCACAAAAGAATATTTCATATTCTACATCAAAATGCATAAAGTAATTATATAAAAACATAAATAATATAAACTAAAAATAAAATAACATAAAATAGGTTTAATAATCCGGCAAATCGCATTTGGAAAGATGTTAAACGTGCATTTGGAGTTCTACAGTCACGCTTTGCCATTGTGAAAGGACATGTTCTTTTTTGGAAGAAAACTTGTTACATGACATCATGACTACATGTATAATTTTACAGAACATGATAATTGAGGATGAGCGTGAACTTGATGCACCACTCGAATTGGAAGAGAAGCTCCACCTCTAGATATTGAAATTGCAGAAGATGAAAATGTACGATTTCAAAATTTTCTTGCTCGATTTAGGAATATTAAAAATAAAGAAGCTCATTTTTCATTACGAAATGCATTAGTTAAGAATTTGTGGGGGAAAATATCCTAATAATAGTTATTGAACCAACATATGTATTTTTTTATCATTTCTTGTACTTTTTAATAATAAATTTTTAATTTAAATAAATTCTTTTTAAGGAATATTTGTAAACATAAGATAGTTTTGGGATTTATTGATAAATTCTTATAAGTAAGAGATATTATTAATAATTATTAATTACATAAATATAGAATTATTTAAGAATATATATTTTTGGAGTAAAAAATAGTGTAATACATTGAAGTAAAACTCAACTTCATTTTGGTGTTACACCATTTTAGAATAAAAAATGAGATAATACATTGGAGATGCTCTAATAACCCAAATTCTTAGCACTAATTCCAATCTTCCTAGGTCCAACCAAACGGTAACGCTATCAATCCCCACCATTATTAAAACATATATTAGCGAGACTAACTTCATGCTTCTAACTCAGACTGTCAGACATTAAACTTATCGTAACTGAAGAACAAAGAATTTCATTAACACAACTGATTATACGTTTGCTAAATCAACTTGCAGACAATAATTTGTAGAACATTTTTAGGATTTGAATGACGAATATGATATTTGATCAATAAAGAAATAACAAAATAAAGGAATGATGTTGACGTTGATCGTGACCGTGACAGACCCACAAGTAGATATGGTGCCTCTTTTTAAGATAACAACGAGGCTTTGGCGGTAAGCAATAAGATGAAAGATAATTATGGTTCTGATGATGATGAGGAGCTATTTATAAAAGAAACACCCACTGAGCACAAAAAAACTAGGTAGGTTTCTAATGATTGAAAAAGCTAAGCGCCAGTGAAATCAAATTGTATTCTTCGAGGCTATGATCCTAAGCATACTTCTGAGGTTTAATTAGGTGAAAGATGAGATTAACTGACCAATAAAAAGGTTCTCTATGACGAGGACAATGATAATACCATACTCACCCCTAATTAGTATAGCAACTTTCTTCATATTATATAACTCCTGTTAGAACTGAATATAAAGTATATACCCCTCTGGAGCTCACTTGAAAGAGTTTTTTTTTCTTGTTATCTCTACGTTACATATTTATTGTTTTTGTTAATTTATTTTTCTTTTAATTTTTTTAGTAATAATGAATTAATAACACTACGGTAAAATTATTACTAAATTCCTTACAGAAAATCAGTTTTATGTTTTCAAAAGACTTGCATATAATTATTGAGTACCTAAAATCGATAAAAAATTATCATTTACTTTTCATATTATTTTGTTGCCTAAATTCAGAGGTACGAATCTATATAACATATCATGTTTAATCAAAGTCGTAAATTTCCATATTATGCTAGAGAAATATATTAATTTTAAACAATTAACTTAATATAAGCAAAGATACCAATTATATGATTTTTTCTCAAAACAATTTATTTCACCAGGCAAAGACTAAAAAAAAAAGTATATCACTAGAACAAATGACGATTTAATGCTAACAAACTTCATTATTAGAATCTTTTTATGTGAATAATCTCTGGTCCATTTTGTCATACTCATCTTTTGTCAGCCTTAACGATGCGAGGACAGCTATTTTTATAAGAACATGACTAAATTCGTCTACATTTAATTCCTGTTCAACCATTTTTATTTTTTAAAATTATAATTCAGAATGCAACGACTATTATGTACTACGCGAATATGACATATTAGCAGAGTTATGTTCTCTACATATAAAAAACATATGTTCTCTACATATAAAAAACATATAATATAAAAAAGTTATCACTCCTCTACAATAATTTTTTTTCAATATTCTCTTTCTCCTACATATATATTTTGTAATGTGCATATTTACCCTATACACTGATAAACACAACAAATTAACTAAAAACCAAACACATATCCAACATAAAAAATTCTTTAAAACCTATGAAACAATTGCATTCCACAATTATATTATTCCCGCATCGAAATTGATAGCAAACACATGGACTACATTTCAAATTATACAACAAACCAATAAAATAAAAATACATATTTGATAATCACAAATGTTGAATAACTCGCGCGTAGCGCGGCACACCACTAGTCTATTACAATAAAGGAGAGTTGTCTTTTTCCTTATTGCGCCATGTCATCTATAACATACGGGCAAAAATTGACACGTTGATCTCCAATTTCTTCATCTCACTAAAGTCTTTGTACCTAACTATGGGCCAGTTTTTGGGTCTAATGTTTGGATTTTTGTATGTTTTAGCCCATATGTATTTAGGGTATACATGTTTCGTTTATAGAGCATCAACTTCTTGACCCTACAACTAACGCGGCCTCCGATCAAGAAAATTTGTAACGTCTGATGTTTACAATTATTTGATACTTAAATCTGAGCATTTCCGTCATTTATACCACACCTCCAACTCTCTGGGTTTTAATCGAGCTTATCGTCTTCTAAGGTAACCGCTGGAAGCTCTGTCTATAAATGTGTTTGCTCCCATTACATATGCGGAAACTAAAATCATGATCCCTGCAAAGCATCAACTCAATAATGGCGTAGTCCTCCATCCTGCTCACCGATTTGAAAGTTGACCATTGTACAACCACCACCGAGGTCCGTCTTTGAGGTTCTGGCGATGGTGAGATTCAACACCGGCAGATTCCTCACACCACCGCGACAAGAGAAAATCATAAGCTACATCAGGTATGAAATTGCCAGTCTGAAACTGAAATATAGTATGCTAAATAGATTCAATAGTTTGACTCTTCAAGATGTTTTGTCTTGAATAGAGAACTACATCATATATCGTTCCAAACAAAGTTGATCTCACATAATGATTTTTTAGGTTTTCATTATTTCAATACTTTTTTTGATGAGACTGGCAAGGACATCAATGAGAATGCAAACGCTACATTTCAAGATACTCTCGATGATTTGTTTGCTAACGCCACCATGAGTTTCATCATCCTATCTTTTTCTAATGGATACAACGTTTCTGTGTGTGTATGCTCAGGTTGCAGAGTTTTAGGGCCCATCATTGTTAAAAAAAAAAGACAATACCAAAACAAGTTTAGTGAGTTCAATGTTGGAGGACCAACCACAAATTCAAGTAGGAGGTAATATCCTTTTCTCTAAATTCTTGTTGCTAACCAAATTACATAAAGAATCTCCGAAGTTTGTCGCTGCCTATGTCTACTTTTGGTATTTGTCATGTGATCTTCAACCTATGTGCCCACCTTTTGCATCTCTATTATTTTTAAATGCTATGTCAAGGATCCATTTCAACTTTGACAAAGACACCATAACAAGCCTGCCATCAACTGTACGTTGAGTAAGTATCTTCTGAATTGATTTTGTCAGAATAACTTACGCACAAGATGGATGCTTATACGTTCAAAACATCAACCACAGCAGTTTACGTGGCCTTGATGGCAGCGTCCCTTCAATTGGTTCCAAGGACGAAGGTGTTCATATTATCGAGAGCGTGACTGTGGCAGAACCTAACGCACCGATACAACACAAGTTATTGTACATTAATATGCCAAACTCTTTCAATCTCTACTACTGCACAGTAACAAGCAATTTTTAAGAAAACAATAATAGCTCATAAATTCGTGGCTTAAAAGCAAAAAGAAAAAAAAATTGGTCTTAATTATTTTGATAAAAAGTCTAAATTCCATGCTACTATTATTGTTATATTTTTGTTTATAAGAAACTCAAGAAGAAAATTTGAAAACATGTTTTTTGGTCAGATTTTTTAAAATATATATGCTTTAAACGATTTATTTCATGTTTTTTTGGTTAAACAAATAAATAAGATCGTAAAAGTCACTATCAATATTATGTAATAAACAATTAGAATAAATAAAAAGATAAAATATTAATAGAATAAAATAAAAGTAAATGATTGATCTAAAGTTTTTTTCCTAAAAGAGACACTCAAGGGTTCCATAATACAACTACACTAGAATAACATTGGAACCGTAGATAACTAAATGTGGCCTAAGCCAATGCTTTGGCTGCCTTAAGGATGATCTGAGCATGTTTGGAATCCTCACCGGTATTAGTCAAATCCGTTAAAGACAACCACGTCTATAAAAAACCAACATCAATCTCTTGGTGAACTATCTATTTACATCTCTACAAAAATTAGACTTAACTACCAGATATCTTTCCGCTGGAAACGTTAAGGTTCATTATGTTAAAAACAAATAAGAACGTTTCTATTAAAACAACAGTGATTTGGTCTGTGACCTACAAACATCTGCAGAAGGTTTGTATATCAACATAGTTTACCTATACAACATTAACAAGTTATGCATGAGTGAAATGTCTCTCGGAAAAATGTGACCTACAAACAGCTGCAGAAGGTTTGTATATCAACATAGTTTACCTATACAACATTAACAAGTTATGCATGGGTGAAATGTCTCTCGGAAAAACATACTGGCAAATTAGGATGGACAAAAATGAAAACTACATGACATCAATGTTGGAAAGACATCACTAAAGTCAATGCAACTGAGCATATGTAAAAGACTCCAGTGCTACTTAACAACACTCACAACAACAAATGCCACATATTGTTAGCAAAAAAAGAAAACCAACAAATGCCACAGTAACGTATCTCCCCAACAACATAAAAAAGATGCGACCAATCTGACAATTACAAAAAATAAAAGAAATTATATATTTCTTATAAAACCTACTCTACAATTTTTATATTTTATTTTTTAGCTATTAGCCATTAAATTTGTGTATTCAAACAATATAAACATTATTCCACTGCGTTGAAATAATATTACACACCTCACGTATGTCAATAAAATAGGAATCTCTCACATATTGAATTAGACATCCAATTGATAAATGCAAAGCTGAGTACTGTACCTTTCATTCAAAAAAAATTCTATGATTTTTTTTCAGAAAAAAACCTGTAGTTTCAAAACTTAAAAAAAATATAAGTATAATCTTTAATGTGAAATATGATAAATACATAAAAGGACTGTTAGTCTGTTACGAAGATAAATGTTGGAAAGATATTTTGTACTCTACAATTATAGTATATCTCGATCCAAATAATTAGTATCTAATACCAAAAAGCTAAAAATGATAATTATAAATTTATAAAAATAATGTACTAGAATATCATATAAAGGTTGATATTTATAAAAATGTGGGTTAGAACATGTTTGGTAAATATATTTAAGAGGTACTTTAATTTCATATAAAAAATTGTAATACTATTTTTATTGATTATATAAATAATTTATATCAAATTTCGGATATTTGGATTCAACGCATAATGAATTTTTCATCGTATTCTCTCAAATAGGCCTAAAACAATAAAGCCCATAAACTTCCATCAATTCTTTGATTTACAATACGACCCAACTTCACTGGATTCAGACAAAAGGCAAAACATCCGCCACGTCATACTTCACAGAACCAACACCACATGTCAATTGCACAACTCGTGGAGGAAAAAAAGTAAGGGAAAGTAGTGACTTTCCACAGCCAACCCGCAAATGCCGGCTTCTCGGTCCCGTCTACTCCCTCCACCATCTTTCAAACAAACCTGTTTCGTCTCTGCTCCTTTGCTCCGCAGCGAAAATGAACGGTCATATACACTGTGTTCCAGGCCTCAAAGAAGAAGAGATGGATTCAGTCACTGGAAAAACGTTTGAGAGATATGCATTGCCTTCTTTTTCTTCCTCAACGAAGAGAAAAGGCAAAGGAACCACAATTGTGTGATTTACAATCATAGAGTTCTTGACAAAGACGCATTGTACAAAGCTTGGTCTTCTTCTAAGACCCTTTTGCATGTTTACTATCTTGATCCTCGTCTCTTTCACACATTCACTTTTTCTCCTTCCCTAAAACCGTTGGTAATGTTCTAAAAGAACGTTTTGTTTCATCTGAGTTCTTTTTTCTTTAATAAAAGTTGAAGATGCATATATATGAAGTGTTTTGTATCAGTTCGTGAAGTACTACATGAGGTAGTACATGCATGTGTCATGAAGATGAGCTGACTTGGGGTTCATGTTTTGTGATGAACGTAGGCTTGTTGAGCTTGGAAAATGAATCTTAATATGTTCTTAAAGAAATATGGACGTTTTCCATAAAACAAAAGGGAGTTTGCTTGAAGATGAAGTTTTCCATTTAAGAAAAAGAAAAGTTGCTATATGTGTATTTGGAAGACTTGGAGAGCAAGTTGAAGACATAAAGAAAACGTTCTGGTCTTATTATGAGAAATCTAGACCTCAAATAATAAAGAAGAGAGAAAGAGGTTTCCTTGGTGTGTGTTACTGCTTGGTGTCGAAGTACACTTTGAAGCATTGTCAGCATTGTATGATAGAGTCCGATGTGGACTTAGTTTGGTGGCGTTGAACTTTACGCTTTGTATGGTGGATTTAGTCATTGTGTGGACTTAGTGGTGAGCATGTGGTGCATTGGATATGATGTGTTTATGGTGTCACTGGTGTGCGCAGGGTGATGACGTACTTGGTGAAGTACTTCCGTAGATGTGGAAGATTGAAGCCTAGATTCTGGGGGAGTTTAGCACATGAGGTTTCATTGAAGCCTAGACCACAAGTTAAGTACCACTTTTCAAAAATACACTCATTCAAAATATATTAACATTTGGGTTTACACTTTAGTGATTATTGTTTAGGGTTTGGGGTTGAGTTTCTAAATATTTTATAAATATTTAGAAAAATTAGTTTAGTCTATTTTAAAATTTATGGTATTTTTGAAAATAATTATTCACTAGATGATCACCTGCGCGCATGCGCGAGGTGAAATTAATATACTAATTATCGTTGAATATTAATCTTATTGTTTAACCATGATGTCATAAGTCTCCAACCATATAGTTATGGATCATCAATATAATGTTGATATTTTAGAGATATTTTTTATTGATATTCTCTTGATATTTTTTTTGAAAACTTATTTAATTTACATTAGGCTTCAATGATATCATTCGAATGTTATAATTCACCATCTCACTTCGATATGAAGAATCATATTTTTGAAATGATATGATCAAGTAACATTTGAGATTCATGCTTGCGCAAAATGAAGATTAATTATGTATACAAATTATTTGTAGATAATATTATTTATTTTGTATTAATTTACATATTATGCAATAATAAATATATTGCATAATTGAGGAACGAATAGCTATTATGTATACAATTAAATTTGAGTAAGAGCATAAATAAAACAATATTTCTTTTTATTTACAAAACTTTTTGTTGATAAAAAACAAAATAAACCATTTATTTATTTTATATAATATACAATTAAAATCAAATGATATTGATATAGATATATAATATACGTAATATAAATATTTATTTATTGAGTCTTGATACTCATATGATTTTATTAACATTTTTATATATTTTGTGACAAAAATATTATTTTTATTAATATGAATATTATTTTTATTAACACGTTTATATATTTTATATAATATATATATATAATTTAAACAATATTGAAATAAATGTATATATATTAAATGATACTTCATGTTTACATGATTTTATGATCATTTATATCTTGTTATAATAAAAAGTTAAATAATTGATCAAAACAACTTCATCGTAGATTTTTAATAGCCTTAGTAATTTATATTTAAAAATTCAAAATATAGAAAATTAGAAAAAAATCTAGATTTTTTTATTATATAATTATGTGATTTAAAAATGTCTTTCAAGAATATAAAATTGAACAAAATAAATGGAAGATACATATATTGTTATCAAATATTTCTTATTAAAATTATTAATTGTCACATATTTGTTAATCATATTAGGTAATTTCGTATCTTTTATTTTAGGAAAGAATATAAATTATTACTTTACACACGAATAACTAATCTGATAATTAGTTTAATAAAAAAATATAATATATATTTAGATGGACTAACTTATTTTTTTTTTAAAAGATTTTAAAAATCATTGTAGTGATGACATGTGACTACCAAAAAAAGCTCGTATATATAGCTTCATGTTTAATATATATAGCTCGTACATATTATAAAATAATATATATATATATATATATATATATTAAATAATTGAGAAACCAATAACTTACTTAGGATTGATCATAACTTATTTTTTAAGGATTTTAATATTCTAGGATTAATATATATAGCTCGTATATTAATATTTTATAATGACATTTATGTACTAAAATATGTTGTAATGATCCATCTAAGTATATAATTAACATATATGTATTTTATATGATATATAGTTTAATTTAAACAATATTAAAGTATATATATATATATATTTAATATGAATCCATATTAAATGATACTTAATATTCATATGAAATTATGATCATTTGTATCTTTTATAACAAAAATAAAATAAAAACTTTGTTCACAAAATTTTGATTGTAATGCTTTTACTATTTTAGTAATTTATAATTGTTTTTAAAAATTCATAATATAACATGTAAGAATTTTTTTTTAGATTTTTTATTATATGGTTAATGTGATTGTTTAATTTTTTTAAGATATAAATTAAAAAATGATGAAGAATACAAAATATATTATCAAATATTTATTATTCAAAAAAATTAATTTTCACATATATGTTAATCATATTAGGTAATTTCGTAGCTTTTATTTAAGGAAAGAATGTAAAATATCTTTTTATGCACTACTAATCAATATGAATGTTAATTTAATAAACGTATAATCTTTAATTAGATGGACCAACTTTTTTCTAAGGATTCTGAGAATCATCGTGGTGATGACACGTGGTTACACTTTTAAAAGTTTTAATGCTCTAGGATTAATATATAGGGGATTAATGGTAAATTTAAAAAGTGGTATCAAACTTGTGGCAGAACTGAAACTTTCCCTTTTTAAAATCAAAATTTCTAATATATATATATAATGTGTTAAAAAATGTAGAGAAAAAAATATAGAAGGACAAATCTCTCAAATAGTTCTTTTTAAGTTTTATCACAAAATAGTTTTTAAAATGACCGAAATATATTTTTTTTATTTTGAAAATTTTATTATCTTTCTGTTTTTGTTTTCAATTTAAACCTCACCTCAAAAATTTCACCCAATAATAAACTGTAAATTAAGATTAATTAACCCACGAGATATAAATGTATATTTACAAATTTTAATAAATTTTATTTTGGTTATATTTCTCCTTAAATACTATTTTGGTGACAATTTTTTTTAAAATCTAAAATATTTTAGGGTATTTCTCATATAGAAAGTTGGATATGCATTAGTTAAATTCACCATATACATTAATAATATTTTACCAAAAAATATAAAATATAGTAAAAATAGTTCTTGTATTCATAAGATTTCATCAACATATACATAAGAGTTAATTTAAATACAAAAAGAAAAGAATTATAGTTCATATCATATATAATTGTTTCATATATTCAAAGATGATGAAAAATAGATAAATAAATCATGGGCTAAATTTTTTGTGGGCCTTTTTGTGTAACAGTCTGGGCTTCTCAGTTGGAAGACACTCCCAGAGTTTTGTTCGATGGTAGATCCTATTGATTCGGATCTGAATTTTGAATGTGTTGAGAAATTCTCGTGTGAATCCGAATCAGTCTGTGATGATGCAATCATGCAAAAGCTTTTTAGTTGTTTCGTCGCCGGCAGACCATCAGTAAGATTGTGAAGATACAGGTACATCCCGCGCATCCATGGCTCGTTACGGTCGTCGGGCAATGATGCGGATCACATCTTCGTCTGGAACTGGGAGCATCGTCAGGTTTCTAGTTTTAATCGAAATTCTGATTCAGTTTGGTTTCGCTCCGGATTGTATCCTGAAAGTAACTGACCATTTTTGCTTAGGTGATTTATGAATTGAAAGGTGGCGGAGTTGACGAGAGCGTGCCTAGTTAAAGAAGCTCGCTGAGGGAGACTCCGGTGAGCCATGATCAACTTATTCCATGTCAATTTCACTAGAGCATATGTTTTACTTCATTTTTTCTTCGAAATAAAACAAATGTTCAAAAAACATGCTAGGTTGTAGTTAGATTCTATATAGGGGATTTTGTAACAAAATAGAAAAATCATTGGAATTGAATTTTATTACTACAATTTTATAATATGGTGATAATGGAGATAGACGATTCCAAGTGTCTTCAACTTCAGGTTCAAATCGACTCGGCAAAATGGCAGGCCAGAGTTGGTCACATAGGGATCAACACAATGAAAGTGATGATAGGGAAAGAATTTGTTTCAGGACTTCCTAAGATTAAACTCGAGAAAGAAACATGTAATTCATGCTTACGTGGGAAACAAACGAGACTGCCTTTTCCAAAAGCCACAACATACCGTGCAATAAAGGTACTTGAACTTATACATGGAGATCTTTGCGGGCCAATTTCACCACCTACAGCAGGAAAGAAACAGTATATATTCGTGCTCATAGAGACAAATATATACTCGTACCCTTGTTCACCTAGGAACCGAACCTGGTTCAAAAGCATACAAAATGTTTGATCCTACAAATAAAAAAATAATAGTCAGTAGAGACGTAGCGTTCGACGAGAATAGAAGCTGGAAGTGGAACAAATTCATTACAGAAGGCATCGAGCAACCAGGGAAGTTCAAAGTCACCTTTGGAGACTTTGGAAATCAAGGTTTAGAACAGAGCCATAACGAAACAGAGGATACAATCTCTACTGATGACGAAAACGAAGGTGCAAACAACGATCAGGTTAGCGATAGCAACAATCAAACATCAACCGTGGAAGAAGATGAAGATGGTGAGATTGAACAAATAGAACCAAGAAGATCAACAAGGATCAGTAAAAAACCAAGTTACCTAGATGACTACATATACATTGCAGAAGAAGAAGGTGAACATCTGTTGCTGTTACTGAATGAAGAACCATGGGACTTTAAAGATGCCATAAAAGAAAAAGTATGGAGAGACGCCTGCGAAGATGAGATCGAGTCTATAGTCAAAAACAACACATGGAATTTGGTCGATTTACCTAAGGGAGCTAAAGCAATCGGATTAAAATGGATCTTCAAGATAAAACGCAATGCAGACGGGAGCATAAACAAATATAAATCCAGGTTGGTCGCCAAAGGCTACATTCAGAGGCATGGTGTAGACTTTGAAGAAGTGTTTGCTCCTGTTGCTCGCATTGAAACAGTGAGATTCATCATTGCACTAGCAGCATCACACGAGTGGAAAATTCATCACTTAGATGTGAAAATTGCATTCCTCCATGGTGATCTAAAGGAAGATGTCTACGTTAGTCAACCAGAAGGTTTTGAGGTTAAAGGAATTGAGGAAAAGGTTTATAAAATAAATAAAGCATTGTATGGATTGAGACAATCCCCAAGAGCTTGGAATGAAAAGCTAAATTGTGTCCTCGAAACTCTGAAATTCTCAAAGTGCTGCAAAGAACCATCCTTGTACCAGAAAAGGGAGAAGGAGAAAATACTTATGGTGGCTGTCTATGTCGATGATCTACTAGTTACCGGCTTGGATGTTAACATGATATAAGATTTCAAAAGGGAGATGTCAGCTAACTTTGAGATGAGTGACCTCGGTCTACTATTTTACTACCTAGGTATCGAAGTAAGTCAATTTGAAGGTGGGATAAGTCTGAAACAAGAAAGGTACGCTAAGAAAATTTTGACATAAACTGGCATGGAACATTGTAACGCAGTACAAGTTCCAATGGAGTTTGGCCTTAAAATATCGAAAGCAAGTGAAGAACAGAGTATAGATGAGAAAGAGTACATGCAAAATATTGGATGTCTGCGATATTTACTGCATTCTCGACATGATCTTGCATTCAGCGTCGGTGTACTAAGCAGGTATATGCATAATCCGAAGACATCTCATGGTGCAGCACTCAAGCAAGTCCTAAGGTATTTGAAGGGAACTCTATCTCTCGGTCTTGTTTTCAAACGGGAAAACAAAACAGAGTTGATCGGCTATAGTGCTTTGAGTCACAATATCGACGAAGATGATGGCAGGAGCACCACGGGACATATCTTTTACTTAAATGGTTGCCCGAATCTTATACTGCAAGTTGGCGAACAAGACTCACCGTTAAAGATATGGGAGGCGATAAGCAAGCGATATCAAGGGGCTGAGCGTGTCAAGGAGGCACGTCTACAAACCCTTATGTCAGAGTTTGAAAGAATTAAGATAAATTCTTCAGACACAATAGATAACTTTGCTGGAAAGTTATCAGAGTTAGCAGCACAGGCTGCATCTCTAGGAGAAACCATTGAAGAAAGCAAGCTTGTGAAGAAGTTTCTCAACAGTCTACCCAGAAGCAATACATCCATATTATTGCCTCTCTCGAGCAAGTCCTCGATCTGAAGACGACATGATTCGAAGAAATCATAGGAAGACTCAAGGCCTATGAAGAACGTATTAGAGAGGAGGAGAACCATGGAGAACCGCAAGGAAAGTTGTTACTTGCAAGCTCAGAACAACATAGTTCTACAGAGGTAGGGGATATAGAGGTCGTGGTAGAGGAGGCAGAGGATATAGAGGATGTGGTAGAGGAAGATATAACTCACAAGAACGTTCTACAAATCACTCTTTCCAATAAAAAGATAAGAAAGAAAAACCACCTCTAATTTGCTTGCGATGTGATAAACCTGGACATTGGGATTCTACATGTCTAGAAAGATTACAAAAGTTGGAGGAGGCAAATAAAACAGAAACAGAAGTAGCTGATCCAGCCCTCTATATGCAAGAAATTGTATTCTTGAATGAAGAGAATATCATTCCAAAGAATTACGTGAACCCTAAGGATGAAGATGGAATATGGTACCTCGATAATGGAGCAAGCAATCATATGACCGGAAACAAGCAATATTTCTCTGAGCTCAACCAGAATATAAAAGGTAAAGTTAAGTTCGGAGATGGATCATGCATTGAAATAGGAGGGAAAGGTTCGATTTTATTTCAAAGCAAAGCGGACGAACAACAACTCGTCACAGATATCTACTACATCCCCGAGCTTAAGAGCAATATTTTGAGTTTGGGACAAGCTACGGAAGCTGGTTGCGATGTCAGAATGAGACAAGATTTCTTGACTCTACATGATCCAAGTGGAAGACTATTGGTGAAAGTCATACGATCGTCAAACAGACTTTACAAGATTTGTCTGAGGATTGGAAAACCGATATGCTTACACACAAGAACTGAAGATGAAACTTGGAAGTGGCATGCAAGGTTGGGACATATAAACTTCAAAACGTTAAAAGCTATGTCCAACCAGAAGATGGTCTACGGCTTACCAGAGATCAGAGAAGAGAAGAAGATGTGTGAATCGTGTTTGGTTGGCAAACAAACACGTCAAGCGTTTCCAAAGGCTACCATGTACCGAGCATCCAAACCACTCGAGCTTCTTCATGCAGACTTATGTGGTCCGATAACACCACCAACCATCGCTCATAACAGATACATATTTGTCATCATTGATGACTTCTCAAGATACATGTGGACAATCTTGATGAAAGAAAAAAGTGATACGTTTGGTATGTTCAAGACGTTTAAAAGTCTGATAGAGAAGGATCTTGGAGAAGAGATCATTACTCTGAGAACTGATAGAGGAGGTAAATTCACTTCAAAAGAGTTCCAAAAGTACTGTGACAAAAGTGGGATTAAGAGGCATCTCACAGCTCCTTACACACCGCAGCAGAACGGCATCGTGGAAAGGAGAAATATGACGTTGATGGAGATGACAAGAAGCAATCTCAAGGCGATGAAAGTACCAAACTACTTATGGGGAGAGGCAGTGCGTCATGCAACATACGTGATCAACAGGGTGCCTACAAAATCCCTTGTTAACATGACTCCATATGAATGTCTTAGAAAGAAGAAACCGAACCTTGAACACTTGAAGGTTTTCGGTTGTCTAGCTTACTCGAAGGTTGAAGCAGCAATCCTCAAGAAACTAGACGATAGATCACAACCATTAGTGCATCTTGGAATCGAGCCAGGATCCAAGGCATATAGGTTGTACAATCCCTCAACTAGAAGAATCGTTGTAAGCCGAGATGTAGTTTTCAATGAGAAAACTAGTTGGAACTGGAAGGGAGATGATGGAGGCGATCCAGGTATGTTTCAAATGACGTGGGGAGACGTCATTGATGAAGGTCATGGACCATACAATTCTGGAAATCCTCAAAACGAGTATAATGAAGACAATGATACGTCTGAGTCTGTTCAACCTCAAAACGAGCTTGAACAAGAACATGATCAAGAGGGAGTAGAAACTGAAGAAGTTGAATATGTTCAACCTCAATTAAGACGATCAGACTGAACAATAAAACGTCCTGATTATCTTAATGACTACATACTTCAAGCTTCAGTGGAATGTGAGATTCTACTCTTGTTGATCAACAATGAGCCAAGATGTTTCAGAGATGCAAAAGAACACAAGGAGTGGAGATTAGCATGTAAAGAAGAAATTGACTCAATTAACAAAAACAAGACGTGGGTCTTAGTTGATAAACCAAGCGGGATAAAGATTATTGGTTTCAAGTGGATTTTCAAGATAAAGAAGAATGCCGATGGTACTATCAACAAATACAAGTCGAGATTAGTGGCTAAAGGATACGTACAGGAATCTGGCATAGACTTTGATGAAGTTTTTGCACCGGTAACTCGTATAGAAACCATACGATTGCTAAGTGCATTAGCAGCATCGAACGGATGGGAAATTCATCACTTGGACGTCAAAACAGCTTTCTTACATGGTGTGTTAAAGGAAAAAAGTTTATGTTGAACAACCCGAAGGTTTTGAAGTCAAAGGCGAAGAACACAAAGTGTATAAGCTTACAAAGGCGTTGTATGGCTTAAGACAAGCTCCACAAGCTTGGAACACGAAGTTAGATGAAGTCTTGAAAGGTCCGAACTTCCAAAGATGTGCAAAAGAATCAGCCGTGTATCGCAGGGAAGAGAAAGGAACACTTCTCATCGTTGCTATTTACGTTGACTATCTGTTTGTCCCTGACAATAGTCTCAAAGCCATAAGTGATTTCAAGAAAGGAATGTCATCTAATTTTGAGATGTCAGACCTCGGAAAACTCACTTATTATCTTGGTATTGAGATGTTTCAAGGAGAAACATGAATTGAGCTTAAACAAGAAGGTTATGCAAGGAAAATTCTAAGCGAAGCAGGTTTAGAGAAGTGCAATCCGACTCAGATACCTATGGAGTTTAGACTGAAAGTCTCAAAAGGTACATAAGAAGCAGATATAGATCCTACGAGCTATAGAAGGAATGTTGGATGTTTAAGGTACTTGTTACACACTCGTCCAGACTTAGCTTTCTCTGTTGGAGTCGCAAGCAGGTATATGCAGAGCCCTCGCAAATCACATGGCGAAGTAATGAAGCAGATACTACGATATCTCAAGGGAACTGTCGATATGGTTTAAAGTTTAAGCGTGGAGGATCAAAAGAAATCACTGGATACAGTGATAGTAGTCATAACATCGACCAAGACGATGGAAGAAGCACTACTGGTCATATGTTCTACTATGGATCATCACCTATCACGTGGTGTTCACAGAAGCAAGGCACAGTTGCATTGTCTACGTGTGAAGCCGAGTTTATGGCAGCAACGGAAGCAGCACGACAAGCGATATGGTTACGTGATCTGTTAAGCGAGATTACAGGCTTTGACCTTAATTTTGTAATTTATTTACATCATTACTATTATGATGATGTGTCACTCTCTTATGCATCCTCAACGTACTTTTCTTATTATCCTTTAATAACTAGATTAATTACAATTAATGTCATTGGTCCAACTTATATTTAAATCATTCATATACCTAATATAAAACAAAGCTAAATGATTGGATTAACATGGTCTAGGTCCATCCGCGGATTGATATGATATTTTGAATAAATTATAACCTTTCAAATAAATTAATATGAAATTCAATGAAATAAATTGCATACCTTTTTTCTTTTTCACTGAACATCTTTTGCCATTAAAAAGTTATATAAACTTTAGTTGATGTAACAACTACTAATGAATTTTTTATGGGCTAAACTAAACAATGTTAACATTTACTATATACAAGTTTTAATAGATAAAACTTTGGTGTGAATTTAAATATATAAGGATATAGTTTGATTATTAATTAGCACAACATTATGCATAGTTTATGATATAAGATAATCGGTGCTATGCATAGTTGTATATACAATATTTTTGTAATAATTTAGTGAATATAGATTTAAATGATATTAAATGTTACGAAAATATGAAATTATGTATGTATGAAATATATTCTGATATATGTTAAAGGCACTATTATTTTTGAAATATTCAAAGATCAAATATGATAATGGATTAAAAGGAGAGTTATTTTTACGCATGGCAAAATTTCTGCCATAAATCATAAAAACATTAAATTTGTGTTATAAATATTTGAAAGCACCAAATTTATTATGTGTCAGACTTGAATAAAATAATTTCTTAATTTAATTATGTAAATATTCAAAATTCTCTATATATATTAATATTATAAATCTTTGGTATTAACATACCAGATGTTTTTAGTCCATAATATTTGGTAATTGAAATTCTAAAATAAAGAATATTTTGTGATAAAAAATTATGTAGATCTTCTTTTTATATTCACTTTGTTTACTATATACTTATAATTGTATATTTTGCAACCTATTTACTAATATATAATGTTATTATCATTAAAAAGACATTCACTCTGCACAAAGCGCATGTCTTAACCTCGTTCCGTAGTATTTATGGTGAACATCTTTATGTATATTAGAGGAATGTCTAATTGCTGAGGAGAAACAAGCAATTAAGATCATAGAGAAATGTTCTGTAATCAGGTCCTTTATGTATATTAGAGGAATGTACATTGGTGGTGCGGCGCTGCTGGTAGTTATCTCTCTTTGATCTTGAAGATTGACCTTTTCTATATCTTTCTCTCGGACAAAATTAAACTCCATGTTATTACTCTTGAGTTCGAGGGTTTTTTTTTCCGTTAAACTTTCAAGAGGATACTTCTAGTTAATATTTTGGGTCAGTACAACTCCAATATATCCGATTTAAATCGATTTATCTGGACAACATTTGTAACATGGTCAAAGGAGGAATGATTCTCTATTCTTGATAATTCAATCCTTAACATGAATAAACAGAAGAAAAAAATAATGAATCATCAACAAATAATTTTCAAATTCAAAGCATGCTACCATTTACGACCTATATGTGTGATAACTCTACAAATTGTAAATCATCGTCTCTAGATATGACGCTAAATTAACTGTGAACTACTCGTGCTTAGCTTTCATCTAATAGTTTGTACATATACCATGATGCAATAACTCAAATGGTTTCATTGAAGAAACGAATTTACCAAGACAACTACTCAAAAAGAAATCTATCTGTATGAGATATAATCAAAAGCATGTCTTGAAACAGACACAATGTGTGTTGAGTGAGTAAAATGTCATTTCTTCTTCTTTTGTCATCGGTTCCAATGAGTTGAGCCGGAGCTGATGGTACCATAAACCACTATTCTCTAACCCGCCTCTCTAACATGTCACTACTCACATTCCTCCACACAATTTCCCTCGTGAACCACTCTACAAACGCTATCGTTATTAAGTACTTCACCGGAACAACCGCCAATATAACTGCCACAATCACAACCTAATATTAGAAAATGAAGCATGTGGCCTGAAGAGCTACTCAGTGCATCAAAAAGATTATGAACAGTGATTACATCAGAAATGGCAGGACATGACAAACCGGAGCAATTCTTGCAAAAGCTTCATGTCCAACATGCATTTTCTCAGCAACCTGTTCAGCATGTTTGCAGAAGAAAATTCTGTTGCAACTCCTTCCAAATATAGGCAAAAGAAGTCTTGAGTGTTTACTCCGAGTTCGGGTTAATGATTATGAATTTTTAAAGATGATTTGTGGGAAGTTAAGAAGACGTTTTATAGATTTGACGAAGAGTTTACGAAAGCAATAGTATGTACAAACACTAAGAAAGGACAAATCTTTGATCGGAATGATAACCGGTAAGAATAAACCCCAGTTCCAGCCGTTTAAGTGTAGTATGCTTAATTTCAGATCCCCTCTCTCTTCTTATCTGTTCCTTTTATATCGGCTGTCCGAGGGCGCATTCTGGTCTTGACCTAATTTGGCGTGGGCCGAAAATGGGTTGGGCCGGAATCTCCCGGGCTGGGTTGTCTTCTTGTTCCCTTTTTGGGTTGAAAATCAGTATGTTATCGGACTTGATAGGGGAGTGTAACTCTCCTTCAATAGTAATCCCCACTAGTTCGTTGCGAAGGTGTTGGGTATTCTTGACGGACTGTTCAAGTGTTGGTTCATCAGATAGTGATTTCGTTCTTTGTAATGGCGGTTCTTTCATATGGAAAATGTGCGTTGTGCTGGGATGGAGGGGGGGGGGATTTACGCAATCGTTGGGCGACACGTGGTGCAGAATTAGGGCTTTTTCGGTCGGTTATTAATTGTCCGTGTAATGATTGTGCTGCTCGCTTTTTACAATTTCCCTTCTAGAAAAGGTGAAGGCTAAGTCGTTTAACATGTTACTTTCGCTCTCTTAGATTGTAATCTCGTTTAGTCTGTCTTGACTTTCTCTCTCTAACCCCTTTTCTGCCCGAGAAAGCGAGGATCCAGATCTCGATGGATCTCGATCATAAGAACTCGAACAAGAATAAGAAGGCTGAGAAGCCTTTGTGTAAAGATGCCATAAGGGGAAGAATATCGATAAGTCTGTCGAAGACACCGAACAGCTGAGGCTGCGCCGAAGAAATCTCAAGGAGATGCTGCGTTCAAATTCGAACATGAACAGTTGAGGAATTTTGCCGAGCAGCAAAGGAAAACTGGGGGAGCTGTTTTGGCCATGGAGGGCAGTTTGGCAGGAACCGCCGTTAGGAGAGCTGATAGTATCACTGACAAGAGAGTTGAAGGAGGGTCTGCGACACTTAAGTCCAGCGGGATCATCCCGGCCGGACGCACCGAGAAGAAGTATGTTTGGTCAGAGCACAATCCGTCCAGAACGAGGGAGAGGTCTTCGAACAAGAATCCTACTGAAGAGCTACCAAGGCCAGTGCAGCCGATTCGGATGGAGGAGAACAGAGGCTTCTCGGCATTACAACCGCTGCCAGAGAATTTTATTCTTCCTGCCGAAGTCGCTGGTCAGGAGTGGAAGGGTATCCAGCCGTCAAAGTCCAGCTATGTGGCGAGACTGGCCGGCCTACTCATGGCGCGGGTGCACCTCCTAGTTTGACGTTTATTGACCCGAGGGTGAACGTGCGACCGTGGTCTCCTCCTCATAGGATATGCGTGCGTCTATGAGTCGTGGTTCGGAAGGGACGCTAAGCTGTGGCTCCCTATTCCGCATCTGGCCACAGCATACTGTTGTAGGAGGGACATGTCCTAGTGGATGACGAGGTCGGTCAGGCTGGCGGTGGTCTTGTTGGTGAAAACGGCCGAATTGGAAAATTTTCTGAATGTTCAGACCTTTTAGGAATTATGCATGTTGTCGGTGAAGACGAAAACGATGGGTTATATCTTCAGCAGCAGCCACTAGCTGCAGGGGAACACGCAATTGGCCACTATAATTCCAGCGTGTGAGGTTATTACAGATATTTCAGAAAACTCTAAGATTTCAAAGCTTTCTTTCTAGATCACAACTCTTTGGGAAAATTGGTGAATAGATGTTTAGAAGAAAAAAAGATTGATGTGTTTGAAGCAATACAATAACTCAAATATAAATCATGTAAACATTCCAAAAACGAGATTTCAGAAACTATTCAGCTAATCTAGCAGTGGATGTGTCAAAATGGGTAAACCAACTCAAACCAAACCATAACCAAATGGTTTTAAGCTTATATTGGTTATGGGTTAAGGTTAACCCATAGCTCATTTAAGTTAATGAGGTATTGGTCTTAATGGCTTACCCATGAGTTATAATACTATAGTTTAAATGTATGTTAACTAAAGATGTTATTTTAGAGACTAAAAATAAAAATATTGATTAGACTTTGAAAACACATAGTTTATAGGAGGGACGCTAAGTTGTGGCTCCCTATTCCGCATCTGGCCACGGCATACTGTTGTAGGAGGGACATGTCCTAGTGGATGACGAGGTCGGTCAGGCTGGCGGTGTTCTTGTTGGTGAAAGCGGCCGAATTGGAAATTTTGCTGAATGTTCAGACCTTTTAGGAATTATGCATGTTGTCGGTGAAGATGAAAACAATGGGTTATATCTTCAGCAGCAGCCACTAGCTGCAGGGGAACACACAATTGGCCACTATAATTCCAGCGTGTGAGGTTATTACAGACATTTCAGAAAACTATAAGATTTCAAAGCTTTCTTTCTAGATCACAACTCTTTGGGAAAATTGGTGAATAGATGTTTAGAAGAAAAAAAGATTGATGTGTTTGAAGCAATACAATAACTCAAATATAAATCATGTAAACATTCCAAAAACGAGATTTCAGAAACTATTGAGCTAATCTAGCAGTGGATGTGTCAAAATGGGTAAATCAACTCAAACCAAACCATAACCAAATGGTTTTAAGTTTATATAGGTTATGGGTTAACTCAATCCATTTGACAAATGGATTGTGGTATTTGCTGAAAAACATGATTATACGGTTTGGCGAGAAAACTCAATTTTGCGGTTTTGGTGGAAAAACTTGATTTTGCGGTTTTAGCGAGAAAACCCGATTTTAAGGTTTTAGCGGAAAACCTAATTTTGCGGTTTCGGCGGAAAAAACCCAATTTTTCGGTTTTGGCAGAAAACCCCGATTTTGCAATTTTGACAAGAAAACTCGATTTTGCGTTTTGGCGGGAAAACACAATTTTGTGGTTTTTGTGGGAAAATTTGATTTTGTGGTTGTGGTGGAAAACTCGAGCTTGCGGTTTTGGCGGAAAAAAAGAAGATTTTACGGTTTTGCGGGAAAACAAGATTTTGCGGTTTTGGCGGAAAAACCAGATTTTGTGGTTTTGACAGGAAAACTGATTTTGCGGTTTTGGCGGGAAAACGATTTTGCGGTTTTGGCAAAAAAACTCGATTTTGCGATTTTAGTGGAAAAACATCATTTTGCGGTTTTGGATTGGATTGGGTTACCAATTAAGTTTTATCAATTTTGACACCCCTACCTAGTAATAGAACAAAGCTTGGAGTAAACCTTTCCCGCATTCGAACCCATAATAAGACTGCAAAGAGAACTACTCGCAACCTTAATATTAGTAAAAGCACCCAAGATATGAAATATGAATCCTCGTATCCGCAATCACAATCCTCTGTCTTCATCGAGTTCTCAATAGCAAACTTAGTGTTCCCTCCTTTCTCAGACAACCTCCCAATCGCCCTCGACAAATGGCCTTACAATTTCATAAAACTTAGTTTTATGAAACGTATTATGATTAACCTCAAACGTTGGCCCAACAAAGGCCTTATAAATTCATTATACTTATTCTTTTCTTGTACTAACTAGTTTGTGCCACTTGGTTATTGTCTCTTGACCATAACTTTGTGTAAATTTAATCTCATATACTGTTAACTTAGACGTGCAAAATAAACCCCTAAATAACTGTTAAAGAATCCACTTATTTATGTATTATGCTACTAAACATCCTTAATCTCAGACGACTCGGTCAACATTCCATCCTCAGAAGAGGGACAAAATTAGGAATATCGAAACCTAGCATGAAGGCATGCACGAAGTCAGCAGACATCTGGAGATTGCTGACGTCACAAGTGTCGGCTCGGGTCTTGAGCTCGACTTTGCGCGACTTGAGATTCATCCTGATGTCCACCTTCATCTGGTCGTAAACCGGTGTGTACATGTCTAACCACGCTTTCTTGACTGAAGTGTACCGGTTTGGTGGTACGGGTATCTTTCTGAACTGGACGACTTCCATCTGATTAGACTCTGCCATTATTAACCTACCTACAATGTGTTTTATTAAAATTTAAACATAGATAAAGCAAGACGGATCTCAAAACTCAGGCAACATCTCAATCTAACAAGGATTATTGGAAGTTCAGGAGCTAGCGATTCAGATTTTAGAGTGGATTCGAGATTAGAATACATACCTGACTCTTTGATTGGGAGCTGGTGGTGGGAGAATGGTACGAAAGAGAGAGAAGCTGCTGCTGGTAGGTGGAGGAAAGGTTTCTCTGACTGCTTGAAGGTTTATTAAGCTTTAGGTTTTATCTGTGTACCAGCACATTTATACTGTTATGAACCAGACGGTTCGGGAATGCACATAAGTGGGCTTATCTACTTGGTCTACACTTAGACCAATCGGCCCATATGCATCAGGGATGGGCCAGCCCATTTACCATTTAGTCCAACCGACTTTAGGCCTTGTAAACTTGTCCCACATCGCCTATAAGGTGTGGGCAAGTCGGCCATATACTCATATATATATATGTATCCCCTTTGTACTTATTTGATATACAAGAAAGCAATAAGACAAAGTCATATGACACTTATCTAAACCCTAGTCGCCTACTTCTCTCTCTCTCTCTATCCTAGTTCTTGTCGAGTTAAACCTCTAGAAGACACGAGATTCACAACACGTTATCAGCACGATCCTGCTCTGAAACCAACCATCTCGAGTCCTAGATCGAAGCTCAACCAGCCGGCACAACCCATACACCATCCGGAACCCTAATCCGCGATCCTCTCTCTCTCTTAGATTTGATCGATTGTTTTCATAGATCTAAGAACTAATCTTTTGTATCTTGTCTTTGGTTGATTGTTTAAGGTTCCCAAGAGGAAACCCAAGGAGAAAATCGATCAAGGATTAAGGTATGTCATCTAATCCATCTTAAGGTTCATCGATTTTGTTTAGAATTGTTGTTAAGATTGTTTCGGTTTGGTTTTTGATTTTCGCCATTGATAAGAACCTTTAGGTTGCTAGATTCATTGTTAGGCGGCTAGAAATCGAAAATACCAAAACCCTAATAGAAAAGGAAAACCTAGATCAATCCAATTTAGGAAAACCTAACCTAAAAGAAAAACCCTAATCCAAAAAGGAAAACCTAAATCAATCCAATTTAGGAAAACCTAAATCAATCCGATTTAGGAAACCTAATCTAAAAGGAAAACCTAATTATAAAAGGAAAACCTAATCAGAAAATGAAACTTTCCTAAATTAGAAACTTACCTAAAACTTACCCAAACTTACCAAATTAGAAACTTACCCAAAATGGAAACTTCCCTAAAAAGGAAATTTTCCTGAAATGGAAACTTCCCTAAAAAGGAAACTTTCCTAAAATACCTAAACTTACCTAAAATACCTAAAACCCAAACTTTCCTAAAAAGGAAACTTTCCTGAAAATGAAACTTACCTGAAAAGGAAACTTTCCTAAAAAGGAAACTCACCTAAAATGGAAACTTTCCAAATTTCTAAAATTATAAGATCGAAATCTTAAACCACTAGATTAGTTAAAGAAAGTTTGTTTTTATGCTTTGGTCGATGATACTAGACCTATTGGTCGATGATGTTAGACCCACTGGTCAATGATGCTAGACCTATGGTCGAGGATGCTAGACCTATGGTCGAGGATGCTAGACCATGAACCGCGAATGGTCAGTGGTATGTACCGTGCAGTATGGACGGGTCACGAATACGGATGAAAGACATGCACGGCCAGTCACGTACCATAAGGTACAAACCCGCGGTTAAAACATGAACCGCGGATGGTACATACCATGCGGTAACGGCGGACCACGAAGGCGGATGATAGACAGTACGTACCATGCGATACGACCGATCACGTACCATTCAGTACGAACCCGCAGTGATCCGTACGAACCACGAACCGCGGTCATACCACGACCACAGACGGTCGATCACCCGCACCATGCGGATAGACCAAGGTCCATATAGGTCGATGATGCCTACCCTCAGGTACGGTTAGAACATTGATCCGCAACGATCAATGATGTGTACCCAGTACGTCTAGATCGCGGATGGTCAATGACCCGTACCAGTACGTACGGATAGACCACGAACCACATAGGTCGATGAAGCGTACCACGACGTACAGCCAGACCGTGTGCTTGTCCAATCGGTTTTCAAAATGATTTTCATTACGATTTTAAATGGACAAGAGATGTGGTATGATAAGTCCTAAACAATCTGAATCTCATTTTCAGATGCCAAACATCACAAACTTGGACTTTGCACCCCTCAATGTCAAAGGTGACAATTACCTGCAATGGGCATTAGACATTGAGATATCTCTTTGAGCCGAAGGCCTAGAGCATTGCATCATTAAAGATAGCAATGCCAGCAAGAGAGAAAACTCAAAAGCCCTGATGCACATCCGACATCACATAGAAGAAAGCTTGAAAGCTCAATACCTCACAGTGAATGATCCATATGAGCTATGGAAAGAATTCAAGATGAGATATGATCATCAGAGGACCCTGGTTCATCCAGCGGCCACCTATGAGTGGATACACCTTAGGATTCAGGACTTCAAGTCCGTGAACGAGTACAACTCAGCCTTGTTCAGAATAGCCTCACAACTGAGGCTATGTGGCGATATTGTAACTGATACGCAGCTCCTAGAAAAGACATTCCAGACAATGTCTTCAAGCAACATTTTGCTCCAGCAACAGTATAGAAAAAAAGGTTTCAAAACCTATAGTGAACTCATTCACTGTCTATTGCTTGCTGAACAAAACAACGAGCTGCTCTTGAAGAACAGTGAGCCTAGACCCCCAGGTACTAAGCCTGTCCCAGAGGCACATCATGCCCAGCCTAAGGATGATACAGAGGCCAACCATGTTCATTATGACCAAAAGGGTCGCAGTTCCTCATATGGTCGAGGACGCGGCCGCGTAAGTCAAACGCGAGGACGTGGACGTGGTAGCCATAACAAAGGGCGTCCTACCCCTTATGATCGTCCAAACCAGTCAAATCATGGACATGGTAAAAGCAAAGGCACTGGGATATCTTCAAGGATTCAGAATCCTAGGACCTCACCTTGCCTCAGATGCGGGATGTCAAACCATTGGGCAAAGAATTGCCGAACCCCTAAGCATCTGGTAGACCTCTATCAAGAGAGACTAAAAGGCAAGAATCCAGAAGCTCATATGATGTATCAGGATGATGAGGGCGACTTTGATCACGACAAAGAAGATCCTACAGATCTCGAAACTGATCATAGCAAAGACGATCCTACGGATCATGAAACTTCAGACATGCAAGTGATGTTTTGGTGTTTAGGCTTTTATATTTCTAAGTTTTTTTTTATTTTATAAAGTGATTGATTAAATAACATAAGGATATTCAATATTATAAGACCACAAAGTAACAAAAGGCATTCACCCAAATGAAAGACCCATTAAGTTATATACCTCAGTATAAATGGTTTCCACATTAAACCAATGGGCAAAGGAAACATCAGTTCCTTTCAGATTATAAGCCTTATAAGAAAATGGTCAATGACTATACCTATATACTCTGACCTATACTATGCTAAGGATCAGTATGATACGAGCCAAACAGCCATGGTAACCAGATTGGTATACCACACGAAATTACACTTAATGGCATGACCGGATTAGCCATCCGAGTCCAAACTTGATGCAAAGAAAGAAAATGCACAAAGAGTTATCCCATAAAATCTCTCATTGTGTAACATGTAAACAAGGGAAACTCATTAGGCTTTATTGTCCTAAGCATCACGAAATTATAAGTATGTTCATGAGGGGGAGTGAGGACAAATCATGTGGTCCATGAACACACTAAAATTTCGTGCACCATGGTTTACAACCATGCTATAAGTGGCTTAGAGTTTTAAATCTCTCGGTGGTACATCATCCACGTCAAGCCTAATGCTTAAGGACATCATGAATATACATGTGTAAAGATGATATGCATCAGGCCATATAAGTGAGCATAGATATTCTCATCTCAGGTCAAGGGTGATAAACCAGACATATACCATCTTAACGAAATCTGAATATTCCACCACAGACATATGTGCTACTTAAGATGGAACCTCTGCAGAGGATTGTGGATGAGAATATATGTTGGATGGGAGTACGACTTTCTTCCACGAATTATAAGGAACTTTGAGCCAAATATGGGTGATCAGATTAAGTGGTCAGGTTCACGGATTGCATCAGTAATCCGACCATCCAACATTAAAGGAGAAAGTTATAAGCGGGTAAAGAGAATGATATCAACCATCATTGTCTTGGCAAGATCCTCGGACAAGCAAAGATAAGACGTCCAAAGCTAGTAACACTAGATGCCAAACACATTGACCCTAAAGTAATACCAACTTGCACCAAATGAATTGTTGTCCTAGAAGAGACACAATCAAGTTGCTACAGAGTCTATAAAAGATAGACCAATATGTTCCATAATATAAAGGAACCTCGGAAGGAAATGAAATGGTGCATAGAAATTCCCGAGGTCATAAATGGAAACCATTCCAGACATAGATATGGTCGACCACAATACAAGATACCATACAATGGAATTTGGGACGCCAAAATCCATGGTACTTAAGGTGATTTGGGACGCCAAAATTCATGGTACTTAAGGTGATTTGGGACGCCAAACACCAAAGTATTAAAGGTCATAAGATTGCAATCTACTATGTCATGTCTGGAACACAATGGAACGCATAAAAGGGTATCGATACCAATGATATAAGAATGCGCATACAAAGTAGCACTTGAATATAAAACGAGGATCATCAACCCACATGAGAGTAGTCATACTCATAAGAAACGTGGGGTTTATAGGTTTAAAGTACCTATTGAAAAGAGATGGACGTATTGGCCATAGAACGCCATCAAACCAGTGAATGGGGTCGTGTGACTAAAAGAAAACCGTGAGATAAAAGGGCATGGTCACGTGGTCTAAGACGTGCATGTTCCTATTTACAGCATTTGAACATAGCTGATTACACAAGGTTACTCACAGAGACCAAGGAACCACATATATAAGATCTGTGGTGGATGCTACTACAATCCAAAATGAAAATGTCTGGAAAGAAATGATGATGTAGTAAGCAATATCTTGATCACTGGATCAAGGTACTAAAGGTACCATAAAGATGAGAAAAGAAATTCTCAAAGAACGGCTTTGTTCCTTAGCCATCTAGAACTGATACAGTTGCAGCTGCATATGATATTATCAATCAAATGATAATCAATGAATGAGTTCTATAAGAACCATCATAATCAGTTCATATATTCATTACATGAATAAAATTCCTTGTGTTCACAAACCAACTTGAAAGAAAGTTGATTGATTCCAAAACGATACAAGTTATCGATTTGATTCTTAGACAAGTTATGGTCATAATATTTGGATCTTCAGATCCTGGTCTATATGGTTTATGGTTGTTAATAAACTAAGAACATATTGAAAGAAATATGAAACGGTCATAAAGAATGATTCCATCCACATCGACCATAGCAGTCTATAAACACTGCGGTCGAGACCATCGATATAAGGATGGCTGAACATACAGCCATGATCGATGGGTTAAGTTATACAGCCATGGTCAAGGGACCTAAGTCGAACTAAACGTTCGTATAAAGACCAGTAAGATCGAAAGCTGAGTGGAATCAATTTATTCCGACCATGATGGCCATAATGGCCGCGGTCGAGAAACAGAATTATCATGTCGACCAAACGGTCGACCATATGGCTGAAATGAAACTTATCCGAGGTACCTGCGAGCCAACCTAATTATGGCCAAGGAAACCTAATGAAAAACCATATGATCAAGGTATTAAGATCAGAGAAACCAAAGTGGTTGATCATACGACCATATATGTGCATACGGGCAAAGGCCCATCCGACCTAATAAGGTTATGGTCGATAGCACGATCGATACATTGGTTAGACCATAAAGGTCGATATAATTACAATCGACCACATGACCATATAAAACACATAATAGTCAAGAAATGAATCTATATGGTCGTGGTTAAGAAAGAGGTCATGAAACATAAGACCTAACCACGAGTGGCCTGATCATGAGCCATAGAAACCATATAAGCTAACCATTGATAAAATGGATGACCAGATCTATATCAAATGGATATATTGATCATAACCACAGTCCATCAGCATGCATACATCTATGCAATATAGCTGATGATGAAGAAAGGTAATGGTAGTGGTAAACTTATACTTTGTTATTTATTTACATGAAACGAAAGGTTTAAAGTTTGCTTACACTAACCATACTAACCAACCCAAAGAAGGGAAAATTTGTTTTGCAGATGCAAATTTTGTTTGATTATAAACAGGTTATGAATTTACTCATGGAGGAATTACAACCTCACGAAGGTCATTGAAACAAGCCAAGGCTGCAAGTGACTTCATCAACCATCCTTTATGAAGACAATGCGGCCTGCATAGCCCAACTCAAGGATGGATACATCAAGGGTGACAAAACGAAGCATGTTCTCCCCAAGTTCTTCTTCACCCATGATCTACAAAAGAAGGCAAGGTCAAGGTACTCCAGGTCCGATCCAGTGAGAATTCTGCCAACCTCTTCACCAAGGCATTACCAACTTGCACGCTCAAGAAGCTCATGTTCCAGATTGGTATGCGATCATTGAAGAGCCTTCAGTGATGTTCACTTCAGGGAGAGTAATGCGGATGTACTCTTTTTCCTATCTATGGCTTCCCTTTTTACCACATTGGGTTTTGGGTTTACCATAGAAAGGTTTTAACGAGGCAGTATACCAAACGCATTGCGAACTCTAGACGGTTATGGCATTCAGGGGGAGTGTTATGAACCAGACGGTTCGGGAATGCACATAAGTGGGCTTATCTACTTGGTCTACACTTAGACCAATCGGCCCATATGCATCACGGATGGGCCAGCCCATTTACCATTTAGTCCAACCGACTTTAGGCCTTGTAAACTTGTCCCACATTGCCTATAAGGTGTGGGCAAGTCGGCCATCTACTCATATATATATGTATCCCCTTTGTACTTATTTGATATACAAGAAAGCAATAAGACAAAGTCATTAGACACTTATCTAAACCCTAGTCGCCTACTTCTCTCTCTCTCTCTCTCTCTCTCTATCCTAGTTCTTGTCGAGTTAAACCTCTAGAAGACACGAGATTCACAACATATACTTAATTATTGGGTTTATGAAACATATCTACTCTATTAAAATAAAGTCACTATTTTTATATATTTTTTAAAAGTTATATAGATCCACTTTATCATGATTAATAAAATGATCATTTCATTACCTAATCATATCATTTATAAACATAACAATTAAAAACATTTATCTTTATCTTATTTAAAAAATGCATCAAATTCAAATATTTCTTGATATTATGTATTTATTGTCCACTAATATTTAGGTATCATCCAATATTTTAACAACTGAAAATTTGTTATGAAAATATCTTTTCATTAAAGTTTTTGGGAGGAAAAATATTCTTTAAGAATTATAACCATTGCATTAAAACTCATTTTCATAACTTAATATTAAATATATATTTTTATTTTATATTTTATATTTTTATTTTTATTTTTTTTAAATAATAAAAATATTCACATAGACGTGCGGGTTCAAATCTAGTTATGGTTATGTCAAACGTTGGCGCAGTAAAAACCTTATTATCTACAAAATAATGCGTGTAGGACCGAGCTAGACTGGAGTCAATTGAATTGGATAGCCCTTACACTAACAATGTTTATTAAACAAGGCTTTGAATGGTGATGGAACCAAAATCTTTACATATACCTATTATCCATATGTTTTTGTTACTATTAAAACTACATTGCATTCTCTTTCTCACTCTAAGTCTGATTTTTTTTTTCACCAAATAGGTTTAAATCTGTTAGACAAACCCTACTCACCATTTAGAATGACATGATATCTTTTATATATTAAAAGATAAATATTTTTTAAATTATAACCTTGATTACTATGCTGATGTGTCAACATCACATATCTTCCATAATCTCTATTAAAAGTCTTTAACTTATTAGAAGAACTAGGATATTTTTCCGTGCTATGCGCTGATTATATGTTTTAAATTTATTTTCAGTTTTATTATTATGAAAATTGTTTTTATTCTATTTTATGTTTTTAATTTTATTTTATAATATTTTAAATATATATTTGTATTGTCTATTCTTCTAATGCATTTTATAACTGTATTATACGATTGGAAATTAACAAAAATTTCCTTTACTACCAATTTAAATTATGATAAACTATGTGACCTAAATTATTTTAATTTTTGGAGTTGATAACTTTTTAAATTTTATGTATTTTATTTATTATAATATAATAAATGATAATCTTTTGCATCAAATATCAACACAGATTTATAGATTGGTTTTGCAACTTAGTATTTTCTGGTTATTATTAATTTTTTGATTACATATCCTTAATATTTGGTGTTATTTTGATTACATATCCTTAATATTTGGTGTTATTTTGAAATTATGTTTTTTTGGTTAATCAACTATATTTATCTTAAGAACTGTTTATATATTTTTGTTCATTGGTGTCCCGAAATAGATATAAGCATATATTTTCTAAATTATTTTTAGAATTATTTTATTCCATTTTAAATATAAATTCGGATAAATACATAAAATCTAATTCTATTTACCTTTAAATACATCTGACTCGGATAATTTTAAGAATTTTATTTTCTAGAGCTTGACTTGCGCGTCCGCGCATGTATTGATTTTCACGTTTTTATACATTGATATTTGTTTTTCATAATTAATGCTATTTATTTTAGATGTGTCACAATATAATTAATTATATTCACAAGACCTAGACCAAATAGGGTAATATGGTTATTTTGATACAAATATCCGAACCCGTTTCAGATCATTGGTTATTTAGATATTTTAGGTTCCCATACATGAGAACCAAGTTTATTCAAACCCGAAAAGACCCAAATCAAAACTCACACATAAATTTATAATATTCAAACGGGGCCTAATTTCAAAAAAAAAGATACCCGAAAGAAAGAACTTGTACCTAAATGGATAGCTAATATTCATGCCTAAGTTATTATGTAAACTAATAAAAAGAACATTTTCTATTGGTTTGGCTAAATTAAGTGAAATAGCAAGAGATTTTCTATTTAGTAAAATAGTTATATAGAGTGAAAAATTAAGTGACAACAAATGTAATAAATTTTTATTATTTTGAATTAAGTTACTATTTTATTCACATAAACATGTCTTTGAATTATGTGTTTGGCTGTGGTTTTTCGCCGATTGAAACTAAAATAAAAAGTTTTGTAGTAAAACAAACTAAACTGAACTTTAAACTATATGCAAAACCTAGTTATTTTACATTTTTGATTTTTATAATTAGTACAAAGTTAATATTAACTAACTAATAAATAAAATATGCACTATTATCATTATTATTATTATTATTATTATTATTATTATTATGGTAATATAAGTAATGATGTGATGTATTATTAATGTAATATAATTAATAAAATTGTTAAAGTGAGTGAAATATAAAAAGACAATTAATATATATCTTGTTGAAAAGAAAGTTAACTTCATTTGTACTTTTCAGCCTGGCTCGGCCCAAACCCTAATCATTCCAACAATATCATATAATTTGTATCAGTTTAAGTTATTATATCTTTGTCTGCGAACACATACATATTTTAAAAACTCTTATAACAAAACAAACAAAATTGGTAAATTTTTAAAACTTACAAATTTACTGATGTCCAAAAGTTTTTATAATATAGCATGTTAAATAAGTGGTAGATTTGTATAAGCCGCTAGCTGGACTTTTAATATCAAATCAAAATAACACTATTTCCGTTTATATTATAAGTTTTAGAGTTATGCACATATATTAAAAATAATTTTATATATTTTCTAAATAAAAAATCATTTAATTAAATCATATTCAATACAAAAATAATCTGTAAAATATAAAATGTCATATAGCATAAAAATAACAAAAACAATTTATTGAAAATAACATCTTGTAATTTAAAACCAAAAGGGCTTCTTTCAAAAATGACTCAAAACTTAAAGTCAAATACAAACTAATCCATGATTTTTTTGAAAATTATCATTTCTCCAATTCACCCAAAAGTTTGGATTACTCACGAAAATTCCATTACTTTTTTATTTTTTCAAATATTGTTATTTTACTCAATTATCCTCATCTTCCTCTTTTATTTACAACATTGTCATTGTCACCAATACATCAACCACCATGAACAAAAAATTTCAAGCTCTAGATGCACCTAAAATCAACATCAACATCGTCATATTCTTATTTCTTACACACACAAACCATTTCCCTTTCACTACCTATTTTCTTTCCTACCAAAATTCTAACTTTTTTATATCAAAATCTATAAGCTTACTAGAGTTACCCAAGTTTATGATTCTTGGTCAAGAATAACTGAATGACTTTCATTAAGAAGTGATGCGGTCACGAATAACTAAATGACATTCATTAAGAAGTGATCCGTTCTTGGAGAAGCTAAATGTGAACCTCATTGGATTTAACTATGATTTTTTTATTTTTTTTTCAGATATGTTCGCTAGAAGACTTCCGTGTAAGTCGTCTACAACGAGAAGACTTATATGGAAGTTTTCTGGTCAATGCAAGGGTTAGTTTTGCAATTGACTTCATGTGTGTTTTTAGAGAAGACTTCTATGGAAGTCTTCAACTTTTCTTTGTTAACAAAAAAATCTCGAAAATACTAGAGAAGACTTCCCGGTAAGTTGTCTAGAACAAACAAGTTAGTTTTGCAATTGACCGGATTGTGTCAGAAATTTTACTTCCTCTAGACGACTTACAAGACTTCCATGTAAGTCTTCCAAACTCTCGGTGAAATTCTTCTCACTGTCAGTGTAAGTCGCCTTAGGTTACTTTTGCAATTGAAAAAACAAAGTTAAATATTTAATTTTAACTAGATAACTTCCATGTAAGTCTTCCGGCAGACGACTTACATGGAAGTCTTTCGGCAGACGACTTACATGGAAGTCTTTCGGCAGACGACTTATTCTTTTTTCGAGATTCTGGTCAAACCTTGGATATCACAGAAGACTTCCATGTAAGTCATCTGACGGAAGACATACACGTAGGTCGTCTAGTTAAAATTAAGTATTTAAGTTCTATTTTCTAATTTCAAAAGTAACATGATATGAATTGTCTAGTAGAAATTAAATATTTAAGTTTTATTTTTCTGCTAGAAAGGTTTAGGGTTTAGGGTTTAGGAATCAAATTTCTGACACAATTTAGTCAAATGCAAAACTAACATTTTTATCCTAGACGACTTACCTGAGATCTTATTGGTATTTTCAAGATTTTTTTGATAACAAAAGTAAGTAAATATTTTCAAAAGAAGACCTCTTTAGAAGTCTGTTATAGTATAATTCTCTGGAAGTCTTCCTTTGTAACTTTTCAATTGCAAAAATGACCTAATTGACAACTTCCGTGTAAGTCTAGTCTACGTCAATGTTTAATAAAGTTTTATTTTCTATAAAACTATAAAGATTTTTTAACATTTTCTTGTCAATTCATGTATATTAGTTGATATGTGGGTTCATGAATGAAATTTATAACTTAATTTATTCTAATTATGAGTTTACCAATATTTATGTTTATTAATGTTTATAGCTAATCTGAGAAGACTTCCATGGAAATCTTCTACGTCATTTTTTGTAAACTTTTTAAGTAATTTTAAGATATATTTTTAACTTTCAAAAGTGTTAAGTAACTTCAAAAATATCAAGTAATATGGTTTAATATGTCTTCTTAGATCATAGGATATACTTTTAACTTTTATGAAATTTAAAATTTTAATTTTCACTTAAAATTTGAGTTTCGAGCTTAAATTTTAATTTATTGCTTAAATTTCCCGCTTATATTTCAATTTCCCGCTTTAAATTTAAGTCTTCGAGAAGACTTACCATTGGTCTTCCACTGAAACTGTTATGTGTTTGAACTTATGTAATATTTGATATTTTGTGAATTTGGCTAAGTTTTCTTGAGAAGTTTTCTACCCTAGTTGTAGTAAACTTGACTAATTTTTGTATTATTGTGTGTTGCTATTAAAGTTGTATCAATAACTTCAGTAATGTCAAGTACTTTTGGCAAGATAATATTTGTAGACATGAATATATTTACCAATTTTTTTTCATTAATATCTCTTTAAATTTACAAAAGAATTCACAATTAAAAGTGTACACCTACAAATCACAAAACGACCATAAACAATATTATTATAGATCATTCCTCCATAAAAAAAAAAAAGCTTGGACTCCACTTGACTTGAGAGAAAACTCTCTCAGAAGACTTCCGAGAAGACTTCCAGGAATTCGTCTAGAAGACCTCCGAGAAGACTTCCCAGAAGTCTTCGAAAGTCTAACTCAAATCTGAAAACCCTGCAAATCCAAAAACGTTCAAATGACATCAAAACAGAGAAAATAAGTGGAAAATGAGATAAGTCTACCTTTAAAGAACACACAAAAAAAACATATTAAAAAGTAAATCTACCTTTAAAGTAGTAGAAGATGAGAACCATGTAATAAAAAATCTGCAAAACAAGATGAATTAATGAGAAACACAAGAGAAAATAATGATAAATTAATATAAAGTTTAGTGTCTTCAAGTTATAAGAGACTTAAGAAATATAAAAGAGTTTTAGTTTGGGAAAAAGGTAAGAGCTTTAAGCAACCAGACACTTACCAAAAATCTGCCATGGAGACTTACCTAAATGCTCAAATTTGTTATGAAAAAAAAGATATGGGAGAAAACTTCGCCAGGAGACTTCTAAGAAGTCTTATAGTGCATCAAATGTTAGAAGACTTCTCTAGAAGTCTTCCAAATCTGTCTCAGATCTGAAAAACCTGAGCTTAAAACAACAAAAAGAGTTTTCAAAAGATAAGATTGTTAAGCAACAATGTGTTACCAAATGAAAAAAAAATATTATTTGTAAATCTACCTTTAAAAGAGTGGAAGATGAGAACCATGTAATGAAAAACCCATTAAACAAAATAAACCAGTTAGAAAGACATGAGATAAAATGAGAAATTGATATAAATTTTTGTGTTTTAAGTTCCAAAATAATAAAGAGGTTAGAGAGTTTTAGAATGAGAAAAATTACATTTTTGTTGTAGCCATTTGAGAGGAAGAGAGAATGTGTAAATTTTCTTTACATAAGGAGACAAAATTTTCAATAAAGTTAAATACTCTCGATTCAGAAGACTTACTTTCAAGTAAGTCTTCTAGAAAACTTATTTGAAAGTCTTCTCAACCCGAAATTTACTATACGCCTAGAAGACTTTCCCAAAAGTTGTCTCATGTAAATATTATTCATGAGACGACTTCCTGGAAGTCGTCTAGATCCTAAATATAAACTTTGAACTTAATTAACTAACTAAATACTTTATTATATTCAAATTCAACATAATTTTTTTTAATATATACATAATTAAATACATATAGGTAAAAATTTAATTTTTCAATAAAAAATGTTAAGCTTCCAAAAATTAACCGTAAGAGTACAAACAATACTACAACATATGTTAACCAACCCTAATCCAAAAAATACCATGACTCACTACATTCACTCATTTATGTTAAAAAAATTTAATTTTACCATATCTTAATTTATATCATTTACAAATGTTTATAATTACGTGATTTCAATTTTTCCCCAGAAATGTTTTTAATAAAATTTATAAATTATTTTTAAGCTCAACTATATGAGACGACTTAACACAAACTCAGAAGAATTCTCAAGGTTATATTCATAAAAATAAATTCTGTTTTTTTTTTGTTTAGTCATAAGGGGCTTATTGTAATTTCAAAAGGCTTTTGAGTTAGTTTTGCATTTGATTGATGTTTGGGTATATTTTTGCATTTAAAATCAAATTTTGAGTCATATTTGAAAAATTCTCCAAAAAAAATTAAAAATGTCATCTATTAAAAAAGGGAAATTAGGGCACATGTCTATAACAAAGAAAAAAAAAAGAAATTAAGTGTATATCCATAACAACAATTAGGCTAGAGTATTATGTATGTTTTATGTAATATTAGTTTTGTTATCCTTGAGCAATCTCAACTATTGATCTGTTTTTCTTTCATTTTTCCACATTCTCAATGTTATTTGATGTATATCTTTTGGATCAAATATAATTAAACCAAATAATTATGATTATAAAAATATACATATATTTGTATATATGTAGTAACTTAAAAAAAATCAACAGATTTTTTAAATAATGTCAAACAAAATTTATAAATTATTATATATGAATCATAGTAAAATAAAATATTGCACCTAATTAAATATATATTCAAAACAAGATTTTGTTAATATTTATAATATATTATTTTATTTATTATAATAGTATAACTTCTTCTTTTCCTCCTTCTTTCTCTTTCCTTCTTTCTCCTTTTCCTCCTCTTCCACTTTCTCCTTCTCCTCATTCCTCCTCTTCCCTCCCTCCTCACCCCTCTTTTCTTCTCCTTTTCCTCCTCAGCTTCAGATACACATTACTTTTGTATACTGTTTTTTCTATATTTTTCTATACTATTTACATAATAAATATAGTAAAATATAATACATTATTTTTTATGATATGTAAAGTGCAAGTGACATACGCGTAAGGAGAATAAGATCAAAAGTGTGTTCAAAATCTAATTATTATTGTAGTATAGTTATATTATTTGTTTTATACTCTCTTATAAATATTCGAGAAATTCACCTATCAAAAAACAAAGAGTGCATACTAGAGATATTCTTTTACATCTATGGATATAGGCATGAGAACTTTACCCGGACCCGAAAATTCGAACTGGAACCAACCCGAAACTACCTTGCACAAAATCGAACCAAAATTTTAAAAGTATCTAGTTGGTCTAAAATTGTTCTACCTGAAAGAGCCATAACCAAAAAGAATCAGGCCCGAATAAATTTGCACCCGAATAGGCCCGTACACAAAAAGAACCGATCCGAATAAATCCAACCTGATAAGAACCGATTCATACCCGACCTAAGAACATGAATATCCAAAACTATGACTTTATTTGTTTTATTTTCTATATTTTAGTTTGTGATTTAGTTGAAATGTATTTTTGTTTGCAATCTTCATTATTAATTTAGTTATTTTTAAGTAATATGAAACTTTAACTGTCAACTTTAGAATTTAAGAATATTTAATTTTATTATTAGTAGTTTAGTTTGGTTATTTTGTAAAAATTTAAATAAATATGAAAAATTTTGGCTAAAATTTTGATGGGGATCAGGTACTTCGTTTCTTTGGATCCTAAATACCCGAACATGACCCGGATCCATTATGGATTCGAAAAATTACAAGCATTTTATAGGTATTTTAATTATAGACCCAAACCAATCTAGACCCCTGAGGAACCGATCTGGACTGAAAGGAACCAACCAGGACCCGAACCTGGAAATCTTTAAAGGCTTCGCAAATTTCTAAGTAAAAATTCAGAAAATTTTCCATTAGATAAACTTAAGTAAATATTGCAACTTTATTAATAAATCCGAAAAAATAATGTAGAATAATAGAAATAATATTCGTAAAACACCCAAATAAAATCCCAAGTTTATGAATAACCCTCCCCGATGGTCTTCATCGCTCGTGCTCCGATCCAAACAACTACTCATCAGCTGCATCACAAAAGGAGGCATGGACGTACAAATACTCAATGGGGACGCTCAATACCGTTCACTACGGTTCAATAATCAAACACTCAGTCAATACTAACAACCTAGCATTAAGATTGTGCAAGGCAATCATCCATATGATAGAGGCATGTAATCCAACTGAAATTGGGATGCTCATCGGACTTGAGCTTTTGATGAACATGTGCAGCTTCCTATTTCCTCAAGTTTTAAATATTTTAAAATATTTGTGTTCTTTGTAGGCGATTCACCCACAATAGGCAACCACAAAGGACTCTGGTTTCTGCATATTGATCTGGTTGTTAATATATCTGCTGCCTTTCTGATTGTGTTAGTTAGTGAACAACAAGTTGAAGAGTTTAGATTTTGGTTGGACAACACCCAGATGTCATGGAGCGTGTAGAGGTTTTAAGAGAGACCCATGGGAGTCAATCTTCCCGCTAGATTAATGTGGACATAGTCTTTTAACTTGTGATACTTGCTAGAATAAAATAGTTATCTTATCGCATTTTTAATTTTGCATTGCAGAACCAATATGATACTGGATACAAAGTTTTTGAGGAGAGGCAGCTCTAGAAGCGAAATATCAAAATTTGCAGCAGCCTTTGTATACAAGGTATGAATATGATCTTTGATCAGGTGATCACGTGAAATCTAACTACTAAATGTTTGATTATTAAGTCTTCTCTTTGTTGCTTCTTTCTTATCCATCAATTAAAGTAACTTAAAAAATATTGAGATTGAGGGAGGTGGACGTCAGGACTACAGAAGCCGGAAAAACGAATTGATATAAATAAAGCGATGTTAAGGAAATATACGATTCAAAAGACGAGATAAAAAACCGAGATGAAAACGTTTAGAAATATAGACCATGGAGTCAAGACGAATTTCTTTCCTTAACTCTTAATATTCGCTCCGTAGTGAGACGAACTTGTACGAATTAGAGCCCATGATACAACCATGAAAGACGATTCACGCTTCACCCATGAACGTCCCTAACGAACTATAAATCTACGAAACACTCTCTACTAATGGACTTACGCTTGGGGATTTTGATTGCTGGTTTTGTTGGTGTGAAACGTTAAAAAAAATGAAGAAGAGGAGTCGGGCTTATTTAAAGAGAACGAAGAGAGCCACTTCCCGCAACAGCTGCTGCACGTGGGCGAAAATCTCGCGGAGATCGAGGGAAGTTGAGTTGCAAGACTTATTCCCCAAGAATCTCTGATTTTTTTTATCGTTTAAATTTCGTATTGAGAGGATAAACTGGATGACGTTTTTATTATTTTGTAGACAAATTACTTGTGGCTTTAAAACAAAATGCATGTTGTTTTTGGCTATAAAATAGGCCAAAAACGTTAAGCTTATTTGGGCCCAAAAAGAATATCTTGTAGTGGCTCTGGGGCCACATCTGCCCAAGCCCAAGCCCAAGCCGGACGGCAGTGGCGGCGTGCGCGTGGGGGGCTTCTTCTCTCTCCTAAGCCTTTGAACCAAGACAAGGGTGGGAACATATATATCTTGCCCAGTTTTCTCCCTTTTAATCGATGTGGGACTTTGAAATTTTTTTTTTTTAACATTTGGGCTAGGCCCATTTCTTTTCACATATTGCCATCATATTTGGCCCAACAATCACCCACATGAATAGAAATGACTCTAAACATATGCAGACTAAATGCAGACTCGATAGACTCTAGATACTATACTTATTTTAATCCTGACTAGACTAGACAGACTTATCGAGAGTCTTTGCGAAAAATTCACTATGTTTGAGTTGGTGGCATTTTTAAGCCTTGAACCACTCATAGTTAATATATGTCGAGTTTACTTTACCAGAAGGTGAACATGATGTCTTGAACCAACCGGTGTTTTATGTAAACCAAGACAACAAGTATAACGCAGCTTCATTTTCTAGGTGAACATGATGTCTTGAACCAACCGATGTCTCTATTGTGTTCATTGTGGCCCTGAACTATTCCTGGTTTTCATGGGTGAACTTAGAGAATATAACCTTGCATTCATTCTCCTAGAAACGGCCTCATTTCACACTCATTAGGTGAATGACCATGAAAATTGTTGAGTAATACTTTGCTTTATAAGCTATGGAATCATTAAAAGCTTATGCTTATCCTTCTCACATTAGCACTTTTATCATTTTAGGAGTTGGGTAGAGATCATAGTCTCAAAGTGCTTTTGGTAGATTTTGTTTGATTTTGTTCTCCCTTTGAACCTACGTCTTGGAATCTCCAGTCATGATAGGTAGGATTGCAATCAAGCATCCTCATTCGTTATAGACTTTAAACCCATTCCTTTTGATGATTTAGCAAAAATATCTCGTGGCAAACCTTTAGTGAATGGATATGCTAGGTTGTCAGCCGATTTGATATAATCTATTGTGATTACACCATTTGAGATAAGTTGTCTAATGGTTTTATGTCGTCTTTTAATATGACGAGATTTACCGTTGTAGAGATTATTTTGAGCTCGAGCTATAGATGATTGATTATCGCAATGTATTCGTATAGTTGGCACAGGTTTCTCCCACATAGGAATATCTTCCAAAAAATTTCTAAGCCATTCAGCTTCTTCTGCTGCTTTTTCTAAGGCTATAAACTCAGATTCCATGGTGGATCGGCTAACATTGTTTGTTTGGTAGATTTCCATGATATTACTCCCCCTCCTAGTGTAAAGACGTATCCACTTGTGGATTTTGAGTTTTTACAATCTGATATCCAGTTAGCATCACTGTATCCTTCTAAAATTGCTGATTCTTTACCATAGTGAAGCCCAAAATCTTTGGTGTAGCGCAAGTAATTAAGTACTCTCGTTATACCTTTCCAATTTGTATGACCTGGATTACTTCTATATCGACTAAGTATGTTTACTGCATGTGCTAGATCTGATCTAGTACAATTGGTCAAGTACATGAGACTTCCAATCACTCGTGCATACTCGTTTTTTGAAACCGCTTCACCTGAATTCTTTGTCAAGTGCATTTGGGGATCCAACGGAGTTTTTGCCGTACTATTAGAGTAGTTTTTAAATATCTCTAATATTGTTTGAGCATAATGAGATTGGGTTAAGATAATTCTTTTTCTTTTTCTTGTGATTTTAACCCCGAGAATTACATCTGCTAATCCCATGTCTTTCATCTCAAATTTATCTTTGAGCATGTTTTTTGTTTAATTGATGATATCTTTATTGCTTCCAATAATGAGCATATCATCTACATATAGACATAGCAAAACATACGCATTTTTGGTATTTTGTAGTATATGCATTTATCACATTCATTAATTTTGAAACCATTTGACATCATTACATTGTAAAATTTTTCATGCCATTGTTTAGGAGCTTGTTTAAGCCCATAAAGTGACTTTACAAGTCGGCATATTTTGTTTTCCTGTCCAGGAATAACAAAACCCTTAGGTTGTTTCATGTAAATTTCTTCTTCTAAACCACCATTTAGAAATGCGGTTTTTACATCCATTTGATGGATTTCTAAGTCTCTTAAAGCTGCGATAGCTACATTAGCCTTATTGATGTTATTTTTGTTACTGGAGAATAAGTGTCAAAATAGTCAAGGCCTTCTTTTTGTCGGAATCCTTGAACTACAAGCCTTGCTTTGTGTAAACCAGGTGTTCCATCAGGGTTTAGCTTTCGTTTCATTATCCATCTATTCTCTAATGCTTTGCAGCCTGGTGGTAAATCTGTTATATACCATGTATAATTTTGCATGATAGAATCAAATTCACTTTTGACGGCTTCGTTCCAAAACAGAGCGTCTGGTGAGGACATGGCTTCTGCCAAAGTTTTTGGATCATTTTATACTAAAAATGCTATTAAGAAATCTTCACCAAAAGATTTTTCCTTTCGAGCTCTTTTGCTTCTTCTAGGTTCATCTTTTTCATTTTCTAAAATATCATTAACATAAATTTTGACATTTGACTCAGTTTCTGAAACATTGTGGTCGTCTCTTTCTTCTCGAGCTCGTTTTAAACCTTGTTTTTCCTTGAAAGGAAAAATATTTTCGAAGAATGATGCATTTCTTGATTTCATTACTGTATTTTCATGAATATCTGATATTTCAGATTTTTGTACCAGAAATCGATATGCACTACTATTATTTGCATATCCGATGAAGATGCAATCCACTGTTTTTTAGGTCCAATAGTGACTTTCTTTCGTGGTGGTACCGCAAATTTTGCTAAGCACCCCCACACTATAAGATATTTATACGAAGGTAAATTACCTTTCCATAGTTCATATGGAGTTTTGCCAGTTACTTTGTGTGGAATTTTGTTGAGGATATAATTAGTGGTAAGCAACGTTTCCCCTCCCCCCCCACATGTTCTGGGGTAACCCAGATTCTTGCAACATTACATTCATCATCTCTTTTAGAGTTCGATTTTTGCGTTCAACAACTCCATTAGATTCTAGTGAATAGGGAGCTGTAGTTTGATGAATTATTTCATGTTCTTTACAAAATGCATTAAATGGACCATCATACTCGCCTCCTCTGTCGCTTCTAACTATTTTAATAGTTGTTTTAAGTTGATTTTCAACCTCGAGTTAAAATTCTTTGAATTTTTTAAGGTTTCATCTTTGCAATGTAATAAATATAAAAAAAATATTTTTTGCAGTCGTCTATGAAGGTCACAAATTACTTTTTCCCACCTCTAGTTTGTATGTATTTTAAGTCACTTAAATCTGTGTGAATTAAATCTAGAGGTTTGTTAGTTCTTTCAACACAAGGTGATGGCGTTTTTGTGAGCTTAGCCTATACGCATACTTCACATTTTTGTTTACTTGTTTTGCATTTTGGGGTTAAGTTTTTATTCATTAATCTTTGTATCGATTTGTAGTTTACATGGCCTAATCTTTCATGCCATATATTAAAAGACTCAACCAAATAAGCAATTGGCTCTTTCTTATTCATTGAAACTTTTGGAGCTACAATTTTTGGAAGGACTGTCATTACATTCTTTTTGACCAGTCCATCCTTAACATACCCTTTTCTCAAATACATCTCATTCTTTCAAATCCCGAGCTTGTCCGCCTCGAGAGTTGTGGCGAATGCATTCTTGCTGAGCAAGGTTCCCAAAACCAGGTTCTTCTTCATGTCAGGCACATGCTTCACATTCTGCAGAGTGACTTCACGTCCAGATGTCATCTTCAGAACCACCTTGCCGCGGCCTTCAATCTTGAAGACTGCAGTGCTCCCCATGAACAGCTTCTCATGAGTCTTGCTTTTCTAGTATGTGTTGAACATCGCCCTATCAGTGCAAATGTGGGTGGTGGCACCAGTGTCATACCACCATTCCTTAGGGTTGTTGCTTTCAACCATGTTGACTTCAGTCACCACTGCAACGAGATCTTCTTCAGTGAGATTCTCCTGAGCCTTCTCATCTCTAATCTTTCTGCGACTCAGCAGTCATGTGACCAAACTCCACATTTGCCTTGATCTCAATGCCTTTCTTCTTGAAGTTTGGACCAGAAGCCTTCAAATTTGCAGCGGTTTTAGAAAGATTTGCAGGAGATCGGGCAATTGCCTTTCCTTTGCCTTTCATTTCAGCCACGTTGACACTATGCTCTTTAGCTTGGAGCAGCTTGTCATCATTTTGGTTCCTGGCTTCCATCTGAAGCCTCTAAATGAGATCTTCGAGTCCCATCTTCTTCTTTTTATGCTTCAGGTAGTTCTTGAATTCTGCATAGCTTGGAGGAAGCTTTTGGATGAAGCTGAGAGTTGTGAATGTCTCACAGATGGACATTCCTTCAGCAGCAATTTCATGGCAAATGAGCTGAAACGCTTCCACCTGATCCATGATGGGTTTTGAATCTACCATTTTGAAGTCATGGAATTTTTCAACCACATACTTCTGACAACCAACGTCCTCACCTCTGTACTTCTTGTCCAGTGATCTCCATAGCTCCTTCGACGTGGGAATCTCATAGTAGACTTGGTACAATGGGTCAATAAGGCGGCCCAAAATGTATCCTTTGCAGATGAAGCCGAAATGCAACCAACTCTCAACACTTGCAAGAGTGTACACATCATCAATCCCGTAAGGGACAAGGGGCTTGTCCTCCTGGGTGAGTTTATCCAGCTTCATTGTTGTCAGGAAGAACATCATCTTCTTTTGCCATCAAACTTGTCTGGCATTAATCCTTGATTGAACAAACTTGGTACAGTCGGAGGTGTTGGAACTACAACCGGAGAATTTGTGGTTCCTTGAATAGGACCCGTTTGATAAAGACCAGCACCGAACATGCTATGGCGCGTGGTTTCATCAGCAACATTTCCTACTGGAAGGGTAGGTGTCACTGTTGCAGCGGTTGTTGTTGTTGTCATGGTTGCATCACTTTGAGCAGCGTTGAGTGGAGTTTGCGTATCAATGGGGGTGTTGTCAAGATCCGTCATTTTTCTGTTGAGAAAACTTGAAAGCGGATTAGACTCCAATCAACAAATAACATATTATTTCAAATAAATAATAGTTTAAAATCGATTGTCATTTTTGGTGATTTTAGTAGATCGGTTAAAGCATTACAAACCACCAAATCATATCGATGCAAGTCTGAAAAACGTTTTGCAACTTGCTTAAAAGCGTTCGCAGAAACCGTTTGTGTAGACTTGTAGATTGTTTCACAAACTCGCTTTAGAAAGCTATTGTGGAAACGAATCGTTTTTATAACAAATTTTTTTTTTATGATTCATGTAACAAAAATCGTTTTGCGATAGAGTTACAGTTCAGAACGCAAACCGTTTTCAGATAAACAAGAAACATTTCGCGGAAGTGCGTAAAGCAATCCTAAGCACCGTTTCAATATTAAAAAGTTAAACGTTTTATAAATCCTTAAAATCGTTTTATAAAACAAGTATTAATATCAATCCGGTTAAAGCTTATATGTAATAGAAGCGATTAAGAGTTAAGATTGTAGAAGCCAGAAAATTGAATCGATATAAACGATATAAATAAAGTGATGTTAAGGAAATATACGATAAAAAAGAAGAGATAAAAACCGAGATGAAAATGTTTAGAAATATACACCATGAAGTCGAGACGAATCTCTTTCCTTAACTCTTAATATTCATTTCGTAGTGAAACAGACTTGTACGAATTAGAGCCCAGGATACAACCATGAAAGATGATTCACGCTTCACCCATAAACGTCCCTTACGAACTATAAATCTACGAAACACTCTCTACTAATGGACTTACGCTTGGGGATTTTGATTGCTGGTTTCGTTGTTGTGAAACATTAAAAATGAAGAAGAGGAGTCGGGTTTATTTAAAGAGAACGAAGAGAGCCACGTCCCGCAACAGCTGCTGCATGTGGGCGAAAATCTCGCGGAGATCGAGGGAAGTTGAGTTGCGAGACTTATTACCCAAGAATCTCTGATTTTTTTTGTCTCGTTTAAATTCCTTATTGAGAGGAGAAACTGCATGAATTTTTTTTATTTTGTAGACAAATTACTTGTCGTTTTAAAACGAAATGCATGTTGTTTTGGGTATAAAATGGGGCAAAAACGTTAAGCTTAATTGGGCCCAAAAAGAACATCTTCTAGTGACCCCGGGGCCATATATGCCCTAGCCGGACGACAGCGACGGCGCGAGCGTGGGGGACCTTCTCTCTCTCCCAAGCCTTTGAACCAAGACTAGGGTGGGAACATATATATCTTGCCTATTTTTCTCCCTTTTAATCGATGTGGGACTTTGAAACTTCTTTTTTTTAACATTTGGGCTAGGCCTATTTCTTTTTACAAATTGCCATCATATTTGGCACAACAAGGACTCCTTATAAGAAAATATACAGACTATGATATTGGGTTTGTACCTTTGTATGTTATCTTTAGTTCTCTTTGCACATGTTACTTTAGTTTCAGGATCTGAGTATGTGCACTGTTTATCACGTAGACCAACCATTAAATAAAAAAATCATCTCGCATGATGTCTCATGGTACATAGGTGAGGCTGTTGCCACAAACTTTGAGATGGATGACGTACAATGATGATAATGAGGACGATATTAGCGAAGAAAGAGCATATATACAAATTCAAATTAATATGTTAATTAAGGAAATAAAACAAAGACACCCCAAAGAAGGGGAAAGAAAAGCGAAAGCATCATAGTTTTTGCCCCTGTCATTTGTTCTTTAAGAGATAAAATGCACTACAAATAAAGAATTGTTTATTTAATGGGTCTCTTTTTGAGTTTATTTTGCACTCATGGTCACTTTTCACTTGTGGCATACATTCACGGAGACTGAGGCTGTTTGTTGACAAAAATACCCTTAATAAAGAGAACTGGATGTGTGACTTTGATTGGTAAATTGTTACGATGTAAGTAGATTTGTAGTAGACGATAATCAATAGAAGTGGACGTGGATGGTCTTATGTACTCAGCTAAAAACTTTTTTTAAATACACAAAAGCATCAACATATTACAGATGGATTGTTTGGTCTCGAAAGACAATGAAAAGGTTATTGTTTGGAAAAATTACATGGGCGTCTTACGCGCCACACAAAATCCGAGTTAAAAAGGAAAATATATGGAACATAAAACACAAAATAGTTTAGGAAACTTTTCCTTTACCTTCTGATTAGTGCATGGGTGGAGCGTAGTAAGCAGAGAGTGCGAAGGTCTTGTATATGTCTAGTGTGTACTATTTACGGAGGTCATCAACTGTTCTATCTGTGATGCTTGACATATGAAGTGCCATATCACCGTGTACGTGCATTTCCAGAAACTTAACAATAATTGGTCCACAATCGTCTATCATTTCGTTGATGTAGGTATTTGGGATTCAGGAACATGTAAAAGGCTCTAGGTTCTAGAACCGTGTGAGCTCGTACTTTGCAACTTTCTTTGCAAGGTAGGGTAAGACCTTCAGTATCAACTCCATGAATGAGGAGATGTATGAGCAGGCGCCACAAAGTGTGTGTGTGTGTGTGTGTTGGAAGTGTTGCATCCGGTGTTGGGGGAATAAACAGCATAAGACATTAGGAAAAGAGAGTTGTGGACGGGTGAGGTGTGGACATGTAAGGTGTGGATGGGTGAAGTGTGGTCAGGTGAGGTGTGGACGGGTGAGCTGTGGTTAGAGTGTATTAGTTTGCACGAGATAGGACACTGGCAAGCTGGTAAGTCAAACAACTTCCTGAAACATGATCCTTTGATATAGTCTCAAACTCCTCAGTGTCACAAAATGCATGACAGATGAAAGCAAAGAGGTCATGCTTAGAATAAATGTTATGACGCCCACAGGGGTATCAGTCTGTCACAAACAGCCTCGGTGGGAGGTGGTTGTTAGGAACTTTTTGTACTGCCATGAAATCCAAACAGTAACATGAAACTCAAAGACTGTAATCGTACAATCTAATTTATAAAACTCGAAATAAATGGCAGAATGCAGATCTAAACACCCTATAATGCTAATAATGTTACAGATACCCTCAAAAAATTAGGGTTTAGAGATCGTAATCGAACAATCAAGAACTGGATCTCAAAGATTTAACAAGAACATACATCTCCAAGGGTGATGAATTTCATAGAGATAAGCAAGAATCCTACCTCGCATGTGTTTAAGGCTTAAAGCTGGTGACTTTCAGAGAGAAAACGACCACATAGCTTTAAAGAAATGGAGATTTGAAGAAGTTCAGAACACCATACAATGATGGAAGGGCACACTTCTCTAGTGAAATAAGTGAACCATCCACCAGTTACTCCTCCTTGAAGACCACTCAAGATGAAACCATCAAAAGGTCTGACCTTGATGCTATCATCAAAGCCCTTAAGGAAAACTCTGGTAACAATTTTGGTATTTCTTTAAATGCTTCAACTTATGATACTCATGTGAATGATGTAACTAGTTCTAAATTGATAAAACCTTTAGTTGTAGTCTCTTGACCTAGTCACCATATGATCAGTGATCTAAATTTGATTAGTAATATAGTCCATGCTTTAATAAATGTCATGATAGATAATGGAGAAAGAGTACCAATTAAAGGATGATGTGATCTTAGGTTGTTTTATAAAGAATCTAAAGCTTTCTATATGCCTACTTTCTCTTCAAATTTGTTATCTGTTAAAAGAGCAACTATTGATTTAAAGTGCAATGTCACCTTCACTCCTAATGAGGTATACTTTGAGGATATTGATTATAGTAGGTTGCTTGGCAAAGGTGTAACCAAGGGAGACTTGTACTCACTTGAAGACACCAAACTTGCATCTGATTTATCTGTTGCTTTGAATTTTATTTCTGATTTTCCTAAAGAAGTAATGTGGCATGCTAGACTAGGTCATCCTCCTTCTCGTGTCTTAAACATTATGTTTCCTAGTATTTCTTTTAAGGATGACTGTGAGGCTTGTATCTTAGGAAAACACTGCAAGTCAGTATTTCCTAAATCTACTATTATCTATGAAAATTGCTTTGATTTAGTGCATTCTGATGTGTGGAGTGATCCATGTGCATCTAGGTAACATCATAAATACTTTGTGACTTCATAGATGAGAAGTCAAAAAACACTTAGATCACACTATTACAATCAAAGGATAGGGTGTTAGAAGCATTTATAAACTTTCAAACCTATGTCACTAACCATTATCATGCCAAAATAAAAAAAAAATAGATTAGATAATGGAGCAGAATACACCAACAATGCATTCAAACAATACCCAGCAAAGCATGGGGTGATCCACCAAACTAGTTACACATACACCCCCACAACAAAATGGCGTGGCTGAAAGAAAGAACAAACACCTCATGGAGGTTGCAAGAAGCATAATGTTCCATACAAATGTACCAAAGAGGTTATGGGGAGATGCGGTGATGACAGTGTGTTACTTGATCAACAAGATACCCACCAAAATCCTTCATGATCAATCTCCACATGAGGTACTGAATAAGAACCGCCCTTCTATAGATCATTTGTGTGTGTTTGGGTGTCTGTGTTTTGTTTGGTTCCAGGTGAGCAGAGAAACAAATCGGAACCTAAAAGTACAAAAGCAATGTTCCTTGGATATTCTCCTCATCAGAAGGGTTATAAGTGTTAATCACCAAAGACTAGGAGAGTCTCAATCTCTAGGGATTTAAATTTTGTAGAATCCAGAGGCTATTATGATGAAAAAGAGTTGGGATGAACTGAAAAATTTATCTTAATCAACCTCAGATAGAGCAAACAACCTAACAATCATTTTGGAAAGACTTGGAATCAGTCAACCTAAGGAGAGTGAGGAAACCATGGGACCCTTACACCTCAAGAAGATGAAGAAGTTGTAGTAGCATTCCATCCTGATCATGAGGTCGGGGGGGGGATCAACAAAAATCACAAGATGTCCACGATTAAGTTGTCCACGATTAGACTGTCCATGATTCAGCTATCCACGATTTGACTATACACGATTCAGCTGTCCACAATTCGATTGTGCATGATTCAATTATCAACGATTTGACTGTCCAAGATTCAGTTGTCCACGATTCTTCTGTCCATGATTCAGCTATCCATGATTCTGCTATCCATGATTCTATTGTCCATGATTCTGTTATTCATGATCTAGTTGTCCATGATCAAGATGGAATGAAAGAAGAAGTAAAACCATTAAGGAGGAGTATAAGGGTGAAGAAACCATCCAAGTGGGTAAACACCAAAGTGTACTTCAACAACAATGCAGTTGTTCATCATATGCAATCTACATGCTCATTGGCATATTACCCTCAAGAACACATTATCTTTATTGGTGAACTGGATCAAGAGTATATCCCAAGGTCATATGAAGAAGCAATGAATTATGAAGAGTGGAGAGAATATGATGGAAATGAAAAATATGTTATGACAGTCAATGATACTTGGTATGAGGCTGAGCTTCACAAAGGTAAGAACAAGTCGTTGGATATTCACAATCAAGTACCTAAAAAAGGAAAACCATAAAGTAAAAAGACAAAGCTGGTTGCAAGAGCATTTACTCAGACATATGGTGAAGCCTATCATGATACATTTTCTCCAGTTTCTAAACTCCACACCATAATGATTGTGTTTTCATTGGCAGTCAACTTAGAATGGGATTTACGGAAGATGGATGTCAAGAATGAATTTCTACAAGGAGAACTTGAAGATGAGATTTATATGAGACTACCTCTAGAGTCTGGAACATCTTGTCAAACCAGGAAATGTGCTTAGACTGAAGAAAGCAATATATGAGCTGAAATAATCACCAATAGCATGATATCATAAGTTAAGTACAACTCTCAATGAAAGAGGGTTCATCAAGTCTAAATCCGATCACACTCTTTTCACACTTGCTAGTCAACGAGGCATTATGGTCATCCTCATATATGTGGATGACATCATCATCACCGGAAGTGACAAGGAAGGTATCACCTTAACCAAAAAATTTCTTAAATCTTCCTTTGATATTAAAGACTTGGATGAGCTAAAGTACTTTCTAGGGATTGAGATATGCCGATCTAAAGAAGGGCTGTTTTTATCCCAAAGAAAGTACACACTTGATTTGTTGAGTGAGGCATGTGATCTTGGAGGAACAGAAACAAAGACTCTACTGGAAGAGGGCTATAAGGTGTTACGTAAGGGGGAGTTTGAGTACAAACCCTATAGAAATGTCCAACACTGCAAAAAAAGTTGGGAAACTCTTCTACCTTACCATCACTAGGCCAAATGTGTGCTTTGCAGTCAACCAATTCAGTCAGCACATGCAAACTCCCAAGATACACCATTGGAATATGGTGGAAATGATCTTGAGATATCTGAGAGAAGCACCAGGGCAAGGAGTATGGATGGGTTGAAATAAGAGTACATAGATTGTGGGTTTTTTTTATGCTGATTGGACTGGTGATAGAGTTGACAGGAGTTCAACAACTTGTTACTGCTGTTAGAATGAATAAATAAAGAAAAAGAGAAGCAAGCTAGTTGAAGATAGAATCTGGATCAAACAGACTTAACTCACAAGGAATTATGAAGGTTGTGATATACCACTTGACCTAACTTGACTTGCAAGGCAATGAATGAGTTGGGAGGACCTTGTGGACGTTGCTAGGCTCCATAAACTTAAGGGTACTCATTTTGAATTCAAAAGGAAGGATCTGGTTTGGCTTAAGCAAGAAGAAGTCACATGGGTGCATAAGGAGTTGTGTAGACATGTCACTATCACCAAGGAAGGTTGTGTCTCTCCTCCTGTCCCTATCTATTCTTCCTGGACGTGCCAGACTTTGGATGTATCCCCTTTGGCCTCTTCTACTTCCCTACATAATTATTTGTTTGTGTTTCCATGTTTTAGTAATTGGTTTAATCATGTGTATTGCCTATTTAAAGGCTTCTCTATCACTTGTAACATTCAGACAGAAAATATACAAGTTTCGCTCTAATTTTGTGTGTTATCTCTCCCTTGCTTGTATCTAAACAATATTCACAATGTAAGGAGTTAAGCATTATGGTTTAAAGGTTGCTTTAACTCTCTCTCTCTCTTAAGGCAGCCTAATACTTGTAAAACTCACTCAAAGACTTTTTTATATTGTCTTAAACTCTGGTTGAAGGGGATTCAGTCATAAGTTGAATTAATATCTCCTTACATGAGACAAACACTCATGAATTCCAACATGGTATCAGAGCTTTGTTGCTCTTCTTTGGGATCAAACTCACCTCTTTTCTCTCTGTTTTTGAATAAATCATTTCTCTCTCACTCTGATATAGTGTTAGCTTGGTCAGTACTTATTAGTATCTTGAATCAATTTTGAGGAAGAGAAATATTTCGAAAGTGCTTCGCCATTATGCTTTATCCATTGAATAATAACTTTCTTTTAATGGAGCATCTCTTTGACCAGTGGACAAAATGTTTTGATCCATTGGTTTCATTGTTGTCTAAGCCACATGAAACACTTATTCATGTGTTATTTTGATGGTTCTCCTGTTCCAAGCTCTGGAAGACATCAGTACATGAGTTATTTGACACGGTATGTTTATTGTTCTAGTAGGGTATAAATATACTAAATAAATAACTGTCAAATTAACCCTTAATCCTAACGAACAAAACAATATTCTTGACAAAAAAGATCAGGTGTAGTACTTAGGGATCGGATCCACAGAGAGCAATGACACACAATAGATTTCTTATTTCTAACGACTAAGCTAGGTAATTATATATATTTGTAGCAAGTAATCAGTTCAGGGAAATATTCCTTATTAGAAGGTGTAGATGCAATATGGAAATATGATAATAATGTAAATATGAAAATATGCAATTAAACTAACTAGATGTAAATGTAAATGTAAGTGTGCTAGATCTAGGGTTTCAAGTTTAATGGATTATAGAGAATAGGAAGCAAGGAAATGTAAATATTCTAAAAATCAAATATTAACTATTCTGACCCTTTTAACTCCACTCTCGTATGTGAGAAAAAGGAAAGACCATCGATCGACGGCTAAGGCCTGATGTCGGTGGACGACTAAGGCCTGACATCGATCGACAATGAAATCAGAAGGAAGTGTGAACGAGATTTGATATGTTAACCAAGCTAATTAGAACAGCTCTCGCATGCGCCTAACAACCTAATTCAATGGAGTCTATTCTGGCATATACCCTACTCTCATAGTCATCCATGTCCTACTTTCGAGATCCTAGTTAGCTACTCTAGAATGCAAGCATTAAGCAAAACTCAATTGATTGATATTAAGTTTAACCTATCAATCTTACTTTTGGGCTGATCCATGATTGTTGTCATCCAACCCTAAATCTAGTTGATGAGTACTCATACATAATTAGAGTAAGAATAATAATCTGAATATAATGCATAGATAAAATATTGGGGTTGCAATACAAGTCTCCCTAAGGAGTTATGAATCTTCTCCCTAAAAACCCTAAAACTATAGAGTGCTTGTGCACCCTTGCACACACACACACAAACACACATACACACACACATACACACACACTTTGCTCCTCTCCTTTAGGTATCATACATAAAGTATAAATATAAAACCTAAAATCTAGGTCAAGACTCGTCCATGGGTAATCTTGTAATCTTGTATTTTGTCTCTAACTTGGCTTGGAATCGGCTGTCTACGAATTGGTCATCGATCGATGTCAAGTGTTCAACATCAATCGATCTTGGTCTTGTACCATCGGTCGATGACAGGGTTGTGTTGTCGATCGACGACTATCTTGTACTTCAACTCTCTCAATGATCAGCTACGGATTATTCTCTTCTAAATGCTCCAAAAACTCCAAGTATCTCCATATCTCCAAAACGTACATGGACCTATAAATACCTCAAAACATAGCTTGGACACACATAATAGACCTCAAATAGAGCCTATTACATGGCCTAAAGCTGGTAATAAATAGGCTATATCAACTCCCCCCAGAGTTAACCTTTTGCTTGTCCTCAAGCAAACAAGCCTATGAAAGTAGTTTTGAAAAGCGAAGACTCACATAATGTCTAAGTATAATTGTCACCCTACTTTGTTGCAACCATATCTTATTAAGCCAATCACAGAGAAACTTTATATACCCTATCCTAGTATAGCAACCAAATCCATTCTACCAACAACTTAGAGAATACTAGTCTTACTTGCGCCTCTACTGATTTCATTTCCTAGCATAAAGTAAAAGTGCAAGCTTTACCTTGGAAGTATCAATCAAAGGATATATGGACTCTTACCTCTGCAAGTATATGAACACACTGGTCTTCTCTGATTTCTTTCTTCTCTCTCTTCTCACTTCTTCTCAGTCAATGTCTCTCTTCGTTTGAGGGTATCATTTTATTTTTATTTGTTGACTAAGATATTTGGATATGTTTCCATGAATCAAGCCCTAATGTTTTTTGCCACCAAATCGTGTTCACTTCTTTTTGACCTTTATCTCTTTCTAGAATCATATGAATCAAGGTTTAATGGTTGTAGCCACCAAATCATGTTCGATCCTTTTTGTTTGATGGGGAGAGAAAGGGGAATCAGAAGCATACAGACTTTTAGCTTCCAGACTTACAGAAGAAATCCGCTCCAGTGTATACCAAATCAAAAAGCAAGCAAATAATGTCAGGATAAGTGTTGGAAATCAGCTTTGATTCCTTCAAACTTTATAAGCAAGTGTTCTATAGTGGAAGGATGATCCATTTTGGTATCTCTAGTAATCTCTGCAAACAACCTTCTAAGAATGGTGCTAAAGTGTGGTTAGTCAATAATAAATCTTAATCACAGTCCTCTTCTTGACTCAATAAAACCTTTTGGAAAACTTATATATATATAGATAAAACTCAAAAACAAATAAATAGCCTTAGTAAACCTCCCCAGACTTAAATTACATTGTCCCCAATGTAATATACCTCGGATTGGTTAGGAAAAATCAAATCATAAGTAAATAGTCTAAGTAGAAAACTCAATACCTCTCACTGTAAGAGAGCGTTGATCGATGGTAGGCGGGTTTGTTCGATCGATGGTCGCGATCCACTGTCGACCGATGGTACCTCTATGGGGTTGATCGACGGTAGTTTAAATAGTCTCCCACTTAGTGCTTGGTTATAGTCTTAAGATCGATGTTTTGAACTGTCTGATTAGAATGGAGGTTGATCAACACTTTGAAAACAAGTGTCTACGTCTTCTTTGCTCTTCTGAAACGATGTACTGACGAAGATTCTCATTACCTCATATCCTATGGCTTTATCCTTCTTCATGATCTCCTTAGCAACCTCCACTGAATGCATTCTCCTTTGTATATTCTAAACATTGCGCTGTAACATTCTAAGTCTAGCAGTTGTAGTATATATCCTCCAATTTCTGAGAAATATCGTCCTTCATCAGGCTCTGAGAAAAATCAATCTCATCGAATCTGTCTTATAATTGTTCTTCTGCTGCATACTCTTGTCTGTTGACCTTAGCATCGATCAATGGCATGATGATGCCGTCGATCTATGTCACTTTGTTTGCTCCTATCGCATGTTGTCCTTAAATATTATCCAAATCTTGCTTCATCTCATCCATGTGTTTAGTAAAACCGATGAGGTACTTGTCTATAGGATAGTAGACATCATCAAGCCTCTTGGAGAAATCATCCAGTGACATCTCTTGAGCGTTGTAGATCTCATTCATGATATCGTCAATCTCTACTCTGTTGTATGTTTCCTGCTTTTTTATAGACATAGTGATCTTTGTTGCATGTTCAGGTAAACATATGTAGGTGTATTCAAACATAGTAGCTCTTTCTAGAACTGCTATGATGTTTTGTTCTTGCACATTCATAACTTTTCCATATGTGGCTCGTGCATTGTTGTTGTCATCTTTGTAGATGCCATACTCATCTTTCTTTTCCTAATGGAAAATTCTTCCACCATTAGCATCATAAGCTCTCTATCCATGCTCTACACGACCGTATATCAGTAGTGGGTTTATCCAATTGACTGATTGTGGATCTCATGAACTAAAAGGATCGGAGGTACAAAACTGGTTCACCCTTCGTATGGTGTTGATCGATGCATGATGGCCGTCGTCGATCGATTCTTGATTTTTGGGTGTGTACATATCATCGTGGATTGGCACGTTCTTCTGTTCGTCACTTTCGATCGATGCGTGTACTCGGGCATCGATCAATGGTTGTTGTCCAAATAAAGTTCTTGATCCAATAGCCATAACAAGGGCATCTGCCAGATCCTCCTTTGGTATGTTTAGAATCCTTCCATAAAGATCTCGTGCACGTCCTTCTGGGTCTCTAAAAATTCCAAACTCATCTTGTCTAAGATAACCATTATCTGTATCTTCTGTTCTTGGCTCTAGTTCTGGTTTTCGTTTGATGTCGTTCGATTGCCAAGTTATGCCATCGATCGATGCTATATTATATGCTTTCGCATTCATTACCCAGCCAACTTCTTCCAGTGCTAGGCCACGGGACTCAATCAGCTCTTCCTCCTTGTAATCTGAATTGTATCTTCGTAAGCTTTACCGCATCCTTGGTATGCCTGGTGGGTGTCGATCGATGGTAGATGGTTACCGTTGATAGATGCTTGAGTATCAGGCTGTCGGCCAAAGATATTTCCAGCTCCATTAGCCATCGCAAGTATATCTGCCACATCTTCTTTCATGACATGTAAAACTCTGCCATCCATAGCTCGTGTGTGACCATTTGGATCTCTCATAATGCCAAACTCATCTGGTCGTAGATAACCATATTCCCTTTCGCGTTTCATGCTGACTCTAGTTTGGTCCTTAAGTGACAAACAGTATCGATCGATGGTGAATGGTTACATCGATCGATGAAGAGTTGTTGAGTTGATGGGAAATATGAAAAACATCAGCCTCGTCCATAGGAATCCCTGGTATCCAATTATTTCTTCTTCTTTGTAATCCTTGTCGTACTCGAGGTAGAATATGTTGTAGCAGGTGTCGATTGGTTCTGAATGATGAGTGTCAATCGATAATGAGGCTTGGGTGTCGATCGATGGTTTGGGTTGGGTGTCGATCGATGTCCCTTCTTATGATTCCTCGTTGAACTCATAATTGCAGAAACATGTGGCCACAAGCCCTGCATCATTACATAATTCAATCAGAGTAGCCTTGCTCTTATTCTTGACAAGTTCATAAAAAATATTCTTATCAGTTAGGGATAGATACAACCTGTTTAGCTTCATATCGCAGATAGCTACCACAGTGGCCATGAACGCTCTACCGAGTAGTAGCAAAGAGTTCCAGTCTATCCTGATGTCCATCACATGGAATTCTAATGGGACTAGGGTGTTGTTGATCTGCACTGGAATATATTTTACCATCTTGAGCAGTCTACAAACGTGAACGAATCGTTTGAGGGTTCCACTTGTAGGTTCAGTTCCTCTGGCATGGATTTTGGCATAATGCTCACTGGTAATTCAGTGTCACAGAGGGCATTGGGATATTCGTGGAATTTTATGAAGCATGGGATCGCGAACTTTCAAGGATCACTTTTCTTTTTCAGACAAGTCCTTTGCTTCATCTTTTCTCTGAGATGATTGAACATTATTTCTATATCATTATCTGTGTCCCTTTTTCCCTTGAAAAACATCCATAATTTGTGAGTATAATAAGCTTCATCAAAAGAAATATCTAGAGGAATTTTAAAAACTCTTTTAGCAAAGCTATCCATCTCCTTTTCATTGGATTCTCTGCGTTGATATTTGGGGATATTTTGCTTCCTATTTGAGTGTCCCTCATCTTCTCTATCCAGATCGATAGCTTCAGACATGTTTGTATTCTGTTCTGAAACTGTCATAGTTGGACGCACAATTAGACTTGCATTGAGGATCGGCAGCCGAACTGGTTTCTTCATTTGTCGATCGATGGTTAGGTTGCACTGTCGAACGATGGGTATGTCAAACCATCGATCAATGTTATAAGTTTGGTGTCTATCGATGTCAGTCGACTCACATGAAGCCGCAGATTTTGTGGGCTTCACTGTCGATCGATACTCACTGCTTGGTGTCGATCGATGCGGATGAGAAGTGTCGATCGATGCGGATGAGAAGTGTCGAGCGACATGGAATCTTCCACACGCAAATCGGTGTCTTAGAGCCTTTCTCTCTTAAATTCTTGCCAAAAGTCATCATCAATCAATGCATTGACATGGTGCTTCTGTCCAGCTTATATTTTCTCTTTAATCATGCTCTCATGCCTCCTAATGGTCTAACTTGTTTGCATCACTTGATTCTCCAATTTCTTCACATGTGTGTTGAGATTTTCGAACTTGGTGTTGAGGTTGAGGTACATGCCATCTATCTTTCAATTGAAATCCACAGTCATCTTTTGTTGTCTCTTTAAAACTCTATCAGCCATTGCTTCAATCTTTCTTTCTTGAGATTCTAGAGGAGGATTCTAGTAGTAGGAAGATCCATAAGTTATGTTGTTGTTGAAGGGCCTTCTATGTGAACTCTGATTAAAGTTACTCCTTTGACCATTTCCATAGGAGTTCCTGTTAAAACCTGGATTCCCTTGTCTTTGAAAACTGTTCCCTTCGATGTAGTTCACATCTTCTTCTTCAATCTCATCTTCTCCAGACTTTATTGCTTCTATTTCTTCAAAAGTAACCTGCTTTTTTAAAAATTTCTGAACATTATCCAGTTTCACCTTGACTTCTTCAATCTGCTCCTTGCTCATAGCTGGGGTTGATTTCCTCCTTTCAAAATCTGAGTTCTTGGTGTTGCTGCTTGATGCCAGATTTTCAATCAATCTAGTAGCTTATTCATGGCTCATGGTGCTGAAATTCCCTTCACTAGCCATGTCCAAAGCCATTTGATACTGCATTCCAATACCTCTAAAGAAAGTGCTAAGAAGTTGCACTTGGTTAAACCCGTGATGTGGACAGTCTATCTGGTATGACTTGAATCTGATCCATGAGTTTCTGGAAGACTCTGAAGGTTTTTGTGAAAATGTAGCAATCTTGCTCCTCAAATCTTCTACTCTCGCGTCATCAAAGAAGTTACGCAAGAAAGCGTTCTTGATGTTAGTCAAGAATGTTAGAGATCCTGGTGGTAGATGCTTAAGACAATATGAAGCTTCTCTAGCAATTGAGTACTTGAAGAGCCTCAAGGACTCCATTGGCTTTAATAACAATCACTAGATCTTCAAAGCGCTCTAAATGATCCATAGGGTGCTCATGTCGCAACCCATGGTAAGGTGTATGCGCTACAAGTTCGAAGAAAGCGGGCTTGATTTCAAAATTGTTTCTCTGAAAAGCTGGAGGACAAATGGCGGATCTGTTGGCGTAGAACTGGTCTAGACTGTTGTAGTTAGCCAGTGTTCGCTAAACAGCTTGGGGTTAGCTTCAGGTTGAGCTATTGCAGCGTCTACTTCTGCTTATGTGTCAGAGATTACAGCCCCCTGTTTGTCTATCTTTTGACCTGCTGCATTACGCAGGTGACCGTTGAGATCATGCAAGTCTCCATTATCATTTTGAACCACTACAATAGGCGCAACCATCTGAAATCGTCTAATGTCTTCGATCAATGCGGGTAAGTGTTCATTGATCGATTCTATGTGGTCGACGTCGGTCGATGTTCGAGTTCTGATGTCGTTCGATGCTATCTCTGAAAAAGTGTCGATCGACGCTGAGTAGTTACCGTCGATTGATGCTTGTCATCTTTTTTTGCGGATTGTACGTTCGAGATAATGTGGGTCTGAGAATATTAGACTCTGTCATTTATTGCTCCTGGTACTCTGTTGCATGTACCTGAGTAACAAAGAAAAGAAAAAAATTAGTAACTTGAAAACAAACCTAGACTAAATCCTAGAAATTAAATCTAATGGCGATCAATGTTCCCTGCAATGGCGCCAAATTTGACACGGTGTGTTTATTGTTCAAGTAGGGTATAAATATCCTAAACAAATAACTGTCAAATTAACCTTTAATCCTAACACACAAAACAATACTCTTGTAAAGAGAGATAAGGTGTAGTACCTAGGGATCGAATCCATAGAGAGCAATGACACACAATAGATTTCTTATTTCTAAAGACTAAGCTAGGTAATTATATATACTGGTAGAAAGTAATCAGTTCAAGGAAATATTCATTATTAGAAGGTGTAGATGCAATATGGAAATATGCTAATAATGTAAATATGGAAATATGCAATTAAACTAACTAGATGTAAATGTAAATGTAAATGTGCTAGATCTAGGGTTTCAGTCTTAATGGATTATAGGGAATAGGAAGAACGGGCATGTAAATATTCTAGAACTCAAATATTAACTATTTTGTCCAACTCTCGTATACGAGCAAAAGGAAAGACCATCGATCGACGGCTAAGGCCTGATGTCGATCGACGGCTAAGGCCTGATGTCGATCGACGGCTAAGGCCGATGTCGATCGACGGTGAAATCAGAAGGAATTGTGAACGAGATTTGATATGTTCACCAAGCTAATTAGACCAGCTCTCACATGAGCCTAACAAACTAGTTCAATGGAGTCTATTATGGCACATAACCTACTCTCGTAGTCGTTCATGTCCTACTTTCGAGATCCTAGTTAGCTACTCTAGAATGCAAGCATTAAGCACAACTCAATTGATGGTATTAGCTTTAACCTAGTAATCCTACTTTTGGGCTAATCCATGATTGCTATCATTCAACCCTAAATCTAATAGGTAGATACTCACACATAATCAAAGTAAGATCAATAATCTGAATATAATGCATAGATAAAATATTAGGGTTCCAATACAAATCTCTCTAAGGAGTTATGAATCTTCTCTCTAAAAACCCTAAAATTATAGAGTGCTTGTGCATCCCTGCACACACACACACTTCGCTCCTCTCCTTTAGGTTTCATACATAAAGTATAAATATAAAACCCTAAAATATAGGTCAAAACTTGTCTAGGGGTAATCTTGTGTCTCGTCTCTAACTTGGGAATGGAATCGGCTTTCTGCGAATTGGTCATCGATCGATGTCAAGTGTTAACCATCGATCAGTCTTGGTCTTGTACCATCGGTCGATGACAAGGTTGTGTCATAGATCGACGACTATCTTGTACTTTGAGTCTCTCAGTGATCAGCTACAAATTATTCTCTTCTAGATGCTCCATGTATCTCCATATGTCTCAAAAACATACCTTGACCTGTAAATACCTCAAAACATAGCCTAGATACGCATAATAGACCTCAAATAGAGCCTATTACATGGCCTAAAACTGGTAATAAATAGGCTATATCATTATTCCAATGGCACATGTCTAAGATCAGTGGATAAATTGATTGTCCAATGGTCCATTGTGTTTCAGATACTAAAGCACCAACTCTTGATGAGTATTGGATCCTCCTGGCTGTTAATGCTTCCGAAAAACTCAAGAAAACAGAGCAAAACTTTGTAGATTAAAACTCTTGAGCAAAATATTTATTATATATTCTCTATTCTCTCATTCTCTAATTGTGAGGTTACTCATTCTCCCATTCTCTGGCTACTAATACTCTTGTTACATCATTTTCTACTCTATACATAAATCTTTATTGTCACAAGCTTCTTTAGAATCTATCTAAGGTTGTTAAACTGTCTTGAAGTTAAGTTGCCTTGAAAGAATAGTCATGCTTCTATCCTAGGGAAATTGATTGTGTTGTTGCCTGAATGCTTAGTTTTGTTGATTATGATTCAGAGAGTGTTGGTAGGATAGAATCAGAAAGATATCTATCTATTTCTTGTGTTAAATTTGTTTTAAAGATCAGACTTGGTAAAAACCCATGATCTAATCTCTTGTTGTCTAATGATGCTTGTCTTAGTGTTGGTTGACAGGTTTCCCATGTTGATCAGAGCCTGCACAAGATGCATATTCCTGGCCGTGGAGATTTTCCCATGTTGTTCAGAGCCTACATATGATGTATATTCCTGACCATGGAGATTGCCCATTTCCCAACAATCCTTTGGACATTTTTTTGTTCATTAACTCCCAAAATGGTAGAGAGGATGATTGGAGCAGTGGAGAGCTTGCTCAGAAGTGACTTACCTGATGTCAAGAGGGTGGACAGGAAGTACACTCAAGAGAAAATGCCACAATTCAAGCCAAGAAGGTTGTGGTCATAAGACATTGGTGATCATCATTGGCTCTCATCTTCCAAGATTGACCACATACTCTCATTCTCAGGTCAAGCTTGAGGTGGGGTGTTAATATGAGAAGCCAATGTTCATTCTTCTTATGCAAGGGAAGTACCTATATCTCTGCTTATTCTCATCATTTAATAGGTTTGCCCCTTGAGAATTGATGCATGTGTGTGTGCACTATTTGAATCAGGTACTTGGAGCTCATGAGAAGAGTCTGGTCGTATATTAAACCCTTTTATGATGGCAAGATGTCAAAAGAAAGAGGGAGACAAAGAACCAGCCACATGACGAGTTTCAAGCAGTTTTGAGTGTGAAGCAAGGAAGACATTGGTGTCTGCTTGACATTGAATAAAGCCCATGATCCAGGGTTTGTGAGTTCCTAAACTTGATCATAAGACTCATAAACTCATTGGCTAATCCCCATGCCTTTTTGATCTCTACTCTTTTTCTTAGCTGGTTTTTTCTCAAATGGTTTTTCTTGCTAAGGTTTTTAATGAGGGAGCTTCTTCAAGGTTTAAAGTTTGTCCAAGGATATCCTAGGGTCAAGCTTGAGGGGGAGTGTTGGAATGAATAAATAAATAAAAGGAGAAGCAAGCTGGATGAAGATAGAATCTGGATCAAACAGACTTGACTCACAAGGAATTACGAAGGCTGCGATATACCACTTTACCTAACTTGACTTGCAAGGCAATGAATGAGGTGGGAGGACCTTGTGGACGTTTCTAGGCTCCAGAAACCTAAAGATACTCAGTTTGAATTCAAAAAGAAGGATATGGTTTGGTTTAAGCAAGAAGAATTCACATGGGTGCATAAGGAGTTGTGTAGACATGTCACTATCACCAAGGAAGGTTATGCCTCTCCTCCGGTCCCTATCTACTCTTCCTAGACGTGCCAGACCTTGGTTGTATCCCCTTTGGTCTCTTCTCCTTCCTACATAATTATTTGTTTGTGTTTCCATGTTTTAGTAATTGTTTAATCATGTGTATTGCCTATTTAAAGGCTTCTCCATCACTTGTAACACTTAGCCAGAAAATATACAAGCACTACAAGAAAACATGCTCATTCTGAGGGCCAAAATCGTCAGTATGTCGTCGGAATAAACGTATTCCGACGACATACCGAGGAAATATGTCCTCGGAAAAAACTCCTCGGAATTTCATTTTCCCTCGGAATTCCCTCGGAATATTCCGACGGAATTCCGAGGAACCCTGTCCCTCAGAATATTCCGACGGAATTCCGAGGAACCCTGTCCCTCGGAAAATTCCGACGGAATTCCGAGGAACCCTGTCCCTCGGAAAATTCTGAGGAACATGCCCCTCGGAATATCCCAAAAAAATATTTTTTTAAAAAAAAAACAAATTTTTGAAATTTAAATTCAAAAATATAAAATTAAAATTAAAAAACATATTATATAAAATTCAAAGTAATACAAATAAAAATAAAACATTCAGAGTTTTTGAAAAAAAAAAAAACTACGGGTTTTGGGAATTTGGGTCTGGCATGCTCAGGAACACCTCGTTCGGGTGCAACCTCCTCATCATCTCCATCATTTGCTCATTGAGATTCCTTTGTGCCTCAAAGCCCACCTGTTGAGTCGCCATCTGGGTCTCCAACGCAGATATGCGATCATCTTTGTCCTGCAACTGACCCATAAGTACTTCTGGATCAACAAATGGCGGTGGTGCAGCAGAAGACGGAACCGACTGGGACCGACGACCCAAACCGAACAAACGGCCCTTCTTCTTTGGAACTGACTGAAATAGATTGTTAATAATTACAAAAAAAGTTTTAATATATAAAAAATATAATTTTTTTATAAATTGTAATTATACATGATTTATACATATATATATATGTATAAAAATTATTAAAAATTTTAAAAATTGTTATTATACATGATTTATATATATATATATATATATAAAATTATAAATCGTTTATAAATATAGAAAAAGCTTTATAAATATTTTTAAAATTTTTAAAAAACATTTTATTATACATATTTTATTACTGGAAACTTGAAAAACGTTTTTAAAAATTGAAAAACGTTTTTAAAAATAGAAAAATGTTTTTAAAAATCAAAAAACATTTTAAAAATACAAAAATAATTCCAAAAAAACTAAAACAACAATCAAAACAACAATCCTAACTTAAACTATCCATTCAATCCTAAACTATCCATCAAACAACCTATAATCCGAAAATCTAATCTCAAAAACCCTAAGAAATTGAAAAATACAAGGTTTACATAGATTCTTACATGATTTTAGAGGTGGAATAAAGATGTGGGGTTGGGTAGTCCAAATCGCCGGCGAGAGTTGAGAGAGATCGGAGAGAAATGAGAGAGATGAGAGAAATAAGAGATGCGGCGGAGAAGAAGAAGAAGAAGAAGAAGGGTTGTGTTTTGTATTTAAGAATTCCGACGGATACGGGGTCGTCGGAATAATTAACTTAGGGTTCGCGAAAATTTTCACGCGGATTGGTTTTCCCGGGTAAGTAAATTCCGATGGACATTAACTTCCTCGGAATTTCCTCGGAAAATTCCAAGGAAATTCCGAGGAACAAGGGATTGGGGTCTGAAAAATCCCTGTTCCTCGGAATTTCCTCGGAATTTTCCAAGGAAATTCCGAGGATCAGGGGTTTAGGATTTCAAAACCTCGATTTTTTGGCCGTATTTCATTTTTTATACAAATGTAATGCATACCATTGAGGATTCTTTGTATAGATGATCATAAACCATGAAATAACAAAATTTCAAAAATAATTGTAAGTATTCCCTTTAACATTTATTAAAGTGTATAAGTGTTTCTCTTATGTTGTGTGGTTTTCATTCATGCAATCGTAAAATTGTTTGTTATCGTCTAAAGCACCAATTTTTAAATTCATAATCTGGTTAAGACACTTAATGAAGGTTATATAAGTGTTAATCAATCCGCAAAACGTTGTTTTCGGTTAAAAACCTAAATTCCAAGGAAATTCTGAGGAAACCCTGAAAATTGTTAGCTTCCTCGGAATTTCCTCGAAAAATTCCGAGGAAATTCCGAGGAACAAGGGATTGGGGTCTGAAAAACCGCTGTTCCTCGGAATTTCCTCGGAATTTTCCGAGGAAATTCCGAGGAACAGGGGTTTGGGGTTTCAAAACCTCGATTTTTTTGGCCGTATTTCATTTTTTATACAAATGTAATGCATACCATTGAGGATTCTTTGTATAGATGATCATAAACCATAAAATAACAAAATTTCAAAAATAATTGTAAGTATTCCCTTTAACATTTATTAAAGTGTATAAGTGTTTCTCTTATGTTGTGTGGTTTTCATTCATGCAATCGTAAAATTATTTGTTATCGTCTAAAACACCAAATTTTAAATTCATAATCTGGTTAAGACTTTTAATGAAGGTTATATACGTGTTAATCAATCCGCAAAATGTTGTTTTCTGTTAAAAACCTCTTGTTCCTCGGAATTTCCTCGGAATTTTCTGAAGAAATTTCTGAGGAAACCCTGAAAATTGTTACCTTCCTCAGAATTTCCTCGGATAATTCTGAGGAAATTCCGAGGAATATGGTTTTTTCAGAACCAAACCCCTGTTCCTCGGAATTTCCTCGGAATATTCCGAGGAACTGGGTCTTCCTCGGAATTTCCTCGGAAAATTCTGAGGAAATTCCGAGGAAACCACATTTCTTGCTTTCCTCGGTATTTCCTCGGTTTTTCATCAGAAAATTCCGAGGAACTCAGTTTCCCTCGGTATGTCCCTCAGAATAATGATGTTTTCTTGTAGTGAAGTTTCTCTCTCTAATTTCGTGTGCTCTCTATCCCTTGCTTGTGTCTAAAAAATATTCACATTGTAATGAGTTAAGCATTGTGGTTTAAAGGTTGCATTAACTCTATCTCTCTTAAGGCAGCCTAATACTTGTAAAACTCACTCAAACTCTTCTTTATCTATTGTCTTAAAATCTAGCTTACTGATTCTAAATCTCATTCATCTAAGTACATAAACTCTAAGTGTTTTGTTACTTCTCAAGGATTAGATTCATACTTGAGACCTTTTGCTTCATATAACGAGTTTACTGTCTAGGATTCTTGGTATATAGTAAGCTGTGTACGAGGATTCAACCACAAGCTAGTTGTCTCTTATCTTGAATGGTGAGTTTCTGTTGTATGGTTGAGGGGGATTCAGTCACAAGTTGAATGAATATCTCCTTAAATGAGAAAAACACTCATGAATTCCAATAATTGCAGCTTCATAGGAGGGAATTTGGTCACTTGGAAGAGCAAAAAGCAGAAGGTAGTGTCTTGTTCAAGTGTTGAAGCAGAGTATCGATCTATGAGGAAGCTTACTAGTGAAATCATATGGATCAAGATACTTCTGTAAGACTTGGGCATAGAAACAACCTCGACTATCATTATGCGCTACGACAACCAGGCAGCAATTCGCATAGCATCTAACAGTGTATTTCATGATAGGACCAGACACATTGAGATGGATTGTCATAAGGTCAGGCAAGCAGAAGAGCAGCAAATCATCCTCCCTTGTTACACAAGAAGTGAAGATCAATTGGCTGATATCTTCACCACTGAAGCAAGCACTAAAGTTTGTGTGTTCATTCACCCATAGCTTGGACTCACAGAGCTCCCATCACACTGGTCCTCATGACCATGAAGTGTTCTACTCTTTTTATTGATTTTGTTTTTATCCCAAGTGGTTTTTCCAGGTTAAGGTTCTAATGAGGAAATGCTTTTTGGTGTCCAAGCTAGACTAGTTCCTATGGTCAAGCTTGAGGGGGAGTGTTGACATGAAGTGATAAATAAAAAGAGAAAAGATTTCAAGAGGCCTAATAATAATTATATTTGTGTTGGTTGTCCTAGAAAGATAAACATATTAATAGATTTGTAGCCACCACTGGAATAATCAAGTAAATCATTATCCCCGTTCTCCTTTTCTCTCTATTAAAATCTCTCATCACTCTTTACTTTTCTTGCAAGTTCTTCATATTCTTCATTTAAACTCTCATAATTCTACCAAAACTCACAACGAACTGACTAATCTCCTCGTAAGAGAAACAATGGAGCGTGTAATACTAGAGTGAGAGTCGGGTCGGGTAAGAGAGACTTGGGTGAGAGATCCAGAATAAGGTCGAGATCACCGGTGACGAATAGATCTGTGATGGATACTAATCATATTTGGGTGGGTGGGGAAAGGACTTGGAAGAATAGTTAGAGTCCGTTCGGGTTAGGTTAGATCTGAATAAACACATTTCGGATCAGCAACATTATCCGAACTACGGTTATGCCACTGAAGAGTTGTTAGAGAACCCACTTGTTTCATTAGAGTGTTTCATATTTCTATGAAGAAAATAATATCATGGGGGAAAAGTTTTTTTATCTCAATCATAGCTGGATTGTTATTCGTAAGGTTTTCTTTTTGTCGGCCTAATTTTTCATTTAGATGAAAAAAGCTCTAAAGAGCATACAAAGTGGTGATCAAACCAACCCATTACATTAAGCTTTGATTAAAACTAAAGCCCATAAAAACTCATTAGTAAAGAGATAAGGGTTAAGCGAAAAAGCGATACGTATAAACATGTGTTATGATTTTGGGCGCCGGAGTTCCACTATCTCCTAAACATCGTCGTCGATCTCTATTATTGAACATACACCACCGTTCCTTTCACAATGTGACAAGAAACTTAGCTTTGTGCAATTTTTTTCTTATTCATTCACAAAGAGGGTGATGTCCTTATATACATGTGTTTGATCTAACAATATACAATGTTATGTTTCATAACCTTGTCGGTCCATTGGACCTCTGATACCTTTTTCAAAGTGGAGTATGCAGGTCAAAAACATTCAGCCTTCTTAGAAATTTTTTAAAGTCATTACATCCTAAGGCTTTAGTGAAGATTTCTGCTAACTGAGACTTGGTGTTAACGTGAATTAGAGAGATAACATCACAAATAGTCTAATCTCGTATAAAATGACAGTCATTTCTAACATCTTTCGTACGAGCATGAAAAACCGGGTTCTTAGCCAGGTGAATATCGAACATACTGTTATAGTGAAAGATGATAGAAGTGCTTCACTAAATCCCAAGCGTAGGTAGCAGCTGTCGGATCCAAAGTATCTCTTGGACTGTATCAGCCATAGCTCAGTATTTTGCTTCTGCAGATGATCTGGAGACAACATCATGTTTCTTTGTCTTCCAGAATAATGGAGAATCACCAAGTTAAATAAACCAGCCAGTAAGTGACCTTCAAGTAGTCGTACACACAGCCCAATTAGAGTCACACCAAGCCGAAAGTACGAACGGTCTGTTTATTGTTTTACAAATTGTAATACAACAAAGAATATCTCTATTTATTAATTTTAAGAAAAATAACTCAAAACCTTAAGTTTTCAAAATAATCTCTAAACTCATAAGTTCATGCCACAACTTTGCATCTTCTTATATAGAGATAAAGCTCTTAAACTCATTAGGAAAACCTATTATCCTAAACATATCTCAAATATGATTGTAACTTGGAAACCAAGTTAACTTCAAGTTTTTTGCCAACATTTTCCCTCTTAATCTTGAAGTTAAATTCTTCTACTTCTTGAACTCCAACTAGATCTCTCATCTCCTTGAATTTAATCCTTCCAAGTGCTTTAGTTAAGATGTCAGATTTTTTTTTCATTGCTCTGGATGTGTTGGACATCGACTTGATTGTTTTCAGCACATTATCGTATAATGTGATAACGTTTGTGTATATGCTTTCTGCATCCGTGGAAGGCAGGGTTCTTTGTAAGTGCTATCGTAGATTTGTTGTCGAAGTATATCACTACTTTCTTGTACGGCTTCTTTTTCACTTCTTCTAGGAGTTTTTGAAGCCATATATCTTGTTTGGAAGCTTCAGGAGCAGCCATAAACTCTGCTTCACATGAGGATAAAGCCACAGTCTCTTGATTTTGAGAACACCAAGAAATTGGACACTTATTCAAATAGAATATGTGACCCGTGGTATTTATACCATCATCTCCATCAATGTTATGACTTGATTCACTGTACCCTATAAGCTCAAGATTCTCCATACGTTTAAATACCAAACCATGAGATAGAGAACCTTTTAAATACCTTAGAACCTGCTTCAATGCTGCGCCATGAGATATCTTCGGGTCATGCATATATCTACTCAACAATCCTACACAAAACGCAAAGTCTGGTCGGTTGTGTAGTAAGTATCATAGGCACCCGATATTTATTTTGTATTCTTTCTCATTTATGCCTTGTTCCTCTACCGCCTTAGATAGTTTTAACCCAAACTTCATTGGAGTATGCACTGCACTGCATTCATCCATCCCGGTTTCACTCAATATTTTCTTTGCATATCTTTCTTGATTCAATGTTATCCCTTCTTTGTCTTCACATTCAATTCCCAAGTAATAGGTTAGTAGGCCGAGATCACTCATCTCAAAGGTTGCAGTCATTTCTTGCTTAAACTCGCACGATATGCCAATATCCGAGCTGGTGACAAGTAAATCATCAACGTACACTGCCACCAGACGTATATGATCTCTTACTCTCTTTTGATATATAAACGGGGATTTAGAAAAATTTGTAAACTCCAGTTGTTTGAGTACAAGATTAAGTTTCTCATTCCATGCCCTTGGGGCTTGCCTTAATCCATACAATGCTTTATGTAGTTTGTATACCTTATTCTTATTGCCTTTAACCTTGAGCCCTTCTGGTTGACTTACATAAACATATTCTTTTAGATATCCATGAAATAATGCGGTTTTTACGTCTAGGTGAATTTCCCACCCGTTTGAATCTGCTAGAGCGATGATGATTCTTACCGTTTCGATTCTTGCAACAGGAGCGAAGACTTCTTCAAAGTATATACCATGTCTTTGTATGTATCCTTTGGCAACTAATATTGAATTCTATTTTTGTTATGCTTCCATCTTCATTACTCTTGATTTTGAAAATCCACTTTAGACCGATTGGTTTTGCTCCTTCAGGTAAGTCGACCAAGCTCCATGTTTTTTTTTTCACGATGGACTCGATTTCATCACCACGCGTGTCTCTCCATATCTTCTCTTCCATGGCTTCTTTAAAGTCCCATGGTTCCTAATTTAGTAGTAATAGCAAGTGCTCTCCTTTTTCTTCGGCCAAGTATATGTAGTTATCTAAATATCCAGGTTTCTTGCTGACTCTTGTTGATATTCTTACTTGCTCTTGCTCTTCATCAATGTGCTCTTCTTTTTTTGTTGGTAATCTTCCTCATTTTTTGTTCCTTCGTCTACTTCATCATTATTTATATCATCTTCAGTGGTATTGATATTTTTTTCTATCCCTTGGTTACCATGTCTACCGAAGGTGATTATAAATTTCCATGGTTCATCGACGTCTTTACGATTGCAATCAACATTACTCCATTTCCACCTTTTGTTTTCATCAAACAAAACATCTCTGCTTACTATTATTCTGTTTATAGTGGGGTCGAGCATCCTATATGCCTTCAAACCAGGTTCAGTCCCAAGGTGCACAAGTGTTCGGGATCTATCGTCAAGTTTCTTCACGTTAGGCGCCTAAGTTTTATACTCGGCTTTCTTCCTTTTAATGCCTCATACGGGATCTGAGACACCAATTTTTTGGTAGCAACTCGGTTTATCAGGTATGTTAATGTCTCACAGCCTCTCACCATAGATAATTTGGTACTTCCATGTGTTTGAGGATGTTTCTCGTCATCTCTAGCAAAGTTATGTTTCGCCTTTCACTACTCCGTTCTGTTGTGGCGGGTGTGGGGCTGTTAAGTTTCTTTGAATACCAGATATATCACAGAATCTATAAAATTCCACGCTTGTAAATTCACCACCTCTGTCTGTTTGAAAAGTTTTTATTGTTGTTTTGCTCTCGTGCTCAACAATGGCTTTAAACCATTTGAATTTATCAAACGCTTTCTCCTTTTTTCTGCTGTAGATGGCGTGATCGGGCAACACAAGTCTCTGTGCACGAGTTTTAGTATTTCTGCAGCACAGTATGGTGTTGTCTTCAGGAAAGTATGTCTCGTTTTCTTGCCATACAAGCATGACTCACATGTTTCTTTTTCAACCCTAAGGTTGGGTATGCCTATCACGAGTTCTTTCCCTATCATTGATTTCATTGCGTCCACTCCAATGTGACCTAGTATTGCATGCCATCTTGTATAATCATCTTGCATACGAAGTTGTAGACACCTTGTTTTGTCAATTTCCATCAGAACTTTGTATAGACAATTCCTTGATCGTATTGCTTTGACTATCATATTTTCATCTTTATCATGAAGCATAAGATAATCGTCTTCATTCTCACATCACATCCTGATTCCGTGGCTTGCCCGAGACTGATAATATTTCTTCTTAATTCTGGTATGAAATAAACGTCAGCCAGAATTTTTCTTTCTCCGGTTTGGCTGACAAAGAGAATCGATCATTTGCCTTTGATATCAATTCTCGAGTCATCACCCAACCGTACTTTACTACTGATTGTCTCATCAATTTTGTTAAAGAAGCTTTTATTTCCAGTCATGTGGTTTCTCGCCTCATTGTCTAGATACCAGATTCGATCTCCATCAGTGTCGGACACAAATTCCTTTGGCTTCACACTTTTTTCGTTGAGATAGACGACTTCGTGCGTTAACAAACCGTTGAATTCTTGTGTTTCATCTTCTTTATTCTCAGTTGCTTCTTGTAACTTGAGTAATCTATCGGGACATGTTGAGGTGAAGTGGCTGGTTTCATCACACCAAAAACATGTGATTTTAGATAGATTCAATCGATCCTAGTAAGATCTTCTTCGGCCTCTTCCTTTGCCGTAATACCTTCCTCTCCTTGATACTCTCGTTGAGATTGAGTTTCCATATTTGCATACATAAGTTTGCTTTGATTCTCTTGAGACTCTTCTTCATCACATATATGTTCTTCGTACGTTTTTAAACGTTCGAGAATGTCTTCGAAGCTAGTAGTTTTGAGATCCAAGATTTGTTCAAGAGAAGCAACAATATGTATGTTTTTTTTTGGTAGGCTTTGAAGAAACTTTTTAACGAGTTTTGTTTCATCCATGGTTTCTCCCAATGCTTCTGATTTAGATGATATCTCAGATAACTTACCGAAAAAAGTCATCTATTTTATATGTGTCTTTCATATTTAAACTATCAAACTCCGTCATTAGGGTTTGTAAACGCGCCTCTCGAACTCTATCAGCTCCTACATGACGAGCTTTGATTTCATCCAAAACTTTCTTTGTGGTGTCGACTTCACCGACTTGAAGAATAAGAGTTTCCAGAATAGATTGAAAAAGAAGAACCGTCGCCATATCATTCTTATCGGCTTCGGTTGATTCATTCTCAATTACCTCCCAAACCTTGTGAACTTTAAGTAAGATCTTCATTTGTATAGCCCATACTGAATAAATTTTTTTGTTAAGCATAGGGAAATTGGTTGAGGATGGTCCTCCATCCTTTTTGTCGTTGTCGTAGACTCGTAGTGATGTCTCCCATGTTTGTCGTCGTTCGTTGTATTTAGAAGAGTTTCGGCTCTGATAACAAGGAAGAGTTTCGGCTCTGATACCAAATATTGTTTTAAAGATTGTAATATAACAAAGAGTATCTCTTTTTATTAATCTTAAGGAAAATAACTCAAAACCTTAAGTTCTCAAAACAATCTCTAAATTCATAAGTTCATGCTACAACTCAGCATTTTCGTATATAGAGATAGAGTTCCTGAACTCATTAGAAAAAACTATTATCCAAAACATATCTCGACTAGGATTAGTGTAACTTGGAAACCAAGTTAACTTCAAGTTTATTGCCAACATGGTTTACTTGAAAAAGTATACTTTCACCCAAGTTTTCCTTCAAATAGTGAACCACTCTCAATGTGGCGTCCCAGTGCTTTGGTTTTGGATCACTCATGAACTGGGATATAATATCTATTACATAATATAGTTCATGTCGTGTTACTTCACGATATATATAAGAAGCCCCACAAGGCGATGATATTTAATAGATCTTGCATTGTTGGACCTTGGACCTGTGCAAGCTAATGATTATGCTCTAATGGAAATGATACTGGCTTGACTCCAACAAGATCAGTATCTGAGATGATGTCAAGTGTGTATTTGCGCTAACATAAGTATATTCCAGTGGGGTTTTGAGCAACTTCAATCCCGAGGAAATATCTCAATACGCCAAGATATTTCATGTGGAAACATGAGCTAAGATAGGCTTTAAATTTTTTGATTATTTCCACTTAACTTCCCGTGATAATCAAGTCATCTTAACTTAATGCCCATGGGAGTTATTTATACCCGTGAATGTCACATTTTCTGATGACTTTTTGGAATAAAGTTAAATTTCTTATTTAAAGTGTTGTTTGTGGTAATCAAGTCATATCTTAACCTCTTGGTAAACGGGTTCTTACTGAAATTTTTGCCTTTGATTCGATTCGTCTTGGCAGAACCGTGCCATTTAGATAGATTAGTTACATACTCGAATGCAAAGTGTCGTGAAATTAGTCTTTGGGCCTAGAAAATTTTGGACCTTTCTGGTTATGAAAAAACATGTTGTGTGTGATTATTTTCTTGCATTCTCTTTACGAATATATTTAATCTTTTCTTTTAAACTAAAGTATTTTCAATCTTTTGTTTAAGTACAGTTTTCACTCTTTCTTTGAATATATTTTCAAGAAATGCTATGCAGGAAGAGGGAAACATGTGTATCCCTAAAAAGCTACTAGAGTTCATTTAAAAGATATTTCCAAACCCGAAAGCTTTCAGTCTCTCACTTTGTCCATCTTTCTCTTTTAGATTCTATCTAGTTACTTCTTCTCTCTCCCTTCTTTTGACATGCCTGAGAAAGATTAAAAAAACGACATGAGAGAGGTAGACAGCTTCAAAATGACGTCACTATATCAGAACCATCAATGGCCACCGGTGGGAGCTCCGAGAAACCCACAGCAAGAAGAGCCATGGAGATCTCAGGTCAACGATCCGGTCAACGCTGTTTCCTTTGGTTTTATTGCCACCGCCATTCTCATCTCAATGTTCATCGTCATGGCCATCTTCGAAATGCTTATTCGAACCACCTCCTCCACTAACTCACATTCTTCTCCGGGTCCGGTCCTCTCGGGTCTAGACTCTAGGGTGGGGCTCAATGGCCGTGCTACTTCTAAGCTTTCTCCCAAGGTATTCTTTCTCATTTCTCTAGTTCTTGCAATATAGTAAAAATCGTCTGTTAATTGGTTTGAACACTTTTTTTTCCTGTCCCAAAAGCAAAACAAGAAAACATCATAGGGTTTGTGTACTCATTGGTATAAACTGACCCACACATGCTTTTGCATCGTCACCATTAACACTGCTCTTTCATAAGTTTGGCACACACGGATACTTTTGATGATGCATTAATTGAAATTATTCGTCATCTCTATTATTTTTTCCATCGTGAAAAAATTGGTGTAAAAGAGTAGGATATAAATGTGGTTTTGTACTGGCATAAGTGGTCTCTACCATATTTGACTTTAACATTACTTGGAACACATGATGGCCCACTGTCCTTCTCCTCTTATTTTACATGTTTCTTGGGAATAGTATATTCATAGAGATTATATTATACTCCCTCCGTTTCATTATAAGTGTCACTTTAGATTTTTTCACACGTATTAAGAAAACAATTAATTTTGCATATTTTCTATATAAAAACAGAATTACCTATACACCTAACCATATTTCAACCAATAGAAAAATAATCTGAAGCACAAAATTAATAAATTTTGCATCGAAACTCGAAAACGACACTTATTTTGTAACAAAAAAACTTCCCTAAAACGACATTTAATATGAAACGGAGGGAGTATATTCTCTTTTGTCTTTCATCATTTAAGTTTTAATGAGACAAATGCATCTGGATGCAAATGTAAGTTCAAAAAATTAAAAACAAACGAACATAGTTGCATTTAGATACTTCATTTGGATGCTTAAATGAAATACAAAAACGAAAAACATCCAAGTAGATCATCTAGATGGACCATTTGGATGCATCTTTGAGATGTACATACAGGCCTAATTAAAGATTAGCTTAAAATAATTCTAATGAATTTAAGTCGACTTGCTTGAGAGAGGATTAGATTCTTGAACGCCAAATCTCACTCGGAATGTGGGTTTTGTTGGGTTGAATTTTTATTTGGATGGAACCTTTGTCCTTATGTCTTCGTTATAGATCAGAAATGTCTTTAAAATCCATTTAGTCTGGGTTAGGAATAGCCATATAGGGGCCGGAGATTATATATACTTTTTCATAAGGAACCTACCATGTGATCAAAAGTAGAGTCATTCAAAACATGGGAGAGGGACCGTTAAGATGTGAATCTTTTTCTGTTCAAGAAAATTATATGACTGTAAACATCATATTCTGTTTTTGGGAACCTTATCATTTGTGCAACACGAAGTGATCGGTTTAGATCTGTTCTTGTCTTCTCAAAGAAACAGTTTGGATGTCAAAATATTTGATTTGGAACATCATATTGTGAGGGATTTTATCGATCTGCAGTTAGGTGTGTACTCAAAAGGGGTCTCGGTGCTAATGCCAGGAGACAATGTACCTACATTTATTGCTCACCATGCACCAGTAACCGCACATGCAGACAGAAATTCCAACACTCGAAGTTCCAGCTCAAACTCCATTCAAGAATCTTAACAATTCGAGATTTGCATTATTCAATGTTTTGTTCTTCGATTATGTCAGCTTCTTTGCTTAGATTAGAGGACGTTGTTATGATTATCTCTTCGTAGATATAAATAGAGAAACCAAACTTCAAAAGCTTAAGTATATATGTATTCAAGATTTGCTAGATTAGTTGAAGGGGAAGGGAATGTGTTCACTGTCGGTGTGAACTTAAGTTGAGAGGAATATGTTACTGTCGGCCTACTCAATTTTTAAGCCCGAACCTACTAAGCATCATGTTGTTTAAAGTAGATAGACGTGGTGGTAACATGTGTTTCTGGTCGTTAGATTCGTCTTATGCTATAAATTATAATACGATCTTAGATCTCTGACATAACCTTTTGTCTCTAACCTTCATTATTATAATTGTTTTCTTAACATTCTATTATAAAAATCAGGTTCTCAAGTTCCGCCTGGTGTGCGTGTCAGCTCTTTAGATTTCATGAATTATATTGTTACAGAACTAAACTGCCATCTGCTTTTACACACATTAGTATCATCTATAAACTAATATAGCTATTGTCTGAAAGCTTAAGAATGTTGACAAAAAAGTGTTAAGTTCCATGATACATCTTTGGGTTATATGGATCTGAAGCCATGTTATGCATGTGGCTAGTAAAATATATCTTTTAGATGTTTAAATAAATTTTAACGATGTCACTTTTTTCTCTCGAACTTTTATCTTACACTATTTTAAGAAGTTTTGATCAAATTTCAAAGGAAGTAAAAATGGATCTCATCTAAAATTCACTTCGCTTTTCTGTAAAGTTAACATAACTTTAGTAACGTACAAATTTTAAGCAAAAGAAAAAAAAACTTTAGTAACGTAATTATAATCAAGATTCAAGAAATTGAAATTTGCATGGGGCTTATTGAGCATTACTATGGAATCATTATAAATTAAAGCTACTTTAGGGTAGTTGGTGTTATTTTTTCACACATTTAAATTTATAAACTGTCTCAAAATATTAACAATAAATACTCTTTCACGTTCTCACTTCACAATCATCCCTTGCTGTCATCTCATCACAACCAAAAGAGTAGAGTACTGTTCTCTATCTCCTATCAAACGCCATCATCTTCTTCTCTCTTCCTCTCTAGCACATGGGTTGTTGCGTCAGCTCCGGCACCGCAGATCGGAGCAACGAAAACGTGTCCGACAAGAACGCGACCATTGTCGAAGAAGAAACGGTCGTCAAAGAAGTCTTGTCAGAGACACCATTTCGCACTACTTCCTCTGATGTCCAAAACACTGAGATGGACGATCCGGTGAACAGGAAGATCCGGGAAACAAAGGAGGTGACACTCAAAGTTGCCCCGGACTCCGGTAGTACCCGACCCGATTTGATTGACCCGGAAGAAGAAGGGTCCGAGGTTCCGGAGATATGTAGCTTGAGCTTGAGCGAGAGTGTTTATTCGACGGCTGTGATGAATGGGTACGGTGAGGAAGAAGTGAAGCAGAGGAAATCTCAGAGATCTCCGGCTAAAACTCGGACCCCGGTCACGGGTAACAATTATCCGACCCGACGAACTGATCAATCTCCTCGTAAGAGAAACAATGGAGCGAGAGTCGGGTCGGGTATGAGAGATCCGGGTGAGAGATCCGGAAGAAGGTCGAGATCGCCGGCGACGAATAGATCCGTGATGGATACTAATCAGAGTCGGGTGGGTGGGGCAAGGACTCGGAAGAATAGTCAGAGTCCGGGTCGGGTTAGGTTAGATCCGAATAAAAACATGTCGGATCAGCAACATTATCAAAATTACGGTTATGCCACTGAAGAGTTGTTAGAGAATCCACTTGTTTCATTAGAGTGTTTCATATTTCTCTGAATATTAATACACAACTTTTATTATTATTTCCAACGTAATACACAATCTTTTTAAGTGACCAAAACAATACACGAGCTAATTTTTTTTTTCTTCTTTTACTACATCTATTAAAGTCCCTGTAAGCTCTTTATATTGATTCGTTAATTCATTGTGGCTTATCTGACGGACGGAAATCCGACGAGAAGGTTTTACAGGTGTGGAGATGTGAGGAGTTGTTGCAATTTCTTCAAGTGGTTTGATGTTGAAAATGTTGAGATTGAACCTTGATTAAATCTCAAACAAGAAGAACAAAAAAGAGTAACTGAGAAAAAGCTACAAAGAAGAAGAAGAAACTTGGAGAGCAAGAAACGGAGGAAGATGAAGAAGCAACCAACGTGGACAACAAGAAGTCAAAGGAGAAGAGAAGTCAAATTGTGTGTGCTTGTGTTTCAGTTGTAGCACAAGTGAGAAACAAAGAAAGAGTGTGTCTTGTGTATGATAAAATGCAAGATAAAAAACAGAGAAAGAACAAAAGAGTGAGAAGAGAGGCTGGTCGTAAGAGAGAGTAAAGTCAAGCCGACCTAGAAGCAAAATGTCAACAGAAAAGCCTCAGGGATGACAGAAGGTGGCTTTGCTAGAAGCACGAGATGTAATTTAGGAGCAAAAATCTGTAATTGGTGGGCTTTGTAAGAGTTGTTGCAGTGATTGCTCATGGGTTAACGTAATAATCTGTTGCTCTTTTGTGTGTGTTATAGTTCTTTTGTGTTTGTGTCATTGATTTTAAGTGTCTGTCTTGTTTAGTTGTTTTGTGATTTCGTGGTTATAATATGGGTTTGTTAAGTTGTGTTGTTGTAAGCAGACAAAAACAAAAACAAAGCAAGTTTAAACAGAAGACAACCATTAAAAGTGAACATCTAAAGACAACATGATAACTAGTGTTTGAAACAAAAGACAAATTCAAAGACAGCATAATAAGTAAAGTTTTAGACTGATCTCTACATGCTTGTCTACAAAAGACAAAAAAAAATTAGATAAAAGCACGCATCGTTCCTTAGAAAAAAAGCCTATAACTCTTGAATTGTTTCCATATACTTTAAATACTCTGTTAGTAAATGGACTTATTTAGACGCCGTGGCCTCTAGGACCGAACTCTCTACATGCTTGTCCTCGTCCAGGAGGACGCCCACGACCAGTTTAAGGTGTTCTTGTTGTTACATCAGTTGCAATAGAAGAGGATGGTCTTGTTAATGCCACAGGACCTGCCTCAGGTGTGTTGATGGAAGATTGGGATTGTGTTTTCTTCTGTCTCCTTGGTATTTTTGGATTTGTTTCTCCTTCAGCCTGTAATGTTAAATAAGCAAAATAAGTGCTGTAATATACATATTCAAAGGCAATATTGTCTCTATACTCAAATATCTTCCACGTTTGCGTTTTGGACCTTCAACCACATGAGTTGCATTCTTATAAGTGAGACGGTTATGTTCAACCTTCCAATAGTTACCACATGTGATTGTCCTGCCATCACGAGTCACACGATTGGGTTTTGTAGGTGACTCATGTGCTGCTTTAATCCTCTTTTTCTTAGGACGACCTGGCATTTTCCTGAAACCTGGAACTCTAATAGGGTCTTTACCAGTCTTCTGTCAAAATGTTTCTCCATTAACTGGTTTTTGTTGTTTCTATAAGTCTCAATCCAAACATGTGTCTTGTAGTAATAATCTACATAATTGCATAGAAACATTAAAAACTTCAATAACAAATGAATCAACATGATGGATAAATAAATTTTTGATAAATTACTTAGCTGGATCATGGTTGTTGTCGTTGATGACCCGAATTGCATGTGAGCAAGTGATGCATGTGAGGTCCCACTTCCGACAAACACAAGTTTTTAGGCAAAGACTGACCTACAATTGTGAAAACTAACTTCATACAATCTATCACTACTCTTGTATATGATACAATGATTGCTTGTTTCTCGGTTTGCTTCCAAAATATCAGTTTTTTTTTGGAAATTCCAGTAAACATCGGTTTGCCTTCACCCACCTGCGAGAAATTCACATCATAGCTTGTCTCCTTATCGTTTCCAACATACTAATCAGAGGAAACTCTCTTACTTTTTTAATTGTCATGTTGAAGCTCTCAAATAAGTTGTTGCAAACGTTATCATATCTTGATGCATAGGAGAAGAAGGCACGACACCAACTGTTTGGTTCAGCTGCTTTCAAGTCGTCATGTGCCTCTCTATCAAATACACGCAGCTCATCCATATGTACTTCATATTCTGGAATTGTTCGACTGCAAGCCACCCTCCAGAAGAAAGGTTTATAGTCTTCATTACTGTAAGTCTTCTTCCAGTTAACATCTATATGCCTAGCAAAGGTTCCTATGTTCTGCATTTGGAGCAATTTGCAAACCCTGGAAAAAGCATTACTAAATTAGTGATAATGGAAATTAAGAAGTGGTGATGTCTTAATGTTCGAAGACATACCTTTTGTCTGTCTGAGATGAAAGAAAATCCAGTTCCTGAATCCAATCCCAAATCTGTTTGCAAATTCTTAATAAACCACTCCCACAAGTCTTTGTTCTCTCCTCTAGCTACAGCCCAAGCTATAGGATAAATCCTATTTTCTGCATCTCTAACTACAGCTGCTAATATCTCCCCTTTTAATTCCCACTTCAAGAAAGCACCATCTAATCATATCAAAGGCCGACAATATTTCTTCTAAGTTATTCTAAGTGTTTCAAAGCACACATAGAACCTATCAAATACGCGCCTCCCGTCCTTCTCAACCGTTATAATTTCAGTGTTGTAGTTCGGGTTAGATCGCTTTAGGTCAGCTTCATAATCCCATAACTTGGCAAATTGTTGTTTCTGTGTCTAGCACCAGGTCTAATGCAATCCTTCTTGCTTTTATGCACTTATATTTTGGAAAGGGGATATTATACTGGTGCATCAACTCATCTTTGATATCAATGCTTCATATTCAGGTCGTCTTCTTGCTTCTTTGAAAATTTACCTTGTTTCAGCATTCAAACTCTTCTTGTTGGCAAGTGGCAATGGATGTCTTAATAATATTTAACCATGAACTTGAGGATTGGTTTCTCCACAAAACAATATATGCTCCACTTGCCGTTTTCATGGGTGCACACAGCTGCTTGCTTTGTCGACTCCAATCTATTAAACTTGACATCATATTGTGTCTTCAAAACATACCTTAGAAACTAATCTTTGAACTCATCACCATTGTTAAATGTCTGCATTAGCCACAAGTATGGAGGCTTATCATATTCTGTGCGGCTTCTTTGTGAGTTTGCTTTCTTCTTTCTTCTTGGTTTCTTGCCTTCTTTGTGAAAATTTGCCCACTCATCATCTGTTTCAGCTGGAGAATCTGGATACTCATATCCTTGAACAGGCCTCTCATATTCACTATCAGTTTCACTTCAGTAGGAACATAGATTGCTTGTGTAACATGGATATGTTCAGTCTGTGAAAACAAACCATGGAATCAAACTTCTTCAGCTCCTTGACCCAAAATCTGCTCTTCATCTTCTAACTGATGACCTTAGCAGCTTTTTCATGTTCTTCTCTAGTATCATTCTCATTGGTTTCATCTTCATCACTGATTTCGTCTCTGTTTTCATCATCACTCTTCTCTTCATCTTCATTCCTCTCTTCGTCCTCACTCTTCTCTTCATCCACATTCTTCTCTTCATACACAATATACAAATCAACTTCACTAACAACTTTAGTTTTTTCACACAACTTCCTAATCTCAGCATCTTTGTCTTTGTGTATCGGTCTTGCTGTAGATATATCTTCATTGATTACTTTATACCAGACCTGCTCCACCTTAATCTTTATTCCTCTGTCTGCAATGAACTCGTCGAAAATTGACCATGTAAGATGATCTGATTCGATCAACAAATCTCTAACACAAACTCCACCTGAGTATGAGAACTTCTCTCTTTTGTATGACATTGAACCACCATAGCCAATGTGCATATTCAAAACACCATCTTGTCACTGTAAAATACATAAAAGTAGTGAGTTAAAGAAAAAAAGAGGCCATTAACAAAGGCTTCCGACTCATACCTCATCTTTGCAACTCATTATTCTTCATACACTGTCATCGCAAATCATCTCTACGCCAGAGAGAAGAAGACAAATCGTTCTATCGCGATGAGAGGATTTGAGAAATTAGGGTTTTTGATTTAGGGAAATTAGAACTCTATGACACCGTTTTACACAAAGGTTACTTTATTAACCATGATTTAGTACTTAAAGATGACTGTAACAATTTTTTGACGGTGTCTACCATGACGTTGATCAAGTTAACGAATCAATATAAATCGCTTACACGGGCTTTAATAGATGTATAAAAAGAACAAAAAACTATCTCGTTTATTGTTCTGGTCAATTAAAAATATTGTGTTTTAAGTTGGAAATAATAATAAAAGTTGTGTATTAATATGAAATTTTCCCAAGAAAATAATATCTTGGGGGACAAGTTTTTTTTTATTTCTCAATTTAAGTGGGATTGTGATTCGTAAGGTTTTCTTTTTGTCGGCCTAATTTTTCATTTAGATGAAAAAGCTCTAAAGAGCATACAAAGTGGTGATCAAACCAACCCATTACATTACACTTTGATTAAAACTAAGGGTTAAGTGACAAATCGTCATGCAAAAACAAGTGTTATGATTTTGGGCGTCAGAGTTCCATGATCTCCTAAACGACGTCGTCGATCTCTACTGTTGAACATACACCACCGCTCCTTTCACAGTGTGGCAAAAATCTTAACTTTTTTCAAAGATTTTCTTCTTTATGAGTTTGACCTAAAAATATACAACATTATGTTTCATAACCTCGTCCGTCTATTGTGCATCTAATACCCTCTTTCAAAGTGGAGTGTGAAGGTCACAAACATTCAGCCTGCCTAGAAATTTTTTTAAGTCTTTGCATCCTCAGACTTTAGTGAAGATGTCTGCTAACTGATACTTGGTGTTGACGTGAAGCAGAGAGATAACATCACAAATAATCTCATCTCTTATAAAATCAAAGTCATTTCCAACATGTTTATACGAGTACGAAAGACCGGTTCTTAGCCAACAGAATATTGAACATACTTTCAGTGTGAAAGACGATAGAAGTGTTGCACTAAATTCCAAGCACATGTAGCAGTTGTCGGATCCAAAGTATCTCTTGGACTGTATCAGCCATAGCTCAGTATTCTGATTCTGCAGATGATCTGGAGACAACATGTTTATTTGTCTTCCAAGACAATGGAGAATCACCAAGTTAAATAAACTATCCAGTAAGTGACCTTCGAGTAGTCTTACACACAACCCAGTTTGAGTCACACCAAACCGAAAGTACCAACGGTTTATTTTCTTGAAGAAGTATACTTTGACCCGGGTTTTCCTTCAAATAGCGAACCACTCTCAATGCGGCGTCCCAATACTCAGCTTTTGGATCACTCATGAACTGGGATAGAATATCTATCACATAAGATAGTTCAGGTCGTGTTACTCTAAGGTATATAAGATGCCCCAAAAGACAACAATATTTAATAGGATCTTGCATTATCGGACCTTGGACCTGTGCAAGCTAATGATTCTACTCTAATGGAAATGGTACTTGCTTGACTCCAAGAATACCAGTGCCTGAGATGATGTCAAGTGTGTATTTGCGCTAACATAAGTATATTCCAGTGGGGTTTCGAGCAACTTCAATCTCGAGGAAGTATCTAAATACCCCAAGTTATTTCATGTGGAAACATGAGCTGAGATAGGCTTAAAAATGTTGATTACTTCCATTTAAATTCCTTTGATAGTCAAGTCATCAACATAGACAAAGACATGCAGACGATTACAACGATTTTCCATAGTGAAAAGAGAATAGTCAGTCGTTTTGTACTCCTTGTTTTGGGTCTTTAGGTTGATGAGTCTTTAGGTTGTACTCCTTGTTTTGGGTCTCTTGTCATGTATGGATTTTGGGCTTTGGTCTTTAATAAATCCATTAGATGACAAAAAATATAAAGCCTCCCACTAGAATCGATTGAGTATTTATGTGTCATTGTTATAATAAACTTCTTAACAAACTAAATACACATAATAACCTTATGTTTTACACGCTTAAAAGACATGCACCCTCAATTCTCTCTCAAGCCTTAAACTCATCATCTCCATTTCTAAGATTTTCTTCTCTCCGGTGCTGTTTGCCACTGTGAGAGGGCCCCCTCTTCTCCGGTCATGTCCTTCTTCATATCCGGAGTGGTCTTGATCGATGAAGCTGCTCTGAAATTGGTCCTCTTCGAAGCTTTCGTCTCGCTCCGCTATAGATTTTGTTGATGAGTAGAGATAGTCTCAGGTCTTGGTGTTCTAGCGACTATATTGAGTCTCTGATCCTTCTCTTTGCCGGTCTATTTGCTTCCTCCCTCGATCTTAGTTTTTCCCGTCGGTTTGGATCCTTAATGTCGCTTTGTGGTCACCCATGTTCAAGGCTAACTGGGTGGGGCACCGCCTAAGGTCAAGATCTCGCGACCTCTGACTTTGTCGTGGTGATGTTTTGACGTCTTCTATAAGGGTCAAGCTCTGGCGGTTTGGCCTACTAAGTGAAGCAGTTCAAACTAGCTCCTCTTGCCACCTTGTTTTAGATTGGAGTTGCTTGTTGGTTGGGGTTTTGATTTGCAGGTTTAACTGGTTCGGGTTTGCGGAGGTTCTTCAATTTCTTGGTGTTTCGGGTTCTCACTTTGCTCCTAGAGGAGGTAGTAAGGCTCGTGAGTTCTGATGCTGCCCCTTTCTTCTCACCGGCTTATAAGATAAGCGCGGTTGAGTAAGTTGAGCGCTATTGAACTCCTATGGTTAATGTTGTCCAGTCTTCATTGGATCTTGGTTCAGACCGTGTACCAGCGTGGACCTCCTCGAGGGCAGTCTTTGAATGGGCTTTTGTATGCTCTGAGAAGTGACAAATTGTCGAGGTAACCAAATGAATCAACTTTTTGTGAGCGTTGTGCTCCTTGTCCCCTAGATTTTGGTATCTCCTTTCAAGCTTGTCTCGGCTAGATCTCTTCCTTCAAATTTTCAAGATGGCATCGTTACTTCTAGTCATGTTCGCTCTTAGAACCGTGCGAACGTTTATGGTTGCTCGAAACCAACCATAAAATTTTCTTCGATAAAAATAATAAAAAATTACAAAAAGAAATAAACGTATAAAAATAAAAATAAAAAGTTATTAACACTTATATAATCATATTTTTAATATTAATTCTTACCACTAAATTTTATAACTAATTTTAGATAAAATAATTAAATTACTCAGTTTTTTATACTGTGATCAATCACAATTTGAAATATTTTTTAAAAAATGCATTCAAAATTCTAACTGGTAACCAATCTAACTACTCTAATTCTTTAACTATTAACAATTGTTTATAATTTTGTTATTTAGGAAACCTTGTATTCGTTATAATTCCATGTTTTCTTAATTTAGTTATTACAGTCTTTGTTTTTATAATTATATTATGACTGTTAATAATAAATGATGCCCTTACTTTTGAAAAAAAAAAGTTTGCTATCCAAAGCAAGTGTTTTTTTTTGGTATTGAAACAGAGCACTGTTCGCTCCCAAGCAAAACAACTAATGTATCGATTGCTTTTGCTTCTAAAATTTTTTCTTTTACCGTGGAATCAAATCTAGAAGTCTTATGTTAAGTTGATATCATCTTGTAAAACCTCAACATTCATTTTTGAAATGATATTTACAGTTTAGGAAAAGAAATCTTATTTGTTTATAAGGTTGACAATGTCTGTAGGAAACAAACAAACCCAAGAGAAGATGATGACATGTTTGCTTCCAATAACATTATTGACAACAACAAAGGTTTAATTATGATGGAGTTGGAGAAACAAACTGTAACCAGTAGAGTCAGTTGAAAGCAAGGATGTTTCCGTAACTTCCACAATTCAATGCCCAGACAAAAGGGTATTTCGGTCAGAATTGAGAAAAACGAGCGACGAATAAACAACAGTAAGGTCCACTGTCCAAGAAAAATGCTTAAATATTTTAAATAAGAAACTAAAAAACGACCGACCAGGATATAAATAAAATAAATGATAATAAAAAATGCGAAATTCTGAGAAAAGAGAAAAACTTCTTCTTGGCTTTACCATTTTCTTCATCTCTCTTCTGCTTCGTCTCACTATTTGAATCTCTGATTGTCTCCGTCTTCGGTCTTTCCCTTTCCCCCACGAATCAGATTCTTTCTCCCCGTTTAGATTTTGAAAATCGCAACGGGAAGCAATCTCTTCAAAATCTGGAGCTCTGTCGTGTAGTGACAATTCGGATTTTAGTAGCTCCGATTCACCTTTTCTCAATCTATTTCGGAAGCTACGGATCGATTCTGGATTCTGATTTTTTATTATTCCGACGGATTTGCAGAACATGGCGAAGCGTGGATATAAGCTGCGTATCCTTAATCGTTTTCCTTATGGCGGTTTTGTAAGCTGAATAAAACTATGGATTTTAGCTCTCTCTTGAGATTTTTCATGTCTTTCTTTTTTATCAGTAAATCGTTAGGTTTTTATCTTATAAACTCCAAAGAACACAGCTTTAGTTTTATGTTAGTTGATAAAATGCTATTGATGGGCTTCAGTTTCTTATCAGCATTTCAAGAATTAATTGTCTGCTTAGCCAAATCTAGAGTATATGGTAGAAAAGACACAGCAAACTTATTGTATTAAATGTGTTTTATCTTTAATATTACCTGGGCGAGATTTTGTCTGTGAGATGCTTTATGCTTTCTTGTCTGGACCCTGTGTTTGAAACTTGACGATTTGGGGACTTAGAGGAGTTTTTGGCACATTCTGCAAATGTAAATTGCCTAAATATTGGAAAGAAGACATCACGGCTTCTTATAACTGGCGGTGATGATTACAAGGTCAATCTTTGGGCCATTGGCAAGCCTACTTCTTTAATGGTAAACCTTACGCATTTCCTTTTGTTACTGCTCTCCAAGAACGTATCAAAATGATTTTGTACCCATAGTTTTGACTACCATGAGTTTCGTTTCTAGTAATAACTTGAACAACAAACTATGTGTTTCTTGGATAGAAAAATGATGCCTATATTCATGTTTGCAGAGTTTATGTGGACATACTAGTGCAGTGGATTCAGTAGCTTTTGACTCGGCTGAAGTTTTGGTTCTTGGTGGAGCTTCTTCGGGTCTGATCAAGCTGTGGGATCTCGAAGAAGCTAAGAGTTAGTTGATTCATTTTCTGCTAGCCTTTAAATATTTTGTTACCCTTATATGGCTACCTAGTTTCATCAAATGTAGCGATTTGAGTTATCGTCAATGCGGATTATGGGTCCTGAGTCACCTGACCTTTGAGCATTGTACCCTATAGTTTAGTTTAGTTAAGAATGATGAGGTCTAACATTTTCACTCTTTATCTTGAAGTGTAGTGGTTCGAGCTTTTACTGGACATAGATCCAGTTGTTCTGCTGTTGAATTTCATCCCTTTGGTGAATTCTTGGCATCCGGATCAAATGACACGAATCTAAAGATTTGGGACATCAGGAAGAAGGGGTGCATTCAGACCTACAAGGGCCATATTCGTGACATTAACACTATCAAATTTAGTCCTGATGGTCGTTGGGTAGTGACAGGAGGACTTGACAATGCTGTAAAGGTAAAAACTGCATTGTTGATCTTGCTGTGTCTTTTATCAAACCTGTGTTCCTTTAACAATATACTATTGATCGTATCCAATAGGTATGGGATTTGACAGCTGGAAAGCTTATACATGATTTTAAGTTTCACGAGGGATCTATCCGTTCGCTAGACTTCCACCCACTTGAGTTCCTCTTAGCCACTGGTTAGTCTGTGGTTCTATAATATTTAGGCATTCTAGTGGTAGTTTTGTAGGTGGAAGCTTTCATTTTGTAGTGTAACTATCGATCCTTCTCTATTCGCAAGTTTTATGTTGAGGTCTTGTGATTTCATACACTCCTTATTCATTATCCACAGGTTCTGCTGACAGAACTGTAAAGTTCTGGGATTTGGAAACTTTTGAATTGATTGGATCTACCCGACCAGAGGTAATTAACCTGTTATGAGAGTTTTAATGTCACTAAGTACTGTTTTCCAAGAGAATCTATCACAAAGGTTCTTTGTCTTGGAATTTTATACTAACGGTCTTTTTCCTTGCATTTGCTTTTATTTGTTTCACAGGATACTGGAGTTCGTTCAATCAAATTTCATCCGGATGGGCGAACCCTTTTTTGTGGTTTGGATGATTGCTTAAAGGTTTTAATTTGTCTTTATGTTTTAATGAGCTATGCCATATTTAGAGATCTCAAGGGTTGATACATTGATAGATGATGCTCATAAATTCAGGTTTATTCATGGGAGCCAGTGGTTTGCCATGATAGTGTTGATATGGGATGTTCAACGCTTGGTGACTTATGCATTAGCGAAGGGAAGCTCATGGGTTGTTCATACTACCAAAATTCCGTAGGGATTTGGGTCTCAGATATCTCAGTATGTCAGCTCTTGTAATTCTCAGATGTATGTTGAACTGATGATTAAAGTTTCAAAGGCTAACGCTTACGCTCTGTTTTTATGTTATCCGTAATTGTAAGCAGCAAATTGAACCATATGACATTGGATCTACGAATAAAAGGGAATGTGTGGAGAAAGTACTCAGTGTTCTGAACGATCAGTCTTCCGAAAGAGAAAGGAGTGGCCCCAGGCGCAGCTCATCTCCAGATTATGACACAAAAGAGATAAAAAACATATACATCGACTGTGAGTGAATGTTAACTTTCTTTCTTAGAAATGAAAGCCTAAGGTAGACCTGCCCTACCTTACTTGAAAGTTGAAAGGACAAACTTTAATCACATTCTGATTTGGGAAAGCCCTGTACGCTCCTTACACCTTGCTGTCATGCTACCATTCGAATCAGTTCTATAATGTTTATTTGGGGTGGAATAGTTACGGAGATCATTAACTCTATTTTGCTTGTTATAGTGATAGAAAGCTAGTCATGTATTTTCCGCACATGTTGTGTTTAATCATAGTCATAACTACTGTGAGCTGGATTGTGATTTTCCGTCTAATTCCAGTTTGTGTCCTGCATCAACGTAATTATTATGTCTCTCACTTGCTTATGATTATACCCTCTAATTTTCAAACCCACAGGTGGAAATTCAAATGTTGCACAAAAACCAGGATCATCAAGTACTCCTAAAGTCAATGCAACAGTAACTGGGCAAGCAGGGGATAAGTCTTTCCAAGTGCATAGTGAGATTGCGAAGGACTCTTCTGATTCAGGAAGGGAGTCTATCACTTTCTCAAAAACAATGCCAGGCATGCTGCTGAGACCAGCTCATGTAAGAAAAACGCCAACAAAGCAGTCAGTGGCTGTTCAATCTGGTACTCCAAAACAAAGCGAGTCGGAGGGTGAGAAAAAGCTGGATACTAAGTCTGTGCTTGATTCAGAAGAGAGTGGTAGAAAACCATTTGAAGCCAATGATTCCATCATCAAGAGTATAACCAACAAGTTTGAAAAAGCTTTGTTTCCAGAATCACTAACTGATGAAGCGAAATGTAAGTTTTTCCAGTTCACTCTTGAGTTTCACCAGACTTGAACTTTCAGATCGTGTAATCCTATCTTATTGAAAATCTCTTACAATTTGGTCTCAGCTATGCTGCTGAAACCGCCTCGCGTACAGAGATCACCGGATACTAAGTACAAGGAGACAAGATGGGCGGTGTCTGTTGATTCTGAAACTCTAGACAGTAAACAAAGTGGTTTAGAGAAATCGAGAGACACGGACTTGCCAAAAGAGCTTGCGGATGATAGAGGTTGTAACCCGACTGAGGAGGATGCCAGTGATAAGATCATTTTAAGCAAGCCAGAACGAGTTCCATCAGCAGAGAAAGCTGGTGATGAACAGACAAGTAAGCACTTAATTACTTAATTCTAAATCAGATCTGACTAATTAATGGGCATTTCCACTTGGGATCACACATTTATGCAACTTTGATGTGTAAGGCTTCCACTTTTCATTGCAATCTGTTTAAAACGAGTGATAAAAGAGCATACAACACAGACGAAAATTAATCTAAAAGAGCTACTTTTTGGTTTGAAGTTACTAAGAAATGTAATCCTAAATCCTGGGAAAAGATGAATAAGGCAGCAGAGAAGTAATAGCATTAGCTTATAGGTTGCTAAATCTCACTGTATGCCACTTTTAGAACTGCATTGCTTCACAGTTTTTCTTTATTGGTTGGGTCAAGTTACTTGGTTTGAGGCTACAATCAGTTTGCAAGTGATTGATATAAATATTCTGCCGTTCAGGCGTCGAATCCCCTGGAGGTAGCAAAGAATCAGACTCTGTGAAGGTTGTTAGAGGAGGTTAGCCATTCAAGGTTTTCTGTCTTTGTTTTCTTTGGTAGCATATAAGTCATCTGGTTATTGATATATTAAGAACTGCTATGTTTGCAGTAAAAGTTGTTTGCGGGAGGACACGGTCATTGGTTGAGAGGTTTGAGAGAAGAGAAACAATTACTCCTTCAGAAGAAGATAAAGCAGCCACTGCAGCAACAGTTCAGAGCACTAATGCTGTGGAGGAAGAGGCTAAATCAGCATCTATACCAGCAGTTAACACAACGCGCGCCCAGGTAATGCCAGTTAAACTTGATGAGGCAACTAACTTGACCACAGTTGAAGCTCCTGCGGTATCAACACGACGACCTAGGAGTATTCCAGCCAGAGTAATGCCTGTGGTTCTTGGTCGGGACGCAAACATGACAACTGATGCGCCTTCTGTAACACGACCTGATAGAACTTCGGCTGCTAATTTGACGTCTGATGAGTCTTGTGTATCATCGACACGACAGGCTAGGTCTTCTCCACCCCTGGTTATACCTGTGGTACTCAATCAGACAACAAATATGAAATCTGTTGACCCTCCTGTACCATCAACACGACAAGCAAATTCTCCAGCCCCAGTTACGCCTATAATACACAATCGGAGCCGGTCAACTAACATGAAACCCGATGAGCCTCATGTAATAACAAGAAGACCACTGAGGAGTTCTTCAGCTCGTGTAAGACATGTGATGCTTAATCAAACAACTAACACTCATGATGAGCGTCCTGTACAATCAACAAGATCAGCTAGGACTTCACCAGCCCGTGTAACAACTAACAAGCATGATGAGCCTCCAATTGCATTAACACGGTCAGCGAGAAACTCTCCCGTTCGTGTAATTCCTGCTAAAATCAATCAAGCAAATAATGTGACATCGGATGCATCACATATAAGATCTAGGCATCGATTTAGCCCAACTCAAACGTTGGCATTACCTGCGGGAATTGATCAGGTGGCCGATATGACACTGGATGAAGCACATATAACACAAACTCAACCAGATTATGACATCTCGACCCAGGTAGCTCCAAAAAGATATATTACTTTCTCCATCTTTGAAATGTATCTTGCTCTAATAATTGAATATCGTAGTCCCCGATGCTACACAAGAAATATGACATTACAATGTTTGAAGAGTTTCGTAAAAATAACAAGTATTTGATTTGTTTGGCTTGTGCAGACGGAAGAGCCTCATATATCTGGGAGGGAGAATGAAGATGACATCAGCGAGACATTAATGCAAACTCATAATGAGGTCTTAAATACTCTTCAATCAAGGTTGACAAAATTACAGGTAAATCCATTTTTCTGAAGTTTTTTTTGTTAGTGTGGGTTAAGTGGTTGTTGATATATCACAAACGTGCAGATTGTAAGACATTTTTGGGAGCGTAGTGATATTAAAGGTGCAATTATGGCCTTGAAAAAGCTATCAGATCACTCGGTATGAATCCCCGTAGATTACTTTTGCCTATCCTTTAAATTAAGTGTATAGAAAATCTGACTCGCTTAAACTGGAACAGGTTCAAGCTGATGTGATCAGTATTCTAACAGACAAACCAGAGATTCTTACGCTGGATCTGTTTTCGCAATTAGCACCTGTCCTCACAGGCTTATTGGGGAGCAGGACGGAAAGGTAAAATATCTTATTCTCTTTGTCCTTGGACTATGGTTTGCTTTGAGTTTCAGATATTAATGTCTTGTCAGGAAAAATAACATCTGACCTCAATTTTTATATAGGCCTGTAAGCGTCTCCTTAGAAATGCTCTTGAAACTAGTAGCTGTGTTCGGTACAGTTGTACAATCAACTGTTTCAGCAAGAAGAAGTGTTGGCGTTGATATTCATGGAGAAGAAAGGTAATTTACTCTCCTCCTTTATCAGCATGCCATACCTCTTCTCACACTTGTTCTCTTTGTCCAAAAGTAAAAAAAATTGAAAAAAAATGCAGGTTGCAGATCTGCCAAAGCTGTTCTGCAGAGTTGCAAAAGGTTCAAAAGATCCTTCCACTACTCACCAGGTAAAAAAACATCTAAATCTTAGTTCCGAATCATCAGTGTCAAGTGTTTTACGAGCTGTTGCTTTGGTTGTCTAACTCTGTTCCGTCTTGTTGTCGCCCTCTTCCATCTGATTACAGAAGAGGAGGTCACATATCAAGAAAAGCTCAAGAACTAAACCTAGTTCTTGAGACACCATAACTCCAGGTTCATACTGAAGACCATTCATAGTCACTTGCAAACAGTGTCCCTCTCCATGAGTTTTCCATTCTGTATATTATCAAGAACTGTCACCATGTTGGCATCTGTTGCTTTGGTGTTTTGCCATAGAATCTCCGGGGAAGAAGAGGGAGTTCACGGAAAACATTTCCCCAAAATTCGGTGTATGCTGTCTCTGGGATTAAAGTTGTAGTGCTTCAGTGATTCTCACAAGCGTTTAGCTGAAATGTAAGTTACAATGTGTCTCTCTCTCCATGTTGATGTAATGAGAAGAGACATCGATACACAAATTTTTTTTTTCATTTGGCAATCTACTTTAGGTCCACTGACTTGAACCTAATATTTGGAATGGTCCTGTGGAGTTTAAGTAAATAGATTAATCAAATCCTTGTCATCTACCAAATCTGAGGACGACATGTTTTAATATAGTTAGTAATTAGCATTCATGATGATAGTCCTTCTTTAATAGTTTGGTCTACCTTACCAGAGGTACGGGACATTGACGAATGTACGGAGAAGCTTCTTCGGAAAGTAACAAATTAGTAATATTTACCTAATCTAAGTGGAAAGAAAAGTATTATATAAATTATTAACAGAATGCTTTTATAAATTTTATTCTCTAATTATTAAATGTAATAAATAACTTTTTCATGAAAGTAGTTTTGGTTGCTGAGGGCACGTTTATCCCTGGTCTCTTAGGTGGGTTTTTTAATTTATAATTTCATGTTTTTTTTTTTTTTTTTTTTTTTAATTTTTTCGCTAAGAGACGTCTTTTAAGTCTTTTATTTAAGAGACGGTTCTTAAATTTTCTTAGTTAAAAATTAAAAAACGTCTCTTAGAAAAGTTAAAAACCCCATGCTAAGAGACCTACAATAAAAATTTCGTGAAAACTGAAAATAGTCATCATCCCCAATATGGTAGCAAATGGACAAAATTGTTTCTTCTTTTTTAAAGATTGGAATGATTTAAAATAAATTAAAATATCGTTATAGAAAACAGTATTATTATTAATTAAAAAAGATCAAATTAGTGTTTGGGAGAATAGGAGATACATATTCTACAAGTTGTGGTAGTGACGAAAAAACGAATAAATAAATTAACAATAGAAAAATTCTGTTAAATAAATTACTTTATTTAGGGAAAAAGAAGGGGAAAAAAAAACAAATCTAGTCCAAGTCTTTGTTCAAAAACAAACTATCCTCTTTGCCTTTTGAATAAACAAAAAATAAACAGAACCATCAATTTTCTCTGTTTACGAAAGAAATCGAGCAGAGAGAGAGATAGACACAGACTCTTCGTCAACCCCAATCTCTCCCCAGCCTCAGATTTTATTTATTTTTCTTAATTATCTTTCATTCTAATTCTAATTTTTGAATTTAATTTAATTTCCTCCCCCTAATTTTCTTGTCGGAAAACTGCTTTTCGTGTAATTGCCTCCGTCACAAACCCGCTCAAGACGGTTTTTTTTTTCCTTTCAATTTCCTTGTCTTTTTTTTCCTGAGTTGTCTCCGTCTCTGTTTTTCATTATTATTATTTTTTTTCTGAAGAAGTTCTAACGTGCGCCGGGGTGCGTAGTTTAATTTGGTTTTAGATACTTTTTTTTTACCAAAATCGAGGAGCGCGTAATGCACACGCGGCTATGATTTGATATTTTTTGATGGTTATGATGATGTTGACGACGACGACGACAAAGATGGCGAGTGAATGGGGAACATGGGAAGAGCTTCTTCTCGGCGGTGCCGTTCTCCGTCACGGAACCGGCGACTGGACCGTCGTATCCGAAGAACTCCGTTCTCATTCTCTCTCCGAGATTTTCACACCTGAGGTTTGTTCAAAATTTGGATGAAACTAAAGTTAGGAGATAAAAAAAACTATGCAAATGTTAACTAAAAGGAATGAAACAGTGTGTTGTTGTCGGTGGATTTAGAAGCATAGGTTCATCACTTGTGTCTCAAGTTAAATAAAATAAAGCATAGATACTCCTCTGTTTCTCAGTCTTAAACTGAAACATAACCACATTGATGTCCAAGAATCCTCACTATGTTTTTTCAGTTATGCAAACAAGAAAAATATATGTCTTGTGGTGGGTTTGGTAATGAAGAATGAGACATGTTTTCACTCTTTACTATCTTTGCTCAATCCTACTCTTATTGCAGATATGCAAGGCCAAGTACAAGGAATTGAGAGAACGTTATTTGGGTTGCAAGTAAATATTTGTCTTTCTTGCCTGCCCCCTCATTACCAGACTCTTGATTGTCACACACCCATTTACTGTCTTTTTTTTTTCTTTTACCCATATGACTCTTGTAGATGTTGGTTTGAAGAGCTTAAGAAAAAACGAGTAGCTGAGCTTAAGGCAGCTTTGCTAAAATCTGAAGACTCCATTGGGTTTAGCACTTGTTTCTATATCACCAAGTTCTTGCTAATATCTTGAAAGCTTTTCGTGAATGGTGGTGCTATGATGGTTCTGTTTTCAGGTCGTTGGAATCAAAGCTTCAGAGTCTGAAGAAATCAGAAAGCAATGATTATGATTCAAGCCGAACTTTATCACTCGAACCCTCCCCAAAATCTGAAGGCGGAGGTGAATGCACGAGCAAAGATACATCCAAAGACTTGTCATCAGTTGGTAGTTTCACACAGCAAGAGCTCAACGCAACAAACTGGTCACCACAAGCCAAGTCAGAAGCAGTACAAGAGCAAGACAAGACGAAGAAGAAGAAGAATAATCTATTACACGGCGACATTTTTGAGTCCATGTACGGACTAGGAGGAGGAGGACAAGTGCTTCCAAGTATGAGGAAGAAACGAGGCAAGAGAAAACGAAAAGATTGCACCGCCGGTAAGGAGGAAAGTGATATGTTGGATTCTTCTACCGTTGATATTGCAAGCAATTCTAGGAGTAAAGAAGCTGCTTCTACTAGCAGCAACAGTCAAAGCCGAGGCCATGGTTTGGCTTTACCAGGAGAGCTTATGAAGATATACAATACTATCTCACAAAACGAATGTGCTCTTGTCTTTAGAAGACGGCTTGATAGTCAGGTTGATAATCACATAATGACATTGACAAGTCTCAATAGACTTTATCCTATCCGCTTAACACGTCTTGTGGTTGATTGTTATTAAACAGAAAAGGGCAAGGTACAAGAAACTGGTCAGGAGGCATATGGATTTAGACACTATGAAATCAAGAATCAACGGTCGTTCAATATCTTCAGCTAAAGAGCTTTTCATGGACTTTCTTCTGGTGGCGAACAATGCAGCCACTTTTTACTCTAAGAACACTCGTGAGCACAAATCTGCGTTATGTCTTAGAGACATTGTCACCAAGTCTCTAAGACACTATTTGACAGAAGACCATCCTCCTCCTCCTCATCGCAGCAGCAGTATTACTACAAGCACAAAAGTTCCAGTTCCCTCTTCAACATCTAAATCTCCTTCTGTCCGAACCAGCGTGGCAGTTAAAAGACCAAGAACCGGGGCGCACCCTCTTAAAAAGGTTGAGCAGGAGGAAACTCCAACCGGTGGTAAAAGAAGGCTTGTCATGGATTCACCAGTTGCTGCTGTGAAGTCTAAGAAAGGTACGGCGGTAAAGAGAATAAGAGATGGTAATAAACAAGTGAATGGTGGACTCGATTCTTCTGCATCCACTGTGAGAAAGCGGAATCGAGTGAGATAATTTTGAAATGTTCTATTACTTCATCTATTGTTGGTTAGTTAGGCAGAGAAAGCCTTTACTTGATCATTGTAGTTTTATGTTTGGGCCAATTTGATCTGCAGGCATAGATCACTGGAGAAACTAACTGTTTATATAAAATGTACATCCCATAATTTATGGTTAAGTTGTTAGAAAAAAACATATGAACTTTGTTATTGTAGTTATCTGAAATATTTCCTTGATTTTACCAAACTTTTCTTTCCAACTTATCTTGGAAAAAAATTAGAAAAATTATTCGTGTACCACCGTAAAAAGATATAGTTAAATAGAAGTAGATTCTCATCAAAAGGCAAAAGCTCTCGAAGGATTTTCTAAGATACACTAGAAACTCGATAAACTAATATTTAATAAATTAATAAATAAAGTAAATTAATCAATTTTTTTAATTTTAAGTTTGGCGGATTCAAAATATGACACATATCGATAAGACAAAAACATAATAATTTTTTTAAAAATTCCTATATAAATTATGATCCACTAAAATCATAAATTAATAATCTATATGTATGTAAGTACAAATAAACCATTGTACTATACATATAACAGAAGTATCTTTATATTTTTTAATATTTGAATATATTATGATGATATTTAATAAAATATTTATTATAATTTATGAAGTAATTTTTCAAATTCGAATTCCCACATTAAAAGTTAGATAGGTTAAAGTGGTTGTTACCCTTAACTTATTTATTAACTTAGAATATTGATTAAGAATTAGTATAATATAAATTAGCCAAAATAAAAACGAATATAAAATATATTTGATTAGATTAGTTATTAAAATTAATATAATAAAAATTATCCAAAAATAATAAATATATTTTAAAATAAAAAGATAATTATTATGTATATATATATATTGTGTTGTTATCCAAAAATATCTTTCAATAAACGTGAAAAATTAAGAAACAAAAACACATACCTAATCAAATAAAACTCTTAATTTTATATATCAAAAGACAATATTTAATAATTTCAAAACTTATTTATTAATAATGAATATAGTGTATAAGGAGATTTCCAAAATATTTATAATACATTAAAAGTTTCAAATGAAAACATAAATACTAACTTATTATGATAGTATTTTGATTAATAATGCATGATTAATAAGTAATTATAAAATGTTCATCTCCGTCTACGCGGATAAAACACGAGTTATATCTAAAAGGAAAAATTTCACTTTTACCTTCCATTTAGTATTATTATTTATGTTTACCTTCTATAAATGGTTATTTTCAAAAATACCTATGTGTGAGATTCCATTAAAGAGACAAAAGACACTTATGCCCTTGATTTATAAATATAAATAATTATTTAAATAATAATAATAATAATAATAATGATAATAATAATAATATTTTTTAAGTTCTTGAATTATACTTTTTCAATTTCTAAATATATTTTTTATTATTTTTTCGATTTTTTACATTTTCTTTTTAAAATTAAAAAATGTTTTTCAACTATTTTTTATTTATTTTAATTTTAAATATTTATTTATATTTTTTATTAAAACTTTAAACCATACTCTCTAAAACTCTACCCATCGATTAATTAACCCTAAGCTTATATAAGTGTTTATTTACCTCTTTGAAACCAAAATAAATGTGATTAAGGTAAAGATGAAAAGTGTATTAAAAAGTGTTAGTTGTGAAAATTTCTCTATCTAAAACTCATATGAAAGTTGCATTTTAAGATCTTAGTTAATGTATTTTCGGTAAAATTAAATAGTTTTTTATTTTATAAAAATATAATTTAAAATTAAAAAATGAAAAAAAGTTTTTTTTTTTGTAAATTACTAAAACTATAAAGTAATAAATATAGTCTCAAAGTTATTAATTTATAGAATTTTAGAATATCTTTCTTTTTTTGCCTCTCAAAGATTTCATCAAAGAACCTTCGATGGCCAGACCTAAAGTCTAAGCAACAAAAGCTTTGTTGCTACTCTTGCCTTCCAAGAGGATAATGATTATTCTCCATGCGGGGAAGATCTATTCTGAATGGTTCCCTCTCCGGCTTTATTCGCTTCTTGCCCACCAGATTTGTGAGGCTAGACGGCGCCAAGCACTATTTCCAACAATCCTGGAAAGGAACTAATGTAACATTGAAGCCTGAAAACAAAATTGATATAAAAAAATATAAATAAAGACAGTATTAAGAAAGTATACGATTGGAAAGACAAAATAAAAAAACGATATGAAAACGTTTACAAAAACATACCATGAAGTTGAGACGAATGTATTTCCTTAACTTTTAATAGTCAACCGTAAATATGACGACTTATATGAGTTAAAGTCCTAGGATAAAACCACGGTAAATAGTCACGCAACACTCATGAACTATCCCTATCGAACTATAGAACTACGAAACACTCTCGATTATAAACTTACACTGAGGGATTTTTTATTTGTTGGTTTCGACATTAAAAAATACGAAGAAGAATGAGATATTGATATTTAAGTAGAAAATAATAACGGCTTTTTGCAACGGTTGCAGAACCTGCACATGTTCACAGAGATTTCGCAGAGATCACGGGAAGTTGAGTTATGAAAACTTATTCCCCAAGACTCCTTTTCCTCATTTAAATATATGAAAGGATAAACGACCTGACATTTTTATTTGTTAGACAAACTACTTGTCGTTTTAAACCAAAATGTTTATTGTTTTTTTTTGAAGGAAATGAGCCCAAATCGTTGGGCTTATCTTGGCCAAAAAGAATATCTTCTAGTGTCCTTGGGGTCACATTTTCCCAAGTTCAAGGCGAAGCCCAAATCTATGCCCACGTCTACGCCGAGCGGCGGCGCTCGCATGGGGAGCCAGCTCTTACTCTTAGCCGTTTAAACAAGCTCAAGTGGATAAAGTATTTATACCTCTCTTCTCTACTTCCCCGATATGGGACATTTCACATATATTATGACCATTTTGTTGGTTTTTTATGACTCTAGCCCGATTATTTTTCTTTCACATTTTTATAAAAGTCAATGGGATTTTAAATGATCGAACAAACTTCCACATGAATAGAAATGACTCTAAACATATGCAAACTAAATGTAGACTCGATAGAATCTATTTATTATACTTAAACTATTCCTGACTAGACATACAAAATCAATGAGTGTTTGCGAAAAACTCACTATGTTTGAGTTGGTGGCATTTTTAAGCCTTGAACCACTCATAGTTAGTATCTGTCGGGTTTAAATTACCAGGAGGTGAACATGATGTCGTGAACCACCCGATGTTTTATGTAGACTGAGACAACATGCATAACACAACTTCATTTTCTCGTAGAACTTAGTTCCCCATTGTGTTCATTGTGGCATTGAATTATTCCTGGTTTTCACGAGTGAATTTAGAGAATATAGCCTTAAATAAACGAATTGCAAAAATATAAAATTTTAAAAATTATTCAATATTAATTGGATATAGTATGTAATAGTAATTTTTTAATTCTAGAAACCCCATAAAATAATATTTTTAGAATAATAATTTTCATTTTTTACATCTCTTTTATATAATAATAGAAACGATCCTGTTGCTAAAAAATAAAAAATAAAAAACATTCGTATCATATTTTGACATGTCATAATCTTAAATTTCTTGCTTCCTATTACGACGGTGAGGATGTTTTTTGGTTAACTGGTGTAGTGCAAAATAATCTTGTGCCTCCATTGTTTCTTTGATAATTCATTGTAACAAATTAAATAACAAATTCAGTTAGAAAATAAGAAATGGAACGAACACACATAAGCATAATCACACCTGACATAATAATGTAGTAAATTAATATTGCTATTAACTTACCTACAACAGCATAAGCAATTTTATATTGTCGATAACCACACATAAGCCTAGCCACACATAAGCTTAATAGTGACATTAAGTTACGTACAACATAAGCATAACTAACTAAATATTATCTAGCTATATTTTTAGGGCTTATTTGCTATCTAACCAAATTGGGAAGTGAAATTAAGTAGATGACATTGATTTTGACATAATAAAGAATCTAATATTTACACTCAAAGTGAATCGGTTATATCCTTCTCATTTGTAGTTACCCGGTAAACGTGATGTATCACAAATAATATATAGTCATGAATGACAAAAAATTATCCCATATAAAAGAAGAAAGAGACATCCACGTTACACGTTTATTAAGCACACATACAATGAGTGTTCTATTCCATATCGCTGAAGTAGTATAGGAGGACTCAAAGTACATCCACAATCTTTAAATACTAATCATTACCCCAACCCCAAATCCTAAATACTAAACCTTAATTGCTAAATCCTAAACTCAAATATGAACTATGATCATGTGACTGAATGATAGTAAAATAAATAGATAAAATAAAATTTTTAGTAAATATTGTTTTCTATATCACCGAAGTAATATAGTACTCTAAACGCACACACAACTTCTAAATACTAAACTCAACCTCAACTTTTAAATATTAAACCCTAAACCATAATAACTAAACTCTAAACCCAAATATAAACCCTAAACCAAAATATCAACCATAAACCCAAATAAAATGGAATAAAATAAATAGTATAATACATATTGGAGAAATTATGAAATGTTTATACTTGCATGTAAGAAGTTAATGTTGACTCAACCCCAACCCTTTTCTTCCAAATACTAAACCCTAAATCACAATCACTAAACCCTAAAACCAATTATAAAGATCATAAAATACTACATAATATTATGTAATCTTAATTCTTAAACTATATTATGTAATATTAGACTATATAACATAAACAATTCATTGTGATAATCTCCTTTTAAAATGTAAGGATAATCATTATAAATAGAATAATGTAAATTTGTGTGAAGCTTGTATTGGTGTTGTTAAGTAAATGCTAAAATCTAATTTGTAAAAGTTTAGTTTTGATCATAAACCAAGATTCATATCAATGACATAACAACAAAACATAACTTATTCTTATATACTATAGAATATCATTTCTATTCAATGTTCATCAAACGGAATGGAAATAATCAAATATTACATTGCTTAGAGCCTTCGAAGAAGAGAAGAGACCGTAGATGACAAGCTTGAGGAGGAGAGAAAAGTGGTATTCCTATATTTTTTGGTATTCTTAAAAATTTCATTACAAATATGAGAACTATTGAATTTGAAGAGCACGACAAACTATTCTATTTCATATAGTATAGAAATATGTGAACAAATAGCGTATATCTTAAATAGTATGTTAACTAAAAAATATGTACACAAATATGTAAGTATCTTCTTCCTTGTTTTCCCCAACCATGATTTTGTAATTTTATATTCATCTTGACTTCGTCGTCTTTTTCAATTTCGTCATTTTCCTTATCTTCATCAATTGATTCTTTACTCAATTCTTCGTTTCCTCATCTTTGAGGATCCAATTCTTCTAGTGGTACAAATATGGGAAGATGGTGGCAATAATGTGTTCGGTTGTATAAAAAAAAGCAGAGATCTGAGAGGGAGAGGGAGAAGAAGAAATATAAAAGAAGAAGAAAAATAAATTATTATGAAAGAGTGTGTGACTGTCACATGGACACGAACTATTTTGGAAACATAATAGTTATTAACTTATTTATTTTTTTTTCTTAGCAGATTTTATCAGTTATAATCAAGGATAATATAGTAATATTACATAAAAGATATGAAAAACAGGGAAAATATATGATTTTTGGTTCTGGACTAAATTATAATTTTTTTGATGGTCATGCAATCCAATTTCCCATAATAAATATGTACAACCGCCTAAGCATAATTGTGGCAACTTACGTACACAACATGCCAAATATGAAAAAAAAAAATCAACATCATTTTTTTTTTTTTGAAACTTAAAAAATCACATCAGTTTACAAAGAAAAGAACATGATGTAAAGAACATGCAAAAAAAAAAAAATCACCGAATATCTTTCATGTATCTCTTTTATTATGTTTGGTGATCAAATATGAGAAGTGACAAAATATGAGAAAGCTTAGTCCTATATATAGATGTGAATAGTTTTAGTTCCTTTGGGTTTATGATTTAGTAATTTTATTTTCTAGATTATTGCGTTTTTCCAAATTTAAAAATTACTTAGTAATTTTATTTTCTAGATTTTTTTTTTTTAGAATTCTAAGCAAAAATGATTTATACAATATTTTTTATTTAATACTACTTTTAATTTTCTAAAATTTTAAATAAAAATTAATTGTAAAAACATATTTGATAGTGACTATCCTTTTTTAGAAACGGGTTATATTTATTAGGATTTGAAAAAGAGAACTGCAATTAAACATTCTTTAAAAAAGATTCTTTTGTTAAGATTTTTGAAAAGGATAATTACTATCTAATAATTTTTATCAGTTATTGTTTCTTTAGGATTTTTTTAAATTACTATTAAATAAATTATTTTAGAGATATTTTTTATAGGATTTGTGAAAAATATAAAAAATAATAATTTCTTTGGAATTTTAGACAAAATAGTACTAAATAAATTATTTTACACATATTTTTGTTTAGGATTTTTGAAAAAGAAAAAAAATCACTCTTTACAGAATTTTCTTATGTTTATGATTTTATAAAAGATTCTATTTAAGTTTATTAGCTAAAAGATATTTTAACACATATCATAATTTTACATACTGTATATAACTGTCATGTGTCGCAGTCGTGATAATTAGTAATTTTCAAGAATCAAACTTTATATAATAAAATATATCACTTAATCATAAGATTTTGTAGCACACTTATTAGCTAAAGCTCTTCAAACGAGATGAATATTCTGGGTTGGAGGCCCGACAGAGGAAAACTATTTTTTGTAATAACTTTTAATTATTTTTAATTAAATATCCCAGTTTTTGTATGTATAGCTGGGTCTCTTCCTCGGTATTAAGCCTGCATGTTTTTACCTCAAACTAAAATTTTGATTTTATCTCGAACCAAAACAGTTGAAATATGATTTAAATTGTTGTAAAAATAATATTCGAACAAAACTTAAAAGCTATCTTTTGGTAACTGAACCGAAATCTAAAGTCTGATCTAAAAATATTTGAAATTAGTTAATTATGTTAAAGTAATTTAGATATTTTATAGTATTTTAAAGTTTTTTAGTTTTTATTGTTATAATGGATACTTATTAGTTAATTTAGATACTTTAACTAATTTAAATTATATTTTTGGATAATTTCTATATCTTGAATAATTTTTGGTCAAAATTTTATGTTTTCTTTTCAAAATTTTGAACAATTTTAGATATTGGTTATAATCTAAGTTTGAACCGAATCCAGAAGGAATCGATTTTGATCCAAAAGTTAACAAAACACAAATCAAATTTATGATTTTAATACCAAAAATTTGAATCAACTGAATCGAATCATAACGGATACCGAACACTCTACATTTTTTTTATTGGTTAAATAATTTTTTTTTAATGATATTTTTATAACTAATGTGAGTTGTATAAAAATTTGTATTTTTAATCAATATGCAAAAATTTGAAGACCACTTTTTATGAGACCGCTTATAATAAAAATATAGAGTATTTTTTTACTTTTTAAATTTTGAAAAATTTAAGTTATATTTGGATTTTAATTTTTTAGATAGTTTGAATAAGTGGCTCAAATCCGAACCCAATTCATTTGAATAGAAGACGAACTAAAATTTATAAATATTTGAATAAGGTTTGACTCTAATCCCAAAATCCTCAAATTCGAATGGAATCCGAAGTGATACCTGAGGAAACGAAATACAGTACTAAAGGAAACATAATTGTTGACCCAGAAAAAAAAAACATAAATTATTAAACAAGACGCGCTTTTGTGTGTAAAATATAAAACAGCTCGTCTTTCAAGGTTTGGCTAATTCTCTCTCGGTCAATGCTCTTAACCCGATTTCAAGTCTTCTGATAATCATCTTCAAGCCATGGCTAATCGTTATGATCCGAACCCTTTCGCTGAGGAAGAAGAAGTCAATCCTTTCGCTGTAAGCTTTCTTTTTTTACTTTAGATTTCACCTTTCTAATCTTGCTTTTTTTGGCCAAACTGATTGTTAATCAAACATAGAATGGTGGGAGTGTTCCAGCTGCATCGAACTCAAGACTCTCGCCTTTGCCTCCAGAGCCTGTTGGTTTCGACTATGCTCGAACCGTAGACATTCCTCTTGACAATGATAGATCCGGTTCACAGGTTGGATGTTTGGTTTTAATTTTATTTCTATTTTTGTTGGGATTAGTTATGACACAACTTGTTGGGGAAACTTTAGAATTTGAAGAAGAAAGAAAAGGAACTTCAATCCAAAGAAGCTGACCTAAGACGAAGGGAGCAGGTACTTTTGTTAGCTGCTAAAACTAAACATGGAACTTTATGCATTTGATTGTGTCATGGATGTTGTTGAACTGGAGTCTTTGACTCTTATTTTGAAAAGTTACTGTCTTTTTGCAATGGTGCCATGATCTCATCTCTAAAACGTTTGCATCACCTAACCGCAGCATTGTTTGTTGTTCTTCTTTATTATTTATTCCTTTTGGTGGTTATATGTAGGAGGTGAAACGGAGAGAAGATGCTGCTGCACGAGGTACTTTTCTTATAAAAATTCACTTTAACTGTTGATGTGTCTCAGTTGATTGATCCCTTTTCTTTTTTCTGAAAAGTATTTCATAATCATTAATTGTGTTGTGTGTGGCTCTCTCTTTCTCTCTATGCAGCTGGAATCTCTATTGAAGTCAAAAACTGGCCGCCTTTCTTCCCGCTTATCCACCATGACATTGCAATTGAAATTCCTGTTCATCTCCAAAGGCTACAGTATGTTACCTTCGCTACATATTTGGGTACGTATCTTGTTGTACTGCTTACTTTTTGATTCATTCTTCTCTGCTCTTACTCGTTCCATTGATGTGGTTGTTGTTCAACAGGGTTGGTACTTTGTCTATTCTGGAACATTATTGCCATTACTACTGCTTGGATCAAAGGAGAAGGTTTGTTTCTTAGGTCTTATCTCAAGTTTTCTTTCGGAGACCTTTACTTCTTCATAGTTGAAAGAGCTTGGTTTGTTTTTGTTCAGGAGTGACGATATGGCTTCTTGCCCTTATATACTTCATAGCGGGTGTCCCAGGAGGCTATGTGTTATGGTATCGTCCCCTCTACCGTGCCTTCAGGTTTGGGGTTTTCTCATTTTTCAAAGTTCTGAGCTTTTAGTATTATGTTACTGCGGTTTTTTTTTTTACATTTCTTTGTTGAATGTTTGTAGAACTGATAGTGCATTGAGCTTTGGATGGTTTTTCATGTTCTATATGGTGAGCGAAGATTAGCTTATAAGATGTTATTTACATTTTTTCTGCGTATAAAAACCATTTCCGAAACCTTATTCTTGTTGCAGCTCCACATTGCTTTCTGTGTCTTTGCTGCGGTTGCTCCACCTGTTGTCTTCAAAGGAAAATCTCTTGCGTAAGTTTTTGTTTTCTTCTTAACATTCAAAGTTGATCTTGTTATTGCTTTTGGTAATTTGAGTATGGAGAAACCATTTGGTCTATTCTGTATTGCAAACTCCAAACTACACTCGCATGTAGGTAGGTACCATTGCTTCACGACAATGGTAAAACATAAGCAATTTGTTAGCTATTGTTCTTGAGAAAATATTCTTACAATCGATTTGTGTTCATGTAACAGTGGGATCTTACCTGCAATAGATGTATTAAGCGGTAATACATTGGTTGGGGTAAGCTTTCTCACCCTTTTGATAATCTTCCAGAATCTTGAAAAATAAGAAGTTAAAACCCCGAAGCTTGATTCATTGAGACCATATTTTGATTTTTTGTTTACAGATATTCTACTTCATTGGGTTTGCATTTTTCTGCCTGGAGTCAGTGGTCAGCATCTGGGTTATTCAGGTCTCCCTCTTCAACCCACATCACTATAAAATAGTGTTTTATAATCTTTAAAAGATATCTCACATTTGGTTTTGTGTGTTTTGTTTGAGCAGCAAGTGTATATGTACTTCCGAGGCAGCGGGAAACAAGATGAACTGAGACGAGAAGCAGCAAGAGGAGCCCTGAGAGCCGCAGTATAAGTGCTTGTCTTTAACATTTTGGTTTGTATGTAATCTTCACTTTTTTCAGATTGTCTCTCCCTCTTCCTTGTTTGGTAATAACTTGTAAGCAAAAACAAAATCAAATTTTCTTTATACTTTATCATGTAATCGGTGTTTGTTCAAAAGGTCAGAGTTTAGATTCATACCGTTTCGAATTCATTCATCGAATTATCTAATTTTGTAAGAACCACCCATCTTATTACTACTTTTTGTATTTGTTTTTCTTAATCTGATAGCTTTAACATTGATAAATTGTTGATTTATGAAAGTTTTAATTAGCATCACATCATATACTCCGAGACTCAGAGACAAGTACAACAATGAATTATCGTAATTTGTAGCCATTGATAACAAATCAGTTACGTCGGTTTTAAGCTCTGTTTCTTCTCCAACTGTCCTTTTTGCCATTGTTGAACCAGAGAGCAGCAAACTGGGTGATCAGAATAATAATATATATCATCTATTATTCAGATGGTTTTAGAATTTTAGTTGCTCCTTAAGCAATATTATATAGGTAGGTTTAACTATATGATTCATTTATTATAAGATAAAATCAAAACATGCGTACTACGACATATTAATAAATATTTTCCTCGGCATTGTACATTTCAACAATAAGCCACACACTTCTTCTTACAGGTGCAATCACCACCTCCACCACCACCGAATCATTTGCCGGAGCGGCTAAAAGACTTGAAGCATTTGGCTGGACAAGTCAGCTTCTTCATGTAACAATGACCTTTCTCTTTACACACCACCGTTGGTGTCACCACACCTCATTTGCTGTATCTAGGCCCGGTCCTGAACCATGTTTAATGAAACATTTACCACATACCCCATTTTTATAAACCTCTGTTTAGCAAAAGTCCAAATACATTATACTTATACATATGAATATTTTTTATTTAGTGATCATCCAAAATGAGTTACTTAATTAATTTATTGGGCTAAACATCTCATTTCAGTAGTCCAATAAATTAAGAAAACACAACCATAAAACTAAATATCTATTTTACACTAATGTTTTCATTTTTTCTCTATTCTTTTTTATTTTTCTTATCAAAAATATTACTTGTTTTTTTTTTCTCAGTTACAAACATTAAGAAAATCCATATAACTAAATTCAGTGATGTAATATAGTTGCCCTCATTTTATATTTTGTGTTAGGCCCCAAAACTCTAGAGCCGACTTTAGTTGTACTCGCCGATAGGTCCACCCTAACCACCACTGTGTCCATCGACCATCGCCAATGTTTCTCAAATCCTTACCATTGAAACCCGGTAATCTAACACCGGTCCTGGTTCAGAGCCGGTTCCGGGCCCAAGGTATCCTTCTGATCCATAGCCCTTGTCATTATTGTTATATTACCTTTGGAATTTTTCTTTAGCTGGTTTAAGATATATTCAGATCGGGTCGGTGCTGAGTAGAGTATAAGTGTGAAAAGAAAAAGAGTGAAGAGGAGAATGAGTTTGGTAGTCATTCTTTTTGAGGGGAGTTGGTTTGATATTTTGGACTCAGTGATTCATGAAGAAAAGATAATAGTTTATTTATTAGAGACTGGTTTTAGATATGTTTATGTAAGAGAGCATCACCTCTCTGTATAAAAGGAGTAATTTATTTACCAAAAACATTTAACTGATTTGGAGGAGAAGTTGGTGATAGTTGTAAAAAATGAAAACAAAGCAACATGCTCTCTACGATGTTGAATTTTTTAAAATTAAGTTCGAACCTTCGATAATGGTGAAGGATGGAGTTTACGGTTTGGTTTTGATTCAATTTGGAGATATATGATACCATCTTACCTATTAAAAGAGAAGTGATAATTTTTTTTTCACATATTGTTATTTATTTGGACAATCTCTTAAAAATCTTATTATTTTTTTTAAGGAAAATTTGGGATCATAACCATAGTAGAATGAAAATGAAGTTGAGAAAATCTGCTCCTATGCATCTACGCGACATTGATATTAAGTGATTACGCTTCTCTTTGCTAAACTCATTTTGATTCCAATTTACCTCTATCATAGCATGTTTAACCTATTTAATAGTCATGTGTTTGTGTATACATATTTTTTTATATATTATTTTCTGTTTTTTTATCTCATCTTCTCTCCTCTCGTTTTTATCAACTCTGCTTTCCTTTCTTATCTTTTTTTTTTTTCTGTTTTCTTTTTTTCTTCTCTACTTTCTATAATTATGATCTTCATTAAATTAAATTCTTCTTTTAACATTTTATTTGCTGCTGATTACACAATGTTATTATTCATTTTCATACATTACAAAAACATTGATTTCAACTCTATTAATATTTCATCAAATTATTGTGAGTCTTCACCATCTCTTTCCTTCTATCACCAAAAATTCACATATACCACTATATTCACTGGTTGCAAGACATGGGCATGTTCATCAAAAAATTTGTTCGCTTTAGGTAACATTTATTTTATTCAATATTTTCTTAGTTATCTGATATTATATAATTTAGCAGAACCTTAATTTTATATTCCATCTGAGATACCTGTTTTATTAGCAGTTCCAATCATGGTGACACTAATTGATAAATGAATGGTAAGCTATTACATATAATTAGCGTTAGATGATATGTTGTATGTTTGTTACATAGACTTGTCGTTAATTGATACATGGGTTGTGTAGCTGATAAATGGTTTGTTAGTTTATACATTATTTGATACCTTGTTTAGTATCAGACAAATGAGTTCATACATGTTTTGTCAGTTAATACATTATTTAATAAATGATTTGTTATCTGATAAAAAAAATTGTTACGTGATACATGTTTTGTTAGCTAATATATAATTTGATATAAAAATGAGAAATGGTTGGTGTGGTGATGTAGACCATAAAATAATTTGTAGAGGGTAATTTTATTTCGTTTTGGATCATATTGTGTTAAATTGAGTTATTAGTGTTTAGATATTTTTTTTTATTTTAACCTCTAGTATGTACTCGTAGATCTTAATGAATATAATAGAGTCTAATTTATGTTATAAGAGCCATCTAGTGAACTTTTGATTTTCTGCAATATTATTATGCGGATTATCAATTCTCTAATCTTCTATCATTCGAGATCCATGTGAAGTCCATATTAGATGATGATGCATAATTGATGGTCATAGACACGACTATGGGTGGGAGGACTGGATAGAAGATGAATGCGTTGATAATATGTTGGGAATTGTCTTCAGGCTATTGATAGATAGTTTTGTAAAAAAGATAGAATCAACTGATGCACCAGATACATACATTATAGATTATTGCTAATTGTAAATTTTTGCCTCTACTTTTTTTAATCGCTTAACAATATGAATTATTGTTAACTATAATTATTTTCTTTAAATTTGATCAAATGTACTTATTACAATTCCACTTACATACTAATGTTATAGTTTACTAATAAATGTAGGTGCTAATGTAATTTATAACCCATAATATTAAAAGTTAACATTCTATTTTCAATCACATATGACTCATCTGTTTATATGCTACTTTAACAATACTTTATGATGTTTTAGTCTATTAAAAGATTATATGCTAATATTTTAAATAACAACTAATATTTTATAGTAATTTTGAACATAACAACAATACAAATATTTTTAAACACATATACCTGATGTATTTAGATATATTTAGATCAGTTTAGAAAAACCTTTAAAGTACCTCATGTATTTTTAATTTTTCGCATCGAATACTATTTTTATACCCCATTCAATTACATATGACTCATCTGTTTATATGCTACTTTAACAATACTTTTTGATGTTTTAGTCTATTAAAAAATTATATGCTAATATTTTAAATAACAACTAATATTTTATAGTAATTTTCAACATAAAAACAATACAAATATTTTAGACACATATACCTGATGTATTTTTAATTTTTCGTACCGAATACTATTTCTATACCCCATACATGTTAGATGATATATAACACTATGTCTTAGTGGTTAAAAATTACATTAGCTAAAATCTTTACGTTTTGACAGATCAGAATATCCCCCAAATATATTCCTTTTCATATGCTTGTAGTTCCTCTAGTTCGAGACTAATGTAGAGCGCATGTCTTTCTTGGTGAGGCTATTAACATCATATGGAAATAAGTTTGCTATATTATTAATATCGTGGTGGAGAGATAATTTTTTAGGTCACTGTGGAGAGAGATAGTTTGACCTAGTAACCCTTTCATATTTTTATAGCCATATTGTTAATTATTTTTCTCCATTACTTTCTTTACATAGACTATAATTTCTTTTTATTCTTAAATAATATGGCTGTAAATATGGATAAAAAACATGTGGCTAGAAGTGTTCCAGCCGTAAAATTATGACCTCGAACGTCACTATACTAGCTGACACTCTTTTTAACTCCCTGCAGCGTCAGAGTAGGTAGCAGAAGCTTTCATCATCACAGAGGGAAAAATCATCTACTCATGGTTTAAATGTCATACACCAGACCATTAACATCAATCAATGTGTAGTTAGTAAATATAAGCCTCCAATGGGTGTAGTTAGCTAATTGTCCCATTGAAATTTATACATATAGCAAAGGAAGGGTTATAGTATGTTACATATTATTTTGATTTTGGACAAAAATGTCATTTATTGCGTGTGATAACTGTTAAAAGGTTGACGTGTTTTATTTTAGGTCACCGAAGACGTTTCTTTCTCAGAAACAAAACTCTGAACATTGAAACCACATCAGATATATTCACGTGAGGCGATTGTGAGTAATAATTATAGGAGAAGAGAAAGAGAGAATTTCAGAGAAGGGTAGACGAAAGGAGGCAAGGTGGGTCTAGAATTCTGGGTTGTTAACCATTTTCGTCGACATTGACATTGTAATTAAGTCCACAACGGCTTTGATTTTTAAGTCCACTACATGAATAAGGTAATTTAACATTGATTTTAAAATATTTCCCCTTTTCTCTCAATTTTTATGTGGCACCAGAAAAATGAGAGTTTTATATGCATGTGGCGGTGGTTTATGTGGGGGACTGTATAATCAAGGTTCTAGGTTGTGGAGTAGGAGAGATTTATGTATGTTGTACCCGCAAAAACTATACTATATGAACTAGTAAAATAGTATAGTAACGGCTGATTTTGTTGTACGGTTTTAAAATGAATATTTATACTATAAATGTTCTTATAAATAGACTTGATTAATAAGATCTCAGTGTCCTCGTTAGCATGTTATTTGCTTTTCAATAGTGTTGTGAAACATTGTTGTAGCTTTAAATATGCAGTGTAAATGAATTAGAATTGCAATTGTTATACTATTCATAATCCATAATCGGATAATATTCGTGTTTTGTGGGTATAAGAAGATGTTTTTTACGCTTCTCATGTCTTTCTTGCTGCAGTTATAGGATGGAAGAGTTAGGCTTGCCTGAGCGGTTGTATCAGACAATTAAGAACCATCATGCTAGAAATGCATAAACAACTACTTTAATTTACGATGGATCAAGGTGATAAAACTAGTCTTTTCAGATGCTAATCAGGAGCAGTTGGTGCAGTCTCAGTTCAGAAAAAATATTCTCATGGGATGCATACATTTTCTATTTTTTTTGTCCACCAGTTGTTGTCTCGCCAGTTAGTGACATGTAAGAATTATGAGCTATGGTGGCTTTTTGATAGGAAACCAATCTGGTATGGGATTGGGGAGTTCACTTTAGTTACCAGACATAATTGTGGAATATCTACAACTAATAGTTTGGGAATATAGTTTGGAGGACAAGAAAATAGAAGGAAAAGGAATAGTAAATTAGGCGATGGAGATGGTGTTGATTGAAAGCATTTTTGAAAGTGAGCGCTTCTGTTCTCAACTTTATTTTCAGCTTACATTAGTGTTATATGTTTTGACCTATGTCTTCTTGTTAATGTAACTTGTATACTTGTGTTTATTGTGTACATATTTTTGCAGCATGGGATGAAACTAAACTAGTCTCCTATTAAGGTTGTTATGTATTTTAAAGTTGTGCAGCTGTAACACTAACATGCACCTCCAAATTGTGTATGTCATTGTGAAACACACTAAAGTGAACAATCTATATTTTTGTGTCTCGGTTACTGTACTATACTATATTACCTATAGTACTATATATGTTACTTAGTTTTGCGACTCCTTGCATACTATCATGTTCTTGTTTAGAATAGTCACAAAATGCATAACTTTCAGAAAGTATTAAAAAAGTCCTTGCTAACTTTAATTTATAACATGATGCCTATATTGTTGTCTTTCCATTGCGCTTTGCCATTCTCTTTTAACAATATCTGTCTTCCATCACATATCCTACATATAATATTTAGAGCAACCAAAAGGCTTGCATTTGTACTTGGTTTTCTAATTGGGTCCGTGTTTGTACTACGCAGTGATGCCGTGTCAGACATGCAGTTCTATTATGTGTTCTTTTTTTCACCAACCTAAACATTCGTGTTGTATCACTCCATTTTATGACAATACTATATGGTGTGTAGTATAATAATGTTTCCTACATATTAGTCTCATATCTATTTTATGCAACAAAGAGGTACGTTTGTATGTGACATAGTAAAGAACTTTCATTACTATACTATTACATTTTTAATATAGTATAAAAGTCAACTGGCATATGCAACAATTAGTTTATATATGGGTTTTCTATATTAGATTTCACCATTTGGGACCCCATAAGTTCAATAGTTGTAGACTTTGTTTCTTCTGGCGATAACTAACACATTCTTGCAACCGATAAACCCTAGTGTGGTTAATTCTTGTACATAACATAGTCAAATAAATAGGTCCCTTGTTTTCATTTAAATATACTATACTATATTTTATATTCTATAGTATAGAATCATGTGGTGTTTTGGATGCCTAGGGTGATACTAAATGGCATATATTATGGTAATATGTGGCAGCTAATTGTTGCACGTTGTGTAGTACATCTCTAATATAGTACAATCCTCCAATTTCACCAATTCTATCATAATTCTTTCTTGCATCCGGAAATACATACACCCAACACCTGGCTTCCATTTGATATACATCCTTCTACAATACATATGCAACTAGAAACATATGCACCTTCAATGTAAGCTCATCTGTTTTACTGACCATACTACATTATATGCCGTATAGTATAGTGTTGACTTTAATTTAAGATAATGATTTAAGTGTATATATTCTTAGTTTAATATAGGATATAATGAATACGAGCCACATAAAGCAAGAACGGGAATTTATCCTTTTAAAATTTAAAATATTTGTGCTATGATAAAAATGTGACATAAAGGAAGAAAGGAAGGGACACATATCTTTTACCTTCTATTGTCATTGCACGCACATGCACAACAAAAGTTGGCCTTTAATTGTCTCATCCGTTCTTGTAACTGTAATATGACTATATTCTTAATTTTGTTGCATGTGGTGAATATTCATAAAAATCACTCTTTTTTTATATTATACCAAAAATAATTATTTTTTCTAGCCAAAATAATTTTCTTCCCAAACCAAAAATATCACATAAAAACCTTCTACATTTAGTTGATACATTTATATTTCATATAACAATGGTAACATAAATCATATTTGATTATATAGAGTCATTTTTCAAAACTTTTATATAATATATAGTTCTATTTACAAGTAAATACCATTATATTTTAAAATTATTATACAAAATCTAATATAATAAATTAATTTTGCGTTGCAAATAGCAGATTAATTGATAAAAATCCATGCTATAAGATAGATATAAACATATTAAGTTTTGTACGCTTGGTAAATAATATTTATATGAATGTTATTCACAAAAATATTACTAGATATGAAAAAATACTTTAAGTTAATAATTTAGAATATAATTAATGAAATTTATAAATTATTATATACAAACTAAATTCTAAAGTTTGCAAAAAAATCTTCTCAACTTTAATATTATCTATATTTCAAGATTTTGTTTATTTATATTTTTTGTAAGTGTTGAATTTATTTGGCACATAAAGAGAATTGGAGACATATAAATTTGAAAAAAAACATATTATTTTGCTATGAATTTTTTTTTTGGAAAATAGATGTATTAATACACAAACATACTAAATTGCTAAATTTGTAATAAAGATATTAGAAAATAGTCATATAGTAAGACATGATCAAATAACAAATAACTTATGTAACATATCACTTTCATTAGTTTAGCATTCAACCAGAATATTAACAACTAACACATATACAAACAATAAAAAATCATCGATCAATCATAAATTTTATTCATTATTTGAAAAACCTCTCTGTGGATCAATGCTAGTTATATAACTTAAAAGAGATTAATAAGACCAAAATACATAATTCTTTAAATTTTGAGATATAGAAAGAAAGAATAAACGTTCACATCTCTATCTTAAAGTCTCTAGTTATCTGTATTGTTGGTCTTTTCTTATGATGGTCTTATTGCAAATCTTAAAATAACTATTTCATACAAGTAATTAAGTGTGTTGGCAGATAGTGTTCCCATTTCTTGTAGCTAAAGAGAAAGTGTCATTACGTTTCAGAATTATCATATATTTTAGGCTCTAAATAGTACAGTAGATTAAGCGGTGTGGAACGAGCAGATTAAATATTGCATTATGGTTTAAGTGCAGTTAGTATGAGAGAAACGCATATCGCGGGACAACTGGTTCGTCTAAAACAAGCATTTAAAAAATATGTGAATAATAACTTATATAATAACCACTGTGGGATACATATGAAATTTAAATTTTAAAAATTAAAAAATTATGCTAATGTAGTATTTATTTATTCTAACATTATATATTAGAAAAACTATGCAAATCATATTTACTTGTTTCTTCATTCAACATCTCGTGTATTTTGTTAGTGTCAAGATTGTAAAAGTTGTGTCCATTGTCGTTTAAAAAATTATATTAATTATAACAATTTATTATATTTAAAAAATAAAATGTAGAATCTATTGATAAATAAAATATCATATTAATTTTATTAATTAAATATACCCATTTATACATTTAATGTATATAATATACAATATTAATAAATAAATTTTTGTTTGTTCTACATTTTTAATAATTTAAAAATATTATCAATAGGTGCATTCTCCACATATAATCATACCATATTAGCTTATCTCAATTTAGGTGTTGTTTAAGAGCACATCTTTCCACCTTTTTTTAAATAGTATTTTTTAAAAGGTGAATTGGTAGGATAACCATATTGAGAAAAATACAAGAAAAATAACCATGTAATAAAGTAGAAGGTTTGATGTGACAATTTAACATGAAAAGAGACCACTTTCTAATTTTCCGCACGTGAATTCCCAAATGCGATGTATAAAAATACTATACTATATTTGAGTGATATGTAATATGAAATAATATAATTCATTTATTTTTGTTATAGTTTCATATTTTCAACGTTTTGCTTTAATAATTTCTCTGTAATTACCAGAATCAATTTTACTCGCCGCGTAAGACATAGATTCGAACAATTGGAGGGTTGACACCAAGGAAGACATGGACGAGGAATTGGTAGAGTTGTCACCGAAGAAGGAAAAATATGAAGATTAGAAAAAAGAGGAGGAAGAAGAGAAAAAAAGAGATATTATTTATAGAAGAGTTAGTGGAGTTGTCACCAAAATGATAGAGAGAACTAGGAGATGGAGAACATTTCTATTCTATGTGTACCAAATAGAATAAAAAACACTAACATGTTATATTTTAATGTGAATTGTTCATTTTTTAAAACGTGATAATGAACAACTGATAGAATTGTCACTAGAGTTGATGATAGTGTCGCTAGAGTTGTTCATTTTTTCAAATTCTAAAACTTAACACATATTATATAATATACTACATTATTATCCAAATGGTATAGTTTTTGTATTACTAGTACATGGTGTTTAACACATTCTTCGCCGTTGTCGAGTTTCAATAATATAGTATTTTATATAGTGTCACTTAGTGTTAACTAATAAATGTAAACTAGTGATCCATTAAAATGATTGAACAAAAAAATATAATACATGTTTTTTACTTTAAATTTATATTATATTCTACATTCTCTAAATATAATAGAACTAAACAAATATTACATTGCAAAAGAAGAAAAATGACGAAATGAAAAATATGATTTGCAGAGAAGATGCTTGAGTTGTCAAAATTGATGAGAAAGAAAAACCACCACTTAAGATGGAAGAGAAAAAAAAAGAAGGTGTGCGGAGGTAAGAAATGATGAGTGCCGCGGTGGTGGAAGAAAAACAGTGGTGATGGTGGTGGAAAAAAAATGACAAAAATGTTGAAAGAATGATGGTGGTGGTGATGTTATAAATGGTGACGATTGAGACAAAGCAAGAAAGATTGAGCAGAGTGGAGAAAATGAATAATCAGAGAGAGAGAGAGAGAGAGAGAGAGAGAGAGAGAGAGAGAGAGAGAGAGAGAGAGAGAGAGAGAGAGAGAGAGAGAGAGAGAGAGAGAGAGAGAGAGAGAGAGAGAGAGAGAGAGAGAGAAATATGTGGTGTGTGTGGTTTGAAGGGTAAAAAGCAATTAATACACAGTAATTTTGTATTCTATCCATTAAATTCTTATGGTTACTTTGCTAATCTCTTTCTTATTAATAGAAAAACAATTTGAAAAATAACATTTGTTTTATAACTTATTTACATCTATGCCATGCTGAGGTGTGAGCTTCACAATGCTTCTTAGTCTAAATATTTAAATCTCCTTTCTTTACTAGAGTATTTACAAAATATGCCACTACATTCAACCTACCATTTTTATGTTGAATATATTATATAGATCAATATTATTCAGTATTAATTAAAAAAATTACGTACTATACGAACACACAGTCTTTACACTAACAGTACTTAGTCATCCATTCACCTGCAAGTAAATGTGGAAAATGGCATATGCGAATTACAAACACATCACGTAATTTCTTTGGGAAATATAACATTCATTTCTTTTACATACTTTGTGAAATCAGAGAAGAACATGATACCACTTTGTGTCCAAAAAAACACGATGACACCATAACATACAAGTAAACCATTTTATCTTATATTGCATATGAGTTTTTCGTCGGGTTCACCTAGATGAAGACCAAGGAACTCAATTAATTTTAATACTTAGGTAAATTTTATATATTTTTTAAAATTTTGGAAGGAACTTGATGACTGAAAGTCGAATAATTTCACCAGTTTTGAAATTATTTAGATACTTAGGCCTTAGTTATCATGGTTAAATCAAACAAATAATTAAAATTCTCTTTGTGGTTGACGGGTTGACACATATCGAATTTATATTAACAAAGATTTTTTTAATTGTTACATTAACCAAATGCAAACCATAATAATGAATAGTTATAAAAAACCCATAATAATGAACATATCCTCAAAACCGGTGTTCTATGTTTGATTAAAACAGGGTTTGTTTATATCTTTTATTTTAGGAAAACATATATATAGTACTAACTCTATAAATATTTTCAATTGCATGGTATCGAGCTATATGGCAATTCAATATCGAGATTCCTAAAGTTAAGTTATATATTTGCAATACATATAGTCAAAGAAATATATTGTGGCTAATATTAATGTGATGGTATTTATGATAATTTTTTTTTTATCATGATTGAGTGACAAGCTAAATATATGCCATGCCTATGGTTTTAATTACTAAATTTATAATTTTATTTAAAACATCAAAGTATATTCGTATGGTTTTAATACTATAAAGGTAAGATTGTTTATTACTTAATTTTGACAATATTGTAAAGTATATTTATAGGTTTTATGTTACACAACCTCAAAAAATTGTAATATAACAAACTAATGTGATAAACCATTTATATACAATATCCACATACATATAAAAGACAATTTATTATTAACATCATAATCTCGTCGTGCACAAGGTGCAGGTCTCACCCTAGTTATTATTATTTTGATGGTCATTGGTGCCAATTTAAAGGGAAATTGCATCGTATAACTATCAAAAAATATAATTCATTTGATAGTTAAAAACCATAACTTTCATCTATAATACATGTATTTTATATAATAATGCTATATTAGCCCTCAATTCAACCAATGTAACCTGATAAGAATTATTTATTAAAATAAATATTAAATAAATGACTTAATAAATTGTGGATACCATTGATGCACATCTTTCTCTTCTTTCTATTCTCCTAATCTTTGTTTCTTCTTCATACATACGAACACATAACACTTCATCTCAAGGCGAGGAAAGAGAAAAGATTACCGTTATATGGCAAAAAAATGGAGAAGCTCAATAGTTTTTCTCAGTTTTTTGTGCCACGAAAGCCACATACTACATTTTGTGATGTTTTTTAAGGCGCAAACCAGTTGTGATTTATCCATCGGTGATGGTTGTCGAAGGATTCACCAATTCGGAAATTGACAGGAGAGACGACAGCGCAGCGGCTCCTTCAATAAATTTTTCCGATTCAAGTATCATTAGTGAGTGAAGACAATACGTGCAAACTTGCAAGTTTCGATTGGGATAATGTACTTCTACTGCTTCATATTTTTATCTTCTTATACTTTCGAGTTGTTTGTGTTTTGATGTCAGGTAATGTTAACAACTATGGATTGGTGAATGCATGTCGCCGTGAATGACTCAAAGTTGATCAGAGAAGATGAAGAATTTTTGTTTTTTCTATTCTATTATATGCATATAGAATAGAAATGTAAAACAATATGTATTATGTTTGTTCTATTCATATTATGTAATGCGATATATCATGTTACCATGCTATTTTATTATATTCCTTTCTATTTGACAATTAATAAAAATATTTTATTTTATTTAGAAATATTTTTTGTAATTTTTTAAGTTCTAACTATGGTTACATGTTTTTTAAGTTGTACAAATCGTACTATAATCTATATTGTATAGTTTGATATTACATAAAATAATTTAATATTACATAATATTATATAAGTTTTTAGATTTTGATATATAGGTTGAGGGTTTATAGTTGGGTTTAAGGTTTACTGATTAGAGTTTAGGATTTAGTATTTAGAAGGTAATGGGGTATATTGTTGTGGTCAACATTAAATTCTTCCATGCAATCATAAACATTTCATAATTTCACCAATATGTACTATGCTATTTACTTTGTTCCATTCTATTTGGGTTTAGGCTTTATATTTGGGTTTATGATTTATATTTTTTGCGTTTAGAGTTTACTAATTAGGGCTTAGGGTTTAGTATTTAGGGATTGGTGTGGGGTTGGAATAAGGTTTAATATATAGATTTTAAGGGTTGAGATAGAGTTGGTGTTCTATGTTATTTTGGTAATATAGAATAGAATATTTAAACCTTCTATGCGGTAAAAAAAGTGACAAGGAATAGAATTATTGTGTAAATAAATGGAATACACCATTTAATATGACAGTGTTGTATCGCATCCACACATTTACTGCCTAAAGTAAAAACAAATATGCAGTAAAGAAATAAGTGACATGTATGTTAATGAAATTGACCATCTATTCTATATTATTTGTAGATGTCCTATACTATTGTTTGGTACAATAAAACTAACGTTAGCGGCAGTGTCGCCGTCGTCATTTCTCCTCCTTCTCTGCAAATTATGTTTGCATCTATAAAACCTCACATACGTCGTATTGGTGAAATATGTCACCATCTAAACCACAAGACCAGTAATAGTTTTGTGATTTATATTGTATAGTTTAATATTACAATATAACTTAATATTACTTAATATTATGTATTTTTTTTAGATTTTGTTATTTGGGTTTAGTGTTTATATTTGGGTTAGGGTTCATGATTAATGTTTAAGGTTTAGTATTTGGAAGGTGAGGGGGTACGGTTGAGGTTATCATGCAATCATAGACATTTCAAAATTTCACCAATATATATTATGCTATGTATTTTATTTTATTTTATTTGGGTTTAAGGTTTATATTTGGGTTTATGGTTTATATTTGAGTATAGGGTTTACTGAGTAGGGTTTAGGGTATAGTATTTAGAGGTTTGAGTGGGGTTGGGATATTGTTTACTATCTAGATTTTAGGGGTTGAGGTAGAGTTAGTGTTATATACTATTTTTGTGATATGAATAAACCATTTAAACTTTGTATGAGGTAAAAACATAAATGACGTGGAATAAACTTTCGATGTAAATAAATGGAGTACACCATTTAATGTGACATCGTTGTATTTATCCACACATTTACGTATGCAGCAAAAGCATAAGTGACGTGGATGTTCTCTCTATCTCATATTGTAAATAATTATCTATTAAGGGTGTTCACACTTTAAAGTGTCGACATCATCTCTATATCTCTCGGTTACCGCGTACTTGTATGAAGAAAGGGTAAAACCAAACCAGATCAAACATAATTGTTAGATAATTCATTATGTCAAAATCAATTCTCTGCATTTAATTTCCCTTTCAAACTTGGTTATTTTGCAAATTCTCCCCTTTTAAAATGCAAATAAAAGAAAAAAACAATTACTGAAAGGTAACACATTTTCTATTTCACAGTGTGTTATGGTCGTCCCACTGCATACATTCAAAGCTTTATTTAATTATTTTATCAAGCACTCATATAAGTAAATTTTACCTAATAGGAAAGATATTCCGAAAACCACCTTTACTAAATATGGTATGATCTACATAAAAAAAATATTTTAGTTCCTTCACTTTTTCACAAGTGAATATGTATAGACACTTTTAATCCTTAAGATATGTATAAACTAAAACTCATGACCCTATCATGCCATAAACGAAAAAACTAATTCCAAAGTAAATAACTGCTACTCAGCCGGGCTGTCGATCATATCCACCAAATCTGCACAATCCATTTCAAAACAAATAATCATGATATATATCTCTCTTAAGCACGACATCACCCATAATTCTCCAAGTCCACATGTAAAGCCGAACCTTTTAGTCCGAAGAACCATCCAATGCATATGATCTCTATGACTCCACCCTAATCCATGACCAAACCATGATTGATCATGATGTATCAATTTTGCAAGTCAAAATTTGGGGTTTTACTATAGTTCACCTGGAACGATATCTAGGTCATTCAGTTCATCTTTTTTTTTTAGATTCACTTTCCCCCACCATTCCACTTCAATTAAGAAAAATTGAAATGATCCAACATGAGAGATATTTTTTTCTTTTGAAAATTTTATTATTTCTAACCTTCCATATATATATAAAATGATTCAAGGAAAAGTATCAATTTATGTTTATAAAATACTACATTTCTCTTCTTTCAAAACAAAAAATACATGTTTTGATAGAGAGTATCACATCTTTCTTTCCCACTGAAAACTTCTTATTTATCTATATATATTAGAGCACTTACAGTAGAAAATTATCTTATTTGAGGTCTATAAATAAAATAATGATACTTTTATTTCAGTTTAATTTAATAATAAAATAAAATAAATAATATAAAGAAAATTTTATCTATAAATATTAGAGCATTTGTATTTGAGGTTTATCAATAAAATAATGATACTTTTATTTCATTTTAGTCTAATAATTAAATTAATAACATAAACAAAAAAAATTTAAATGAGCTTTTAAAATATCCTAAAAATCAGCAAAAGGTTCTAAGCTTTTCATATATAAAAACTTCCTCATTTTCTTTCTCACTTTTCTATTTTATCAATTTAGTATAGAAACTTTTTCAAATTATTATAAACAATAATTAGATTCACCCTCTATGGTGATCCTTTAAATTCACCACACCTCCTATATCCAATCAAAATGCCACATAGATTATTAAATAAAAACTAGAAATTTAAGAAAAAAAAAAGCTAAGAAAATAATAACGCCACTTTAACGACCCTAACGCCACTAGCAGAACCCTAAATCTAAATCCTAAACTTTAAATCAAAAACCTAAATCTTAAACCCAAATCCTAGGGTTTGGGTCTAGAGTCTAGAGTTTGAGTTGAGAATCTAGAGTTTAGAGTCTAAACTTTGGTTTTGGGTTTAGTTTCTAGGGTTTAGGGTTTAGAGTTTAGGGTTTAGGGTTTAAAGTTTAGAATTTTAATTTAGGGTTAGGGTTTAATTGACGATATTCCTTTTTTAGTTATTTTAGTTTTAAGAAAAAATAATATTTTTTATTTAATAATTTATGTGATACTTTGATTGGTTATAAAAAATGTGGTGAAAGTTTAATTTAATAACTATTGCATTCGGATTTGGGCCTTTTCTGTTTGTTTATCCAAAAGAAAACCCCAACTGTCTACTAACCGAGTGTATTTGGTCCAACCGCGTATTCCATGCCACCGTATTTTCTTTAGATTTTTTTTTGGCTGTTAAAATGCTTGTATAATTTTGTTTTTTTTAAGTAGAAATTATGCAGTTCTAAAATGCCAAAAACATTTGAAAATCTATGTATGATAATGATCGGCACTACAAAATAATATCATATCATAGTTACTCTTTCTTCTCTTTCTCTCTCGATAGCTAATAAAAAGATGATTTCGGGCAAGCTTCTCCAACAACCAGTTTTTCAAAGGTAGTCACGAGAGAGCTTTTTCTTGTTTTTTCTTTTGTTTTGAAAACATAATTTTGAGGCATCCAGATGTGCTAGATTTGAGGCAGTTTTTGTCATGGTGGTCTCCGTCGGTGCTGATGTTTCGCACTTACCAAAATCTCACTTAAAAAGAAAATTTGTTCAATAGAAATCCCACTGTCAATAGAAATATTCCATGACAACTATTTTCAGATGGTATTCGCGTATTTTCTTTAGTTGGTTTGGTTGTTAAAATGCTCGTATAATTCAGTCTTGTTTTAGTAGAAATTATGTAGTTCTAAATAGGCCTGCATCTTTGACCCAGTACCGAATATCCGAACCGGATCCGACACGATATGGACTGGTTCGGTTCGGTTTCGGTAGTTACAATTATACCCAATGGATAATTATTTAAATAATCATGGATGTCGGTTGGGTTCAGTTTTTACCCAGAACCGAACGGGTACCCGTTTTAAACCAAATTCTATGTAAAAATACATAGAAATGTATTTCATGGGAGTCAAACCCCGGTTTGAAAGGTGAAATAACATGTGCAATACCAAAAAGCTACTTCAACTTTGTTGTATTTATTTACATATTACTAATATATATCCGATTTCAGTTTATTTTTCTTTAAAAAATAAAATAAAAAATAGAAAAACAAATAAAAATATAATATTTTAGGAATAAAAGTGTATGCCGAACTGATCTGGAAGCGGTCGGAACCAATCCAAATCCGAAACGTAAATCGACCAAGTAATCATAAATACATTTTCTAAATAACCGAGAATCGAACGGGCTTATCTGGAACCGACCCGAATACCCGAAGTCGCAACCCTAATTCTAAGATACCAAAAACATTTGAATATCTATATATGATCTTTACTACAAAAGAATATCATATCATAATTGTTCTAGAGGGTAAGTGTGAAAGCTGATTTTGGCGTGCTTCTTTGACAACCAATTTTTTCATCGACAGTCCCAAGAGGACCTTTTCTGGGTTTTTTTTTTTTTTTTTCTGCATGCTAAGCGTCTGATTCTCCTCTCTGGTCATCCGGGTGTGCTAGATATGGGACGGTGTTTGAGCCATGGTGGTCTACGACGGTGCTGATGCATCTAGCTTCTTGGCTCGGACCTGTGGGGTCAGGTTCGAGTGGTGTTACCCCAAGCCGATTTCAGTTTCTTTTGTATATCCACAATGGCTCGAGCTTCTACGGTCTCATGACATGTAAGTGGAGGGTTCCTAGTGAAAAGACACGACATAAAGGGTGAATTTGGCCTCAGATCTGAACCATTGATTTCCTCAGCTCCGATTAATGCTCGTTTCGAGGACATCGAGTAAGGTTAGAGTTAGGTTTTTTTGGCGGTAATGGAGACGAGACAATTGAGGGCTGGGATATAGGTCAATCCTCTCACTGGTTCTGAACCAGTGAAACCATCAGATCTGCTCTCTCTCTCTCTCTCTCTCTCTCTCTCTCTCTCTCTCTCTCTCTCTCTCTCTCTCTCTCTCTCTCTCTCTCTCTCTCTCTCTCTCTCCCTCTCTCTCCCTCTAGCAAATCCAGTTTGGGTGAGAGTAGTTGTAGTTTTTCAAGTTAGTTGTTTTTTTTAAAACAATTATAATAAAACAATAATATAATATGAAAATAAAACACTGTTTTCTATAAATAAAAAAAAAATAATGAAAAACTTATTTAAGAAAACATAGTTGCTCTATTGATATAATAATTGTAGAGGGATGCACAAAGAAAATACATCAATTTCAGATTCTCATGCCTTTTAAAATATTCAAAAACTCACATCACTATATAGATCAACTATCTGCAACATATGCGAATATGATGAACAACTTCACAAACAACGATTCCACGATGTAGCTCTCCCCATAACACTTTGATCGACAAACGATTATGCATAAACGACATCCTCGATGGCCAGACTCTCTCCACAGCACACAACCACTATGAACGGTGATGCTGATGTAAGCCTAAGCTATCAAAGGCTCACAAGATCCTTGGATCAAAGTGATGGATGATCCAACAAGATGGGTGGTTCTTCTAATTGATCTAATCGACTATAAAACCGGTTGGATGGAAGTGATGATGATGATACTGGATAGAATGGTTTGCTGACAGATTCTACAATCAACCACGAAGTAGGATGCCTGATTCCAAAAGCATACTAACTCGCCAATCACCTAGACTAGTGAATCCACACAAGGCTTGATGATCAAATTCACACAAAGACGCAAAGACTTTGGAGAAAAGAAACTAAGAAGTTTATTAGATTTTTGGGTAAACGATTTGCCCTTACAATGTGATATCTAATGAGCTTATATAATGCTCAGTACAAGACTTAGAAATATAAATAAAATGAGAAAACATGCTAAAAATCAGAAAACTAGCCGTTAGGCTTTAAATGAGAGAATCTCGGCCAAAAGGGAAAGGTAATGAGTTTCTTGTATCTGGACGGTTTTAAGGGATAGCTGAGCTTCCTGGGAACCTTCCTTACGGTCTGGAAGGTGCTGATGTCGTGCATTGACTGAAGGAAAAAGAGCTGTTGGAGTTTTATTGCAAGAGACTCCAAATAAGACAAGTTGAAGCAAGTGTGGATCCTCTTAATCCTATGCTTTCTGGTCCATGTTTAGCTGAAGGAACACGTCCTGTATGGCTAGATATATCTTCTGGATGTATTGGTTTGTGTAGAAATTCTTCTAGTTGGAGTTGATTGATTAGTAAATGATTAAACCGAAAGATTGCCAAATCTTTCCATAATTGGCTCCGGTTTGGTTGGATAATTTCTTCAAGGATCCGCCTGATCCAGTGTATTGTGGTGCTTCCTAAGATGTTGTGGAGTGACTCTGAATGATTTAGAAGATCTCCTGGTTGCAATTCATGAGGCTGGTTTGATGTAAATCTCGGATCTTCCAAATAAGGCAAGTGCAGAACTGGTTTGGTCGGTTTTGGAAAATTGATCTTATTCTAATTTACTTGACCATTTCTCGTGATCTTGGAATTTATGGAAAGTTGATAAACTCCTCTTGACTTATGAAATAGGTTTTGGTTCGGGCCAGCTCTTGGTTGGGTTTAAGTCTTCTTCTAAAGCCTAGTACTCGTGGATGGATGGGCTGAGAAACCTCCGGTTTGTAAAATTCATATATTCCTGGTCCAAGTATCTCTTGGTAGGATTCCACTTGTGGTTGAACCGTATTTGAATGTAGAATTTGATAAAATTAGCCTCGTGGATAAATTCCTTATGTTCGGTAAGATATGGATGATTTACTGAGCATACATCACAAAGAAACCTATATTCATTTCCCCCCGACTCTTCCACGTCATTTTACTTCCCCTTGATCCTTCTCCAGTATAAAGCTCTAAGTATAAACCTAAATCCACCCAAAATAAAAAAAATTACATCCATCGGCACTTTAGTAGAAACCTAACTGCACGATCTCTACTTCTACTCCGTCACCGTCAAATCAAAAATGCAATTCCTCCGGTAAAATCTCAGTCGCCGTCGAAGCTCCTTCACCGCTTAATCATCATCTTCTAGGTTCTTACCATGTGAGGTCTCACACCGTTGTCGACCCGTCGAGAATGTCCGGTAAGAAAATCAGCTGTCGTTCGTGAAGAAGGTTGGTCAATCAGTTTTAATCAAACTGATATAAATGATTATGCTAATTTGTTTCCCGTAATCAAAATATTTATGTGTTGTGTTAGAACTGTTTCAGATTTCAAGTGAAGGTGTTGGTCTTCTGAAGAAGCTGGCTAAGTGCTTTTTTGTGAGGTATAATTCACTTACAAACTTCATCATATATTGTTTGGGTTTATATGTGACATTTGAGATTATGTGTTGCACAACGAGTGTTTGGAAATAAATGGACTGAGATACAAAGGTGGATTCAAGCAGGTAGAATACCTGCTCCAGTGGTGCTTCAAGTCATGATTGTTGGATCAATATTAATGTTTTGTACTTAGTACTCCAGCGAATATAAAACTCAGCTAGCTCTATTTAAGGTTTGATTCTTTTCCCTTTGTTTTCTCCAAAGTTGTGATCAAGAATTTCTCTGACTTGAAATTTGTGTTTAGTTCTTCTCTTCCAGAATAGCTGCCCTAGATTACACATTCTGTCTCCACAGTGAGTTATTATGACCATCATAAGGTGGAAACTTTCCTCACTCCCTCATGGGTGACTGGAGGACAATTTAAAATTATTAGACTGGACAAGCGAACGTTAACAATTCTCTTTGACAACCCCAATATCAGGTACTCACTTATACTACTTCTTCAAGTTCCCTATTTAAAACTTCAAGATAAATTATTGTTTTCATTGTTCCGCTTCTATTGACCATATGAAATGGAAGGAAAAAGCCTTTTGTTGGGTCCTATTCATGCAAAAGGAATTGTCGGTCAGAAAATATAAGAGCTATATATTAATTGGCTTCTTAATCTTCTTAATTTTAGTGTTGATAGTGGTGTTGATGAGTGAGTCTCTGTGTCTTTGTGTCTGAATATGCAGAAAAATCGAAGCTAAGTAGCCTAACTCTGTTATTGGTAAGTGCGCTAGAGTGCAACTTATCAAGAACATAAAGAAGATTACTGCTTTGCCCCACAAGATGGTTGTTTTAACCTCACTGAGGCAAATGTAAGTTGAACCAAAAGCCTTTGTAACCAATTTATTAAATGTGGATTAGTTTTGTAAAATGTTGAATCATCTTTTGTTAATGTTTGCAAGACGTGGTCTTTATTTCTGGATTTGGTCATAAGGGTCATGTTGTGGAAGATATTCCTGGAGTTAGGTACAAGGTTGTCATGGTTTCTGTTGTTTCAATCTCAGCTCTCTACAAGGAAAAGAAGCAGCCAACGTCTTAAACAAAGCTTCAAGTTTTGAATTTGATCTTAATATCATAAGCACTTATAGGTTGTTTGGTTAAAAAGAACTCTTATGTTCTATTCTACTTTATGATTCAAGAAGTAGGTGCGTTTAACTTCTTTTTAATGAGTCTTTGAGTATGTTTCGGCTGCAAAGGAAATAACAACGTCATAAGTGAGCAAGAAGAATAAGACACCAAATGACATGTCATGATGTGTTTCTAAATAAGGTGGGATTAGATAGTTGTTATTTTTTATGGTTACGAAGTTAGTTCAGATGAATATCTTACTTGACCATTACTCATCAAGTTGTAACAAAAGATAATTGTTCCCTATTTCCAAATAAGAAACTAATTGTATATTCTAGAAAATAATTAATTTCATACAAAATACTAATATTTTAAGAAGTTACAGCAATCCTTTCATGGTAACAAACTTTTACTTATTTGTTTTCTTATTTAGTGACCTCAGTGAAAGTTATAACAAACTTTTCATGTTATTTACAGGTTAAGTCTTAAACATTGAATCTAACATTTCAGTTTCTTTGTTAACATTGAACTCTTTCATGAAATTTGTCAGTTAAATTTGCATTGATTAATGCCTGTGGAATCAACCTGATTAGCCAAGTGATAATGATTGCTCTTTTCACTTGGTGTGACGTTTGAACTCTATAATATGCAAACCTTTTGTAAACTATGATATTATCATTTTAGGAGCTCGAGCATGTTTTAATTTTAGTCGAGTCAATGCGATGTGGTTAGGTAATCCATTGAAATATAATTGTGCTCATGAAAGGAAGCACCATTATTCTATTGACTTGAAATAATATTAGACAATAGAAGATTCGTCTAAGTGATTTTTATGGTTTTAACCCTCTGATCTCTATCAACGAATGGTGACAAGAAGTAGAACGAGAAGGATCTCCGCACGTCCTTGATAGGTTTTTTTTGGTGGTAAGTACAAACGCTTTCTTTTGTAGTTATTATTGGAAATCTTAGGACTCTTACTATTCTGATGAAACAAGTGTCATCAATCTTTTTCACGATGCTAAAAGGGAACATCTAAATGTGTCTCAACTCTTGCTAGGATACAAACAATATTAAGAATTCTTCAGATTATTATCCTAATCCTAATCCAAACCCCTTTTAAGAATGATTTTCATCCCTTTTTAGATTGTTGATATACTTTTGCAGGATGAGATTGTGATAGAAGTCAATGAGCCAAAGGCTGGATGGAAAACTGCTTTCAGTAATCTATTTGCTGACACCACTGTGAGTTTTTACATCCATCATCCTATCTGCGTCTTGATAGATTCAGAGTTTTTTTTCCCTTTTTGCGGTGAAGAGACTAATGCTTATAATTGTTTCTGAAATTTGACTTTTCTCTTTTTTTGTGTGTATGTATGTTCAGGTTGCAGAGTTTAAGTGCCTCCTTGGTGTAAAAACATTAAGGGAGCACAAATACTTAGGTGTACATGTTGAGCCATGACATCTCTGAAACTTAAGAAATAATTTGACGCTAGAACCGCTTGGTCTCAGTGCACCAATATTGGAGGGATCGTTGGTAAATCTAAGCTTCCATTGTCTATGTCTTTATTCCACATGAAATACTGACTCTTCTTTTGTTTACTGTCTAATGTTTACTCGATTATACATCATGTCAAAACTCCATTTTCGTGGTCAGAAGTTAGGGAGGTTAGATAAAGAAAGATTCTTCCCAACATGGTAATATTCCTTCAGGTTTTAGCTCCCCCACTTATTTTTGGTTTGGCGTATTTTTGAACGTGATTGGTCATATACCTTATGTAACTTTTTTATGTACTAATTTGTATACTAATTCATGTTTGGTGTTTTGGTCTTGGCCATGTCTGGTTTAGACTGAGGCTTAGGTTTCTTAGGCGTTTTGGTATATAATTTGTTAGTAGGTCATCCACTAAACTGATTGTTCCTGGCTTCTTCATGTAGCAATTTCTTATACTCATGTAAGCTCAGTGGTACAGGCTACATACTACAAATGGATAATATTTCTGATTAGAGTCAGAGTCTGAGATCGATGACTTTGCTGAAAAAACTTACAAAAAACTAGAGGAATGGGTGAAGTACAAGGTTAAGATGAAGGAAGATACTTTCAGATGCCCTTGCTTTGGGAAGAAGAAGCAACACTACAAGCTGAATGAGTATTTTCTGAGGTGTGTTTTTTTTTATCGCGGAGAATACACACTTGATGTATTGAATTTGCCTACTGAAAAGCATTGGTGGTTTGAAGATGGATTCAGAAGACAAGTTTTCCAAAGACTCAATCAGACAAATAAATAATGAGAAAAGAGACGCAGAGGAGAATTTCGAGAGCAGGAGCATGCTGAAGTTGTTGATTTTCGCAATCTTACGTTTCTGGTGAAATACAAGGGTAATAAATTATTTTGGTTTGATTATTCTGCAAGGGGTGATAGCAGAGATGAAAAATATATATTTTGAGGAGATGCTTCATCTAGAGAGGGAATTTTATGTCTTTGGAGCTGCTCATGAACAAACACGGCCTTCATGTTGCAGATGCAGATGCAGATGACGAAGACTACTAGCTTTCATGTTGTGTGTTGGTTATGGTGGTGAATCTAAAGAGATTTGAGAAAGACTATTGTTCTCAATCTTCGTAGGGATAATAATCTAATATAGAGACTTGAGATTATTATTATTTAACGACTAAGGGAGTATTTTGTGAGCAACAACAAGTTTGAAAAAAAAAAAAAAAAAAAAAACAAGTTTGAATATTTAGGCATATAAACCAAACTTAAATTGATTCATCGTAGATAAACCAAAGAGGTTCTATTTAAAGTTAAAAAGAAATTGAGATATTTAACATGTTGGTTATATTAATTTCTTGATATTGAGAGAGTATGTAACTCCATTTTTTGTGTACATGTTGAAGTTTAAATGAAGAAACATGAGATGAGATAAGAGTAAGGATTAGAGTTTTTAAGCAAATTAATTTCAAGGAAGTGTATGTTTCTGATTTTCATCTCATGATTCTCGCATGTGCTATAGACTAATATTTTTGAGTCTATCAATCTCCTTATATTTAGAACTTCAGAAGACAAGTATAAGTTCTTACACATCAGCTTCAGACCGATTACAACATGTTACATGTTTTTCTAAATGTTATTGTTATTGGAATGCACATAGAAAGTCACCAAATTTGTTATGCATGAGCGATGATTAAGCATCTTTAGTCATCAAGACTGAGAAAATCAATTTTTTTGATCTGACAACGCAAACACATATTAATCATATGAAGATAAACTCTACACACTACTTCTCAATATTATATTGTCGAAATTTGAGACGAATTGACAAATTAACGAGACATGAGTTTTAAAATCCATCTTCATACACAAACCTTTAACTCTTCCAAGTTTTGTGGGGTTTATTTTTAATTATTATTATTAATTTATGTTTGTATTGTAAATTTATTTTTTGTATATGTAATTTATTTGGTTAAATTGAAATTTAAAATTCAGATCATTTTGGTAACAAGTCACAATCCAAAACCTATAATTGTTATAAAAATCATTTCTTATCATTATTGTACAATGAATTCTAACTACATTCTTTAATAATTTCAATGCACATTATTACTCGCTTCGTGACACAATTTTATTCCAACAACACAATAAACATAACTGTAGTAATGAAGTATTGAACATTCAAGTTCCATTCAAACATAAGTTCATCAATAAACAACAATAAAAGGGTAACCAGAAAACTATGTTCAATTCTTTTTGTCAAACATTCTAAAGTTATTTTAGCCGAACATTATATGTGACTCTATAATTTAAATATAACTTTTTTTTGGTCGAAATTGAAATTTAACCATAACTAAAAATAAAATAAAATAATTAATATATACAACTGCGCGTAGCAGCGCGAAAAATGGATCTAGTATATAATAAAAGGAAAAAACTTCAAGCTTCACAATTAACCAACAAAAGTTTAAACTATTTTGGTCCTCACTGTGTCTTTATATTATCCACATGATCTATTTGCTTGTGTACAAAATATTAGAAAACAAAATAAACAAAAAAATGAAAGTAACATATAATCACAAACCAAATCTGTAGCTGACAACAACTATTCACACAACAACAACAACGAAAATCAAAAAAGAAAACCTGTGTAAGTCCCTAACTTGCAATTTCACAAACATTTTACAAGAACATTTTTTTCTTTTCTATTTATGGCTAAATTAACGATGACTTCATATCACCCCTATAATGTTGTTTTCCACCAATAAAATATTGAACGGAAAACAAAGAAAAAAGCAGACAAAAGGCTAAACCCCACGACCAGTTATCTCTTTGTACTGTCTAAGTGACTCCATCCTCTGCAACTTCATATCTTCGTTAAACTTTTTTATAAAAGCCTCGACTCGCCGGTTCAACTCGTCCTGACTCAGTGATGGCTCTTTCCTCACCTTCTCATCCTCAGACTGATAGTAGTTAGTCCTGTCCCTGAACGTCCCCGATTTCTTGTAAACCGGTTTGGCCTTGCCGCTATTGCCGGAATCTCCACGTGTAAACGTGTCAGATCTCCGGTATAACTGTTTGGTCAACGGAGTTGACTTCCCTTCCGTTATCATCTTCCATGTATTCTCCAGCGTCTCGTTACGCTGCGGCTTCCTCACTCTCAACACCGCTCTTCCACCTTCGAAAAAAAGGAAAAGAATTGTATATTACAGATTTGCCCCTCCGACACTTTTTGACTTTCAAACCACCGACGCATGTTATCGACGCCAAGTTTGAATTTTCAAAAATATTTTTAAATCTATATAACCGTTAGTAACTTAACATAACTTCATGGTCTTCCCTCTGCTTTCTTTTAACGAACTTATTAATAACAAATTTTATTTTTAATTGAATTAGATAGAGAGAAATACATAGGATAGTCCTAAATTTTTTTTATCACAAAATAAAATAAAGAATGATTAAAATAAAATTTATTAAAAATATAAATATATTTAAACTATTACGGTTAACTAATTTATACTTAAATTTTGATGTGGAGTTTTGCTTTAAAATTTTGAAAAAAAAATAAATATTTTTATAAAAAATTATTTCAATCATTTTTTGTTAAAAATTATTTTGATCACAAAAAATTAAAAATAATTATTCGAGAAAAGTATCCTTAAATCAAAACCATGGTTAGATATGGTATAAATAATTATTGTTTATGCAAGCACTTACACCTATATTTTAAACTCTTAAACCAAATATAAAAAAAAAGTTAGAAAATTTATTTTCATTTATAGCTGATTTATCGACTAGGCTGGTATACCAATTTTTAGAACATTGAATTAAATTAAGAAAAGTAATAGTACCTTCTAAAGTAGATTTCGAGCGGCCGGAATTTGAATCCATCGGAGGCCGATTTTCCGATTCAGTCATCCTTGGCGGAAGATGATTCCGGTATGAATTTTCCGGTGGCTTCATAGCATCGTCACCTCCACTAGAACCAGCCAAATGGGGAGTTTCCTCCAAAATCACACTCTTAAGCTCCGACTCATTTTCATTTTCCACCATAACCACCGCTTCTATTATCTTCTCTTCTTCCACTGCCTCATCATCTTCATACACAACCGCCGTATCCGCCTCTAGTTCCAGTTGCGGTGGATTCCCGACTACGAAATAAAATTCCAAATCCTTCACCTCCTGGTCATGAACAGTCGGCTCCGTCTGGATCTTACAATCGCCGCCGTATACCATCCCATCGTCTTCCTGGCCACTGCTTTGGTAATACTTTGAAGAAGCGACGATGGTGATGATGATTCCGTTGGTGAGGACGTAAAGATATGGCGGTTTCAGCCACGAAAGCAGAGAGCTCCACAGGATCGGAGCTTGCGACACGGAGAAATCGACAGCCACCGGAACAGAGAGCTTGAGAAACAGTCCGACGGAGGCGACGCCGCTAGAGATTAGCACCGCCTTGATTGTCATCAGCCACGAAACCATTTCCTCAGATGTCACCTCTCTCTCTCTCTCTCTCTCTCTCTGTTAATTGTCTCTTTTCTCTCTCTCTTTCACGATAGTGAGTGTTAGTGTGGGGATGTGTTATGTAAACGGTACAAGCTGAAGATTACTTTGTGATTTATATAGGGAGGGAAGTTATGAGAAATAGCCTCTGATTTGATATCTGCCGTTAGATCTACGCTTAGTTAGATAAATGGACGGTTTAGATTAATTGAGAACGATTGCGCAATACGGGTCCGGGTTAAACGCTGGATTTTAGTTTACATTATCATTGATAAATTAGGATCACTATACGATTATTTCTCTTACGTGTTAATGTATGTGTAATAAATGTTGATGTATGATCACTCTCAAATAATATTGAAATACAAAACAATTTTTGACTATTTTGAATTGATTGATGAGAAAATTGGCTCCTATGTTCATATTTGGGTTAGTAATTAGTGATGTACACACGGAGAGACGTTAATAATTTCTGGACCCTTTTAACTTTCCTCTCCTATAACCGATTCTATGGGTAGGAGTGACAGCTGAGGTTTTATTGTAACTGTTGGACGCTACCCGAGACAAGCAAAACAGGCTTAACGAATGAACTTAATAATATGCTAATTACTACTCTTTCGGTTTCTTTATAAGTGTCACTTTAAATTTTTACACACAGATTAAGAAAATAATTAATTTTGCATATTTTCTATATAAAAACATAATTACCTATACACCTAACCATAATTCAACCAATAGAAAAATAAACTGCAAAATAAAATTAATAAAATTTACATCGAAAGTCGAAAACAACACTTATTTTGTAACAAAAAAAACTTCTCTAAAACGACACTTAATATGAAACGGATGAAGTATTTTTTATTTAAAATTCAAAACCAGGAATGTCTCTTCATTAATTATATATTTTGTTTTTTTTATACAGTTACCCCCTAACTTCTCTCCTTCCATTTTCTTCTGTCGAAAAAAACAAACACTCGACGTTTACAATCATTTTCTTTTGCAAATCATCTCCTTCATGGAGGATTTTAATTTTCCTCCTTGTATTTTCGCACTTGGTGAGGAACCATCTGGTGAATAGGTTAACCCGTATCACAAGATTAAGAGAACATAGTATATTATTGAAGCTCTTGACAAAGAGGAGCTTGTTTTTTTTCAAGAAGTCAACGTTTTCGAAGGTTCTAGCCCTAGATGAGAATCCCCCATTTTTTTGGTGCTTTCGGTCACTTCATTCTCGTGAAGAGAATGAAGACGAACAAGAAATATGAGATCTGTGTTGTGTTCGCCAGGAAACTTATAAGAATCTCGCTCAGAGAGTTCACCATTGTCACCAGTCTCAATTGTGGAAAGCTTCCATATTCCGGGCGTAAGAAGAGGAAAACTCCCTTAATGAAAAGCTCTAATATAATGAGTTGTTTGGATTTTTGAAGTCTTGTTCCATAGAAATGGTTGTAGATATGCTAAAGAACCGAAAGGTTAACAAGATGGATACGATGATAAATTTTGCATGTTTGGCAATCACGTCGTCAGTACTCCTTCCAACATCTCATTTTCCGTAGATCATTCCGGAACATGTTGAGTTAATTAGGGACCTAGATGAATTCTTGGCATATACATGGGGTCGTTTCGTTTCAGCTTCCTATGTCTTCATTGACTAAAAAGGAAGAAATCGCGATGGCACAAGATTCATTTGCACTTAGAGGATATGTTGACGCCATTCAGCTTGTTATGATTGCCGCTGTTCCCACCATCAAAGAGGAGGTTATACCAAATGCTCCAGAGGTTGTAGTTGAATCTGATAGTGAGACAGAGATATCCATAGAGGAAGCACCAGTGCTGGGAGGCCAAGTAGGCTACTCGGAAAAACCCAATTTTTCTGCAAAATATGTGATCAATCCAAAAAACGCTAGAGACCTTAATGTTATGTGCAAGGTAACTGAAATTCTTGTCAATAACCCGTAATAATTTAGTTATTCTTTAAGAAAATTTCTATCGTTCCAAAACATGTTAGCATTTACTATATATAATTGCATTAGTCCAAAACTGCAGTTGATCTATTTTCGGTTGTATGTCTTTAATAATGGGCCGCAAAGTGAAGCCTAATGCGATTTCCCATTGGCATTGTAGGTTCCTGTTAGGTATATACTAGATGATACTTCTGAGGATTGGTATTTGAACAACGATCCCTCATGGACTGATGAAAACCCAGACAAAACGGTTGATATATTGGTTCGCCTTATTGGAGATGGGTTTGTTTTTGAGAAAGAGATGTTTCGTGGTGGTCTAACTGCTGCTGATATTGTACGTCGTAGGGCGGAGAAGCAGGGGGATAAGGAAGCCAAAGAGAGACATGATAAAAAACAATTACGCAGAGTCGGTCGATGTTTAATGCTCGGATAAGTCGGGCCATATAGCAATTGCCAACCTCGTTGCAGGGAATATCCGTGAAGAATTTGGAGGTATTGATTCTAGAATCGCTAAAGCGGTTTAAGATACAGTGTTGAGGAAAGTCATTGGTTTCCAGTTTGAAAACAAAATAGCCGCATTGGAGGCCACTGTCTCTACTCTGCAGGCCATCAAGGGAAGGCTGGACAAAAACGTCGCTGACAATGTCAAAGCAATGCAAGAGGCTGTTATCAAAGCAATAATAGAATTCATAGGAAAATCCTCCTCCTCTATCCCTGCCAACGAAGACACCTTTGTGGACAAGCAACAAAGTTCTTCCCCGGCAGAGAAGTCTGGTCATTGTCCCTCACCAACAACAGTGGAGGTTGTAAACCCCCTGGCAACGTGGTTTTCTCTGAAGAAGATCCTGTTAGGAAAGTTTTGGAAGATCTAGAGGCCTCTTTGAGGAATGATGAGGTAATCACTCAAGCCTTGTTGGTTTAAGATTTTATTTTTGCCTCCCAATTTAGTTATTCTTTCCTCTCATCTATCTCCTCTACCTAGGCTGGTGCCGAACAAGATTTTGGAGAATATGGAAAATCTCCCACACAGTAGGTGGAGAAGGAAAACGACTGTGGCTCTGCAACCTGAGGTTTGTTGAATCCGTTGAAGTTATTTTTTAATATCATTTTTAGATGTTAATTGTATCCGTAACCGCTAAGTTACCAAGACGTCGCTATTTATAATTTGTATTATGCCGAACTTGGCAGTAGGCTGGCACAATGCCGACAGTGGATGTTATGCTAGAGGATGCAAACAACCCAACTCTGAACTCCTCACAGGATGTGCTTAGTGGAATAGTTACACCTGCCCCTAGCGAGGCAACTTAGTTATTAATTGTACGTTGCAGACTTTGGATTTTGTTGTTTTGTCTATTATACTCTGCAGTTTTATCCTGATCCGTGTAGGCGTAGATGGATAATCCGTCCTTCTCTCTTGGATTGACGCATGAAGATGCTCCACTGGTGGTTGTAAATGCGAAGCCCATTGATTTCACTCTTCCTCCCGAAACCGATGAAAACACTCGGGATGCGCGGAAAAAGAAAACGTCCTAGAATCCCCCACAAGTATATCAAGATTACCAATGTGATCCCAAAGTAACTGTTGATTTCACCCTCCTGAGCGATCTTGACCGCTTGTTAACCTAACTGAGGCACCTGATATCAACAAATGGGTATGGCTAAAAAGATTTTAAACGCAATATGTTCGAATATTCTCTACACTTTTCCTTTTCAAGCAACCTTGATTTGCTTAAATAACCAAACTTTCAGGTAGTAAATATTGATGGCGACGTTCTTGTTTTGGCGATGGAATTTCTGGACATAGCATATAGATCGCAGAAAATGGCCCCTAAGGTACATTTCTCTAATTAAATCTTAATATCGATGAGCTCCTTTGAAGGTGAATATCTGGAAGGTCATGGATTCGCTGATGGGGTTCCTGGCTTCTGACCACCAAAACAATCGCGATATAATCTCAATTTATGACACAACCCTGCCAGCTACAATGATGCATCATCATTCAAAGTTTGTCAAATAGCTGTCAAAGATAGGGTGAAGATTAATTTAACATATGATGTCACTAAAGGGCTGAGCAGCAACCCGTCGGACCGCATTTACTTTTCCTTTCAACATAGACAAGCAGCATTGGGTCGCGGTCTTTATCAACACGAAGGTGTATGCAATCCATGTTATGGACTGCAACATCTCTGTGAGGAGTGATGGGTTGTTTAAAAAAGAATTCAGTCCCATCGTAAACATGATTCCATATGTCATTCGAGCGTGAAATTCCAAGCCAACTTATCTCAAGCCATTTACTGTGTCAAGGTACAAGGGCATCCCTCAAACGTGCTCAACATCTGACGCTGCCGTAATGTCTGTTCTACTAATTGATGCTCACTTCTTTGTTGGTTTGGAAGGTTGCAAAGCTATAACCCCTCGCCTTCTTCTGGATGCTTCCAAGCAGTTAGCTGTTAAAGTTTTTGAACTTTTAACCAAAAAGGCCAGGAGCCAGAATGCTAGCTAATTCTATGTTTTATTTATGTACTCTCACTTTATTAGTAGTCTATGCAATCCAAAATAGTGTTGTTTTATGTTTTGGAGTCAGACTGCCTGAAACAATCGTCGCACGTCATAACTTTGGCAAGGTCGTTTTCGTAACTAAAGCAACCCAATTGTATGATTTGGGCCCTTTCCGTCACTCCATGGGCAGTCGCCTAATTTGGACCTCTGATATGGCATGTTAGCTCATTCTCCCTTGATTTATTACATATTTTTTTTTAACTATTTTAACCAATTCATTTATTATATTTTTCTAAATAATTTCATAGCATTTATTACAAAAATAAAAAACAAACTTACATATTTTTACATTTGAATGAAATGACTCCACTTTTGATAGAAATTCAAAAAGGTAAAGAAAGAGCTTTTTTCATTTGCTTACAAAATCAGTTAGGTTTGGTATCCAGGTACTCGTTCGGATACATATCATTTCGGGTATCGTTTTTTTTTTGGATTTTGAAATTAGACTTTGTTTGGGTATATAAGTTTATGGGTGGATTTCGAGTCGGGTCATCCCAAGTCTGGGTGGGTTCAATTTTGATGTATATAAACCTAAAAATATCCAAATACCAATGTCTCTGAAACAAGTTGTGATATTTTTACCAAATGTAATCATATTACCCGATTAGGTTCGGTATTTTGTATCTAAAATATAGTAAACTAAAAATAACCAAATAACCAAAAGTAATTATATTACTTGATTCGATTGGGGTCCAATTTTGATGTATATGAACCTAAAAATATTCAAATAACAAATATACAATTATTTATATAGTGACACATGTAAAATATATAATCACACTCTCTCTCTCTCTCTCTCTCTCTCTCTCTCTCACTCTCTCTCTACTATCCTCCACCAGTTTCTTTCTCTTGGTCGATATGCATTTGGATATGGGTTAGGGTTTCGTTTTTCGGCTAGATATCTATTCGCGAGAGGTTCGATCTTGGTGAAAAGTCTGCTTTTATGGTTTTAGGGCGAGGTTTAGGCAGCGGCTTATGGTGGTTATAGTTGCCGTTTATGGTTTCAAGGAGAATATCTGATTTTCAATCCTTCAGATCATGCTCCTTATTTCGTCACTCTTGGCTGTGGAGCAAAGGTTTGATACTACCTCCAGATATGTAGTTCTTTGCAGAATTTGGCCCTAGTGGTGTCGTCCAGATGTGGTGGTGGTTATCATGTCGCTCTTTGATGTCGTGGAGTTCTATTTCCTAGCCTATGTTTTCAAGTGAGATTTGAAAGATTTCTTTACCATGGAGGTGAGTCTTAAGTCGAGGTATGCAGGCAAAGATGGTGCCTTGGTTATGTTATAACTTATGAGGGTAAATCGGGCATCTTTAAGGGTGTTCGTCTATGGCCCTTGAGTAGATTAGGTTGGAGGTCAACTTCAGTTTCCTTAAATATTCTCAGAAAGTATGGCAATAAGTAAATATAAGAATAGTGCTAGAGAATGGTTAGATAATAAGTAAAATTGAATTTTTTTATCATCCTCTTCTTCACTCTATAAAACTAAATAAAACATATATAAAATTAAAGCTCCAAAAATATAACATAATATCATTTATATACAACACTACCCCCAGTGTTATACAGTCCATAACTGGTGGGAAAATCATAAGAATGAATTTAAAAAGGAAAAATCAGTATACCTACTTGCTGATGATGAGTGTCAATTGATGCTCGATCTAGAATTTTCTTCCTCGATTTTCTTTTGACCTGAAATAAAACAAGTAAGAAAATTAGTAAAAAAAAAGAAAATTATAACTAATTTGAAACTTGGTGAAACCGTCCAACACTGTCTAAAAGGATCTTCATCATCCTCTTGGTGAAACCATCCAACACTTTCTCATTATTTTCTCTTCTTAGATGCTGAGGAACCTTCTTCTTCTTTGTCTTAGATGTATGTCCCTTTGTAGAATGCTGATGATCATAGGCTCTGGTGCATCTTCAAGTTGTTGATTAGTGTTCACTATTGGTTTTGTTGATGTTTGAGACGAGTGTCTTGAAGCAGTCAATCGATTTTTATCAATACTTGGCAATCAAACTCGGTAATTCACCAATGGGTGTTGGTCGATAACAATAGGGTGTTGATCGATTCTTGCCATTTCACAAGATCCAATGATTTCAGCATGGGGTGTAGATCGGTTCTCAGCTTCTGGTGTCGACCAACACCAATGCGAACTGCCAAAAGACATGGAAATTTTGACTTGAAAGTCCCCTTCTTGGAGCTTTTCTTCCTTTACCACTTTCTAAAAATCATCATCTATTCTGGCACTGAGGTGGTGCTTCTGTCTAGTCTCTCCTTTTTCCTTTTAATAAGTGCTTCATGTCTCCTTACAACTTCACTATTCTTAACCACTTGAGTTTACAACTTCTTAACATGGGTGTTGAGAGATTTGAACTTGTCATTCAGATGGTGTACACAACATCTATCTTCCCATTGAAATCCACTCTCAGCTTCTGTTGACCCTCAAGAACCTGGTCAATAATGCTCTCTATCTTGCTTTCTTAAGTTGTTGGCAAAAGATTCTGTTAAGAAGAAGTTTCCTAGCTCACGTTGTTGTTGATGTTTTTGTAGGGTTTTCGGTACTGAAAACTCTGGTTATAATCACTCCTTTGACCAGTGCCATAGATGTTTATGTTTCCACCCTGATTCTGAGACCTCTGAAAACCAGTGCCACTAATGTAGTTCACATCCTATTCGTCACCCTTATCACTGGCGGTATCGACAACCTCTACATCTTCTTCAAAGGTCACCTGTTTTTGAGAAGCTTATGAATAATGTCCAGCTTGGCCTTAACTTCATCATATCTCCTTCCCAAGCTAGCACCCGATTTCTTCCTCTTCAAATCAGTGTTCTTGGTGTTATTATTGGACGCTAAGTTCTCAATAAGTCCCACAACTTCTTCTGGATTCCAACTGCTAAAATTTTCCTCACTAGCTGTGTCTAGAGCCATCCGGTAAAAAAAAGTGATGCCTCTGAAGAAGGTACTAAGCAGTTGTATCTCGTTGAACCTGTGGTGTGGACAATCTCTCTGATATGACTGGAATATGATCCATTAACTTCTGAGACTCTTCAAGCCTTTTGTGTTAATGTAGCAATTATGTTCCTCAAGTCCTTGTATCACACATCATCTAATAAATTATGAAGGATGCAGTTTTTAATGTCAGTCGAGGATGATCATGGGAGTAATTGCTTAAGCCAATATGAAGCATCTCGAGCAAGTGCGTACTTGAAGAGCTTGCACTCCATTGGCTTTGATAGTAGATACAAGATCCTCAAACCGCTCCAAATGGTTCTTCGGATGCTCATGTGGGTGACCATGATAAGGTATCTGTCCCACAAGTGTAAAGTATGCATGCTTCTGCTCAAAATCGTTCTTCGAGGAAAGTAGGAGGACGAATTGCAGATCTGTTGGCATAGTATTGATCTGGTTGGTTGTAATCAACCAACTTTCTGGGTCGAACAACCTGGTCAATGTCATCAGCTACAACCTGAGCATTGGCTGCAACATTCTTAGTATTAGAAGCTTCTAGAGTAGCTGCTTCTGGACCAGGGATTACAGCCCCCTGATCATCAAATCTATGACATGTTGCATTACACAGATGGCCCTCAGGGTCATGCATGTCTCCATTCTCATCCCTTATCAGCACAAGAGTCGCGACTATGTTGCTTACTCGCGGGTTAGTGTCGAGTGACGAGATTTGTTGGGGTTGATCACGTCTCGCTCACAAGTAGTATCGACTGATGAAGAAGTGATGGTGTCGAAAGGATCGATGATATGCACTTCTTTTTGTGGATTGTGCGTTTGAAACATGCACGGTCTGAAAATACTATCTTTTCTCCATGTTTCTTCTGGTACTGCTGGGAATACACCTAAAAGACACAAGAAAATATTTTTTTAAGTAGGTGATATAAAAGAAAAAAACATAGAATAAACCTATTAGTCAGGTTTAGTGGCAAATCAAATACTCTCTGGCAACGGCGCCAAGTTTGAATCGCTCAAATTACCCTAGAACAACTTTCTCTCTCAAACAAGAGGTTCAATTCTAGTACTTAAGGATCGAATCCATAGGGAGCGTGGCCACACAATAGGCTATAAATATTAAGATTATGCTAGGCATATATTAATAAAGCAATAAACAATAGAGAACAAGTAAATCAGTTAGTATGTAAACGATATGATAAAGTAGCTTGACTTAGGGTTTCAGGCAATATAATTATGATGTATATATGCTAATTGTGTGTGATAAACCGTCATAGAACTTGAATGCAATAGTAAGATATTCAGCTCTCGCTGCGAGTCTAATTAAACAACTAAGTCTTTGTTCCAGCCTTCACATGAGAACAAGGAGCCAGGGTCGATTGATACTATGGAATGAGTGTCTATCGATGCTTCCGTAGACAAGCATTAACGTCATAATCGATATGTTCAGTAAGTTAATTTAGACCAGTTCTCACATGTATTTAACAACCTAGTTCAGCAGAATTAATGTCATGTAATGAATCTACTGTTGTAGTTATAAGTATTTTAAGTTCATGGTTCTAGTTAGCTACCCTAGAACATAAACACTAAGTTTAATTCTGATGAAGGATCCTAAAGATTCACCCTAGCAGATCTATGTTTCAGTAATTCATATAAACCCTAATGAAAACCCTAAATCTAACAAGATAAACTACTCATATATGATTAAGCAAAGTATAACAATAATCTAAATATAATGCATAAATAGAGTAAGGCAGAAACTGGAGTTTCAATACAAAAACTCTAAAAGAGTTCTTCATCTTCCCTCTAAACATTTACTAAAAGCTCCTAACATTGGTAAATAGTTGTGGGTGGTGGTTGCCTAAACAATGAAAAAACATCTAAATACTAGGCATGAATCAGCCAAGGGTAATCTTGTAATTTATGTGAATATTCTAGGCTTGAGTCAGTCTTGACTAAATTTGGTCCTTCTGCTCGCGCGGGCGTCGAGCAACACCAATGAGGCATTTTCGATCGACACTCTTCCTGAATCTCGACTTTGACTTCTGATTTTTTCAACATCTACGATATTTTTCGTCAATAATCTTCAGAGTGATCAGCAATTTCCACATTGCTCCAAAGCATACATGAACCTGAAAATGCTCTAAAATAGAATTTAAACACATATAATAGATTCTAAAAGCACATATACTATGTGTGGAAACTGGTAAAATTTATAGTATATTAGCTTCTCAGCAGCTGCTCGTCATCTCTCATCACTGCGGATCTCTTCTAGTTGGTCTCTCTCTGGTTCCTCCAAAAGACGGCGATCGCCTTCTTCTCAGAGTGTGTCTCTTGGGGATATACAAGTCATAGTTGACTGCTCTTCGGTTCTCGATTTGCAGAAAATGTCAATGATGTGATGGGAAAATTGCTTATGGTTACTCAATGTCAACATATGGCTGATTCGCACATCCTAGTGCCATATGTGCTCACTTGGTCATCTTTGGTAGTGTGGTTGCCTATTTTCTGTGCAGGTTGAGACTTTACTAGACAAAGTGTGGCGGTCATTTCAAGCCCGTCATTTGCTTTAGTTTGGCGATGGAGGTGAGTGTTCAGCTCTGGTTCTCAGTGTCTCAACTCAGATGAAATGCCCTAATCCTCTATTTTCTTTTTCGTCAAGAACGTCAAAGATGGTGAATGATGTAAATCATTCTTACGGTGTTTTTTTGTGATTATTATTAAACGCCAAAAATAATTATTACCGCAAGTCCTAAGTCACAACGGTGAAATATTGGACCGCTATCTGAGGAAAATTGCTTCTTCATTTAGGTCAGCAGTGAAGCCCTACACTGCTCGTGCCCAGCTGTATTTCTCGGTGATCCAACTACAAAGTTTTACTTCGCAACTGGCGCCACAGCCTCTTTTTTTTTTTTTGTAACAGGCTCTTTTTTTTGGTGCATCAATTGATTAAACTGCCGCCACAGCGTCCACCATCTTTTTCATCTACTACTGATACGCACATATAACAATTTTATATTAAAAAATATTTTTCCATGCAATTTACTTATATTTTTTAATTAGTCAAGTTCCTTACGTATTTCTGTTTTTTTTTCTTATGACCATATTTGTAGGAAAAAATGAAATGCTTACTTATAATCATGTAGGTTTATGTTTCTCTAATTGATAAAATGTCCTCTTTTTTGCTAAAATCAAATGTCCTTTTCTTTGCTAAAATCAAATTTCCTTCAGATAGGTTTATATTTCTAAATCAAGCCGTTACATCACATATTAACTGCTATAGGAAAGAGCTTCAGCTCGATATGATACGTGGTCTTGGTCCTGAAAACATCAATATCAGAATATCCAGTGTGTCTAAGGAAAAAAACGAAATAATATCACCAACGTCTGTTAATAACATTTTAAGCAAAAAAGTCTGTTAATTATGTTTCGGAGCTCTGTTGTATAATTGAAATGGAATATTTTAAAATAAAACGACAATTGGAAAGTATAAACGCGTGAAGAGCCCACTACTATAACGCTCTTTTTCTTTTTGTAGATTTTGTTGATCACTATAAACTGGAGAAGATAAAGTATTTAATTTTCTACGTTTAAAAGGATAAACTTATTGGTCGGTCTACTAAATCACATTGACGTACGTAGGGCTTTTATATGTGTGTATTTTTCTGTCAACATTTATGTATGCGTAATTATATAGTTTTTGTCTGTTTTTCCATAATAAAAAATGTTATAAGAATATTGAAATGATATTTGATAAACTACTGGAATTAATAAAGTATGTACAAACAATTTGAAATGGACTTAACATAAAATGTCATGATACAAAATTTGTCGCACGTTTCTTTTTTTGTAAAGTATAAATAGAAAAATTGAAACATTAGATTTTTGGTTTATATATAGTACTTTTCGTGGAATTATGCTTTAGTACTATGAACGTATATATACACTATTCTTTCTTTTTAGCTATACAACATCTTTCTGTAAATTAATTGTTCATTGTCTAATACATCAACACCGTTCATAATAGTTTATGAGTCAGTGGTGCAAACACACTAACATATTTTCCAAAGATATTTTTGTAACTTTTCGACCGCCCACGATTAATGGACCTCTCACGCTTATTCTCTCAGTCTGTGGATCACATTTCGTGCAATGGACGGTGCGTTAATTGCACCATGCAATCGCCCCATGATCTTTTCTCGTGCTTTGGCCTCACTCACATGGTATCGCGAATTACTTCCCGATAGGTCACCCAACCTTCCACTACTACAACATAATCCCACTTAACTCTGGAGTAGTAAACGGGTGTGTTAAGGAAAAAATAAATGCACTTTGATGACATAGGTAGTCAAATCAATTATCTTAAGTCTTTACACATATACCAGAAACTGGGATGTTACAATTCACCCCAGCGCAACGCCCCCGTTGCGCACCACGACAGGTCTCAAGACGCCTCTTGGGTCAGAACGAGATGGCTCTAGCTCTGATACCACTTGAACCCCCGAACGCCCACGACTAATTGGCCTCCCATGCCCGCTCTCTTAACCCGTGGACCACATTCCGTGCGACGGGCGGTGCGTTAATTTTCCAAGACTCGAAAGTTTTGTTTACTGACCCTGCAATCACCACATGACCTTTCCCCGTGCTTTGGCCTCACTCATACGGTATCTCGAATCACTTCTCGATAAGTCATCCATCATTCCACTACTCTAGCATAAGCACGCTTAATTCTGGAGTTCTTAACGGATGTGTGATAGAAAAGGTAAGTACACTTTGATGACATAGGTCGGCAAATCAATTCTCTTAACCCTTTACACATATACCAGCAATCGAGATGTTACAATTTTCTAAGAGAGATTCTCTGTAACATTTAGTCGTAATGCTTAAGAGATATGGGTATTTGAGATACAACTCAAGACAAGTCACACAACAGTAACCAAACGAAGGAATTAGTGTTAGCATGCGTCTCACTAAAGCACATCTTCTAAACCACAACTATTTAGTATGACATGAATCCAATAATATAGAAAACATGTCCATAACGAGGAACATTTACGAGAAATTTATGTCATTGTACACTAACGACTAGATAACGATTATGAGGAAAAAGTTAGTTATCGTAAATTTGAAATAAATTTACAAGGAAAACATTTTCATGTAAAATACTTGTAATTTTATAATGAATTTACAAGAACATTGCCCGTTAAACGGTTGTAAAATAACAACCGTATTACGAAGAAAAATTTTCATTTCTTTATAGACAAATGTATAAGGAAATCTGAAATGGTAGGTGGGAACATATATTTTGTGGGACTATACCTAACATATTTCCTCGTAAATAGTTGTTATAGCGAAGTAAATTACTTGTAAATCATTTAGTTGTAAGTCAGTTGTTAAATTCTTATCTATCAGTGATAAAAATTTCCTATATATATGTCATTATTTTGAGAATAAAAGACACAAAAAATTCTGAAAACGTGAAAATACAAAAAAAAACATGTCTGGCGATAAAAATTTTTACCAGTTACAAAGTTGGATGTATAGGCACAAAGGTTCTGACCGGAGAGTGACAAATGAATTTCTCAAAGGTCTGGCGATATTCATGTACTAGGCTGGTTGTACACTAATCAATAGGGAACAAAGAAGATGTTTTATCCTTGTCGGAAGTGCAAGAATACAAAATTTGCCTATAGTGAAATTATATGGAACCATTTTGTATATAGAAGTTTTACACCACAATACTATATTTTGTTTCAAGATGATGAGGGTTATGGCGGATATGAAGCTAGTATTAGTTGTAGTAATTTTAAATCTTACCATCATTAAATGAAACTCATGTTAGATTGATTACAAAAGTCCAATGAACTAAAAAAGTGAATGACTATTGTCCAATAGCTCTATATAATGTGTACTACAATTTTATCTCAAAGATCTTATCTCTGAGGCTAAAACCATTTTTAAGCTCAATCATCTCAGAGAATCAATCTTAATTCATCACTAGGAGACCTATTACAACAAGGTTCTTATAATCCATGAGGTGTTCCAGTTTCTCAAAACATCTAAATCACAGAAGAGATGTACAATTACAGTCAAAATAGACATGTCTAAAGCCTATGATAGAAAAAAGTGGCCTTTCATATCATGGGTACTAAAAAGAAAGGTTTTCACAACAACTGAACTAACTGGATCATGCAGTGTGTGATAATAGTTTCATATTCTTACTTGCTAAATAAAACTTTTCAAGGAATAGTAAAGCCTTACCGAGGAATACACAAGGGAGACCCCTCTCCCTCTAATTGTTCATTTTATGTAGAGAAGTGTTTTCATATCTGTGAAAAGAACAGAACAAGATGGATCTTTACAAGACACTAGAGTTGCTAAGGGATGCCCAAGGGTGAATCATCTGATTTTTGCATTATGATACCATGTTCTTGTGCCACGCATCCCTTACTAGCTATCACACACTAAGAAACATCCTACTAAAGCATGAGAGGACTTCAAGACAAAATATTAACAATGTCAAATCATCCATTAACTTCTTCTCAAAAACACTAGAAAAGATAAAACTATCAACTAAATCAATTTTGGATATTTCAAAAAGGTAAGAATATGGAAATACATGGAATTACCAGAAATTTTGGTAAAAATGAAGAGGGACCTCTTCACGTCCATTGTTAACATGATACGACAATGCAATGCTAGTTAGTCTACATGGTTTTTGTAACAGCCCTTCCCGTGGGACCCAGCTGGCGCTGCAGCGCATCGACCCTAACCCCTCCCTTGTGATACAGCCTGCCCGAATTCACCCATAGGCCTCGACTCACAAATAAGGTCAATTGGTGACAGCTTCTCTGTGGGAGAGTTGTTAAAAGGTGAGGTCATGGGTTCGAACCTCACCAATAACTTATTTGTGAGCCGAGGCCTATGGGTGAATTCGGGCAGACTGTATCACAAGGGAGGGGTTAGGAACGATGCGCTGCAGCGCCAGCTGGGTCCCACGGGGAGGGCTGTCACAATTTTGGTCCAAAGCAAGCAAATTAACTATGCTCAACGTTGTTTTCACCACCATTCTCACCTACATAATGTCATGTTTCCAGTTTCCAATCAGCTTATGCAAAAGAATACAATCAGTTTTAACTAGGTCTTGGCGGGATGGTCCATATGATAAGAGAACAATGTGTTGAGTATCTTGGGAAAAATTAACCAAACCTAAAGCAGAAAGAGGTTTGGTTTTGAAAGATATCCAACTTTTCAACCAATATCTCCTAGTTAGATTGGCTTTGAGAATCTTAACAACGCCATACTGCTTATTGCCTCGAGTTCTACAAGACAACTATGCTATAAAAAATATGTCTTAGACGTAACAATACCATTTGTCAGCTCTCATGGATGACATGGAATACTACATGCTTGGGATCTCCTGAAGGCTAATATAAGGAAAGCTATTGGAAATGGTCAATCTACAAGGGTTTGGCAAGACTCATGGGTGTCACTAGATAAACATATCAAAACCTTTGTCCCTATCTAGAAGCAGCTTTAGATTTTAGAGTGGCAGACTTTCTCACTTTTGATTTGAAATGGAATAGGTAGAGAATAAAGGAGATTTTGCCTGTCTATCTACTCAGATTCAATGCTCGAGACCAAGCTATATGGGTGTAGAGGACATCTTTTTTTCGCAGACACTACAATATAGAGTTTACAAATCAGTTTACTTCTCTGCGTCAGTTGAAGCAGTAACCTATACCACTCCCATCTCCGCAGATGGCTTCAATTGGATCAAAAGATATTTGGTCTGGCTCTTTCTCAACTAAGATGAAAGTATACATTTGATTAATCCACAAAAACGTTGTGTCACTAAATGAAAATCAACAAAGAAGAGGTATCCAATCAAACATAAATCATCCCAGATGCATTGAAAGGGAAACATTAGTTCATACTTTCTTCTCATTATTTTTTTTGCTCGTAAAGTTTGGTAACGCATCACCTTATGTCAAGCAGTTCACATAGCTTCAGAGGACGATTTTGGTCCCCATTCGAAAAGGATATCCCTCTCACAAGGATTCCGAACAATATTCTCCCTTGGGTTGGTGGGCTTTATGGACATCTCAAAATTTACTGATCATAGAGGATATAATCCTCCCCCTGAAGATGTGGAAAGAAAGAAGTTAGGGTTAGCAAGAGAATGGATCTAGGATCAAACACTAAATCCACAAATGAACAAGATAATACCTGGAATATGCAGACTTCAACATCATTCAAGCAAATCGAGAACATTGACTGCATGCAAAACTGATGCGACATGAGACAAGTAGCTGAACAGAGCCGGTTTGGCTTTAATCACATCCCACACTCAAAACTTTGTCAACTCCTCGTTAATAGCGAAACCACTCGCAGTTAGATCCGCTCTCATTACGATAATGACTCTTAATTTCTTGGATATCAAGCTGGCCTCCAGGAACATAACGCTTATCAGAACTATCAACAACAACATGCAAATCAAGGAAATCTTTAATATCTTGAGATATATCCAACAGTTGATTTCTTTAAAATATTTTTCTCTCACATTTTTCATGAACAAAACGGAGAAGCTGATATGTTAGCTAAATAAACTCTTTGTTTGTATTAAAATTTTAGCTTCCGCCAGGTTTAGTTTTCATGAAAAAGTGGTGCAAAAAAATAGTTTGGTGAATCCTTTCTTGTTCTTTTTATTTTTGCCCCAACTGATAATATTAAAAGTAAAGGCCCACCAGGGTTAAACTATTAACCCAAAAGTAAACTCAAATGGAAAGCGAATACAGAAAAAAAAATACAACAAAACAGAAGATAGGTGTGTTAAAAGAGTGAAGAAATTCGTGAAAAAGATTTAGTTAAATCCCTTGAACGGTGGCTAGAAGCAACAATTCATACTCGTGATTGACATTGAAATACCTAACTAAGAGGTTTTGAGGGCGGCTGAATACCGTCTCTGATGATATTCATCTCTTCCTAGAATGCAAACTTGATCTGAGAGCAGAGAGCTAAACTCTAGTAATGTGACTTGATCAATGAGAAGTGAGCCATAAACTCTAGTTCTAGAGAACTCATCAATAAAAGTAAGAGAGAAAATTACCGAATAAAGGAGTCTCATCGTGACAGTTAGAGTCGAGAACTTAAAGTGCGGGGTCAAACCATAAGGACGACGACTAGGTGTCAGAGATAAATGTACATAAAGCGTCATATGTAAATATAAACCATGTGTGTGCTTGAGCTTGAGGATTGGACCAAAGCCTATTAAGAAAATTTTGGCCCAGTCAGTTGTGGAAAGGCCCTAATGAAAGAGGCCCATTTGGAGATTAGAGTTTGGTCATGATGAGAGAGTCTCCATGTGCTTCCGTAAACAACTTTCTCGGCGGGATGAGATGAGGTCCGGTAAGACTCGTTATCAGGACTGAGTGTGGAGTAGTCGATGTGTTGTGGGCGTTGATCCGATGTCGCAAAGGTAGAACCAAATTATAGATGAGACCATAGACGTGTAACATGTGAAGAGCACGAAATTTAAATAAGGGAGCAAATGAGGTGAATACGGCGGTGGCATGAAAAGGATGACTCAATCTTATCAACCGTCGATCTATATGATAGGATGAGAAGGGAACTCCGTGGGGAGATGATGAGTTTAGGCGAGGTTGCGGTGAGAGGATGGAAGACTAACGGAGAGGGACGAATAGAGACGTTGATGATGGGGTTTTTAAAATATAGTAGCTGATAGATTTGGAGCACTGAGAGGTGACTCTCGACGCGCGTTTCATGGAGTCCCCAAAGTCACGGTCATTTCCTACGACACTTTTGAAATGTTTAAGATAATCTGAGGTTTGATGATTGTTCAGAAAGATTAGGAAGAGAAATGCTTAACAACCACTAAGTCTTATAGGTAATCATGGTTAAGAGTTTAGGAAAGCGTTTATGAACAGTCTGATCTTATTGATACTCGACATTACAATATATATATATGAGGTTAATACAAAGGTTTCCAGAAAACTAAAGGAAGGGAAACATGTGGCTTTGGTTAAGCCAAGGAGCGCCTAATTCAAACCAAAGAGGGCTGGCCATGCAAATGGTATCAGCATCTTTGACCATATGCTGATCCTTTCCAGCTTGTGCCAGGCTATCCACGCTGCCTTATCCTCCCTTTCCAACAGATGGATAAGGGTAAACCCCTTTGGTAAGTGACCGGGTAACTTTTCTTTTACCTTGATGATAATTTACTGTGGTCGAGGTATTGGTCGACCAGACCTGTACGGCCTGTACGGACTGTACGATCATGGTCGATCCAAAACCTTCTCCTTCCTTCCTTCTCTTTCTTAAACCAAATAAGAACCTCAAGTTAACACTCCCCCTCAACCTTGACCATGTGGAACAATTCGAGCTTGGAAGGCTATGAGATCTTCAACATTAAAAACTTCACTAAGGAAAACCCATTGGGATAAAACCTTGATGAGGAAAAAAGAGTAAAGACCCCATAGCAGGGGATTAGCTAAGTTGGGTCAGATCAACGAGTCCCAAACGATCATGAATGAACTCCATTGTCTTCTGTCTAGCTGCCTTTGTAAACACGTCTGCCAATTGATCCTCACTCCTTGTATAGCATGGCAAGATCACTCCTAACCCAATCATTTGTCTCACCTTGTGGCAATCAACTTCACTCTGCTTGGTTCTTTCATGAAAAACTGAGTTGGAGGCAATATGGATTGCTGCTTGATTGTCACAATGCATGGTAATTGGTGTGAACTGATCAACCTCCATATGCTTCAATATGCCTTTGATCCACACTAGCTCGTTTGTAAGCTTCAGTATTGCTCTATACTCAACTTCTGCACTAGAGCATGCTACCACCTTCTTCTTCTAGCTCTTCCATGTAACCAGATTTCCACCAACAAAGGTACAGTAGCTAGTAGTGGACTTCCTATCAGCTCGATCACCAATCCAATCCGCATCACAGTAACCCACAACTTCAGTGCTCCCATTGCATCCCATCTAGATTCCTTGATCCGGTGATCCATTTAGGTACATCAAGATTCTTTCCATCATACGCCAGTGATACTCCTTTGGGAGTTGCATATGTTGACTCACCTGATTCACAACAAAACATATATCAGGTCGAGTAATAGTTAAGTATATCAACTTTCTAACAAGCTTCCTATAGAGCTTAGGATCATGATATGGTTTTCTATCTTCAATCTCCCCCTCACGTCGGACCTTGTATCCATCTTCCAAGGGAATTTTGGTTGTCTTTCCTCCATGTTTACCTTCATCTTTTAGAAGATCAAGTGTATACTTTCTTTGGGACATAAACAAACCTTCCTTGGATCTACATATCTCAATTCCAAGGAAGTATTTCATTTCTCCCAAGTCTTTAATTCCAAATATTGATTTGAGAAATTCCTTGGTCGAGTTGATACCACTCTGATTACTTCCAGTGATGATAATGTCATCCACATAAACAAGGAGGACAACAATACCTGATGGGTTTGTGAGTGTGAAGAGAGTGAGATCAAGTTCAGATTTCCTAAACACTTTACCATTCAAAGTTGTGCTTAACTTATTATACCAGGCCCTTGGTGACTGTTTAAGGCCATAGATAGCCTTCTTTAGTCTCAACACATTTCCTTTCTTGACCAAGTTCTCCAAACCGGGTGGAGGATACATATAAACTTCATCTTCAAGTTCCCCTTGCAAGAAGGCATTCTTCACATCCATCTGCCAAAGATCCCATTTCAAGTTCACTTCCAAGGATAAGACTATCCGGATTGTATGAAGTTTAGCCACGGGTGCAAACGTATCAATGTAGTCTTCTCCATATGTTTGGGTGAACCCTCTTGCCACCAGTCTTGTTTTCTTCCTATCAACCTTCCCATTTGCAAGATATTTAATAGTGAAGATCCATCTACTTGACACAGCCTTCTTCCCTTTTGGTAGTTCACTCTCATACCAAGTGTCATTCTTGATCATATCATTAGATTCATCTCCTACTGATTCTCTCCATGCCTTATCCATCATAGCTTCTTCATATGATCTTGGAATGCTATTCACATCCAGACTAGTCATGAATGCACAATGTTCTTCAGGGTACTTAGTAAGGTAACATACGACTTTAGATGGATGTTCCACAGCTTGTGGATTGTAGTACGTCCTTGTACCAAAAGAGCTTGATGGTTCCTTTCTCAACCGTGCACTTCTTCTAAAACCAGCTTGCTCTACTTCTTTTCTCTGATCACCCACACCTTCAACAACTTCATCTTTCCTTAGAAAAGTAACTCATGTGGGAAGAATCCATTTTGTTGATCCATGTGGTTCACCCGGCCTCGGTCGATCAAGTCTACTCGGCCTTGGTCGATCAAGTTCACTCGGCTCACTCGGTTCATTTGGATCTTTTTCTTTTCCCCCAACATCATTTACATCCTATCCCTCAACTTCTTCTTGTTGTTCTTCACCCACAGCTTGATCATGTAGGTCTTGGTCCTAGTTAGGTCCAAGTTTATCATTCTCCCTCTCATGGTCGAGGTGGGTTGATTGTTGACCATCCGCCCGTCTTGGAATTTTATCCTTTGTTCCTTCAGTAACACCAATACCAAGTCCTTCTATGATCATTCTTAGATTAGTTGCTCTATCTGATTCTTTTGATAGCTCCTCCAAATCTGTCCACTTCTTTTCTTCATAGTAGCCTTTTGTTTCCACAAATTTCACCTCCTTTGATACTAACACCTTTCTACTCACCGGTCATAACATTTATATCCCTTTTGTGTCGCTGAGTATCCAATAAGACACTTATGGCTTCAAGCTTGTTCCGTAGTTCACCAGGAATTAGCACAAAACAAAGGCACCCGAACACCCAGAGATACTCCAATGGAGGTTTGTATTTATTCAACACCTCAAATGGAGACTGATCTTGTAAGACCTTGTTCGGTATGCAGTTGATCATGTAGCAAATAGAAGCCACTGCATCACTCCAGAACATTGGAGTGGAACATCATTGACCGGACAACCTCCATAAGATGCCGATTCTTCCTCTCGGCCACACTATTTTGTTGAGGAGTGTAAGGGCAACTTGTTTGATGAAGGATTCCATGTTGAGCAAGGTTTTTCTTGAAGGCTAGACTTGTGTACTCCCCACCATTATCTGATTTAATAATTTTAAGCTTAGCATTATAATGGTTATTCACGTAAGCTTGAAAACTCCTAAATGCTTCAAGAACCCTATCCTTAGATGACATCAAAGTTATCCAGGTGTATTTCGATTTTTCATCATTGAATGTCACAAATTACTTATAATTATCCCTAGACATGCAAGGTGCAGTCCAAATATCTGAATGAACTAAATCAAAACATTTATCATAGGTAGTACTAGAGGTTGGAAAAACAGTTTTACAATGTTTGCCTAAAATGCAAGTCTCACACTCATTATTTTTAAAAATAACACCTGGAAACATCAAGTTCAAAGCTCTAACATGAGGATGACCTAGTCTAGCATGCCACAAGGCATCATTATTCAACATAGAAGCAAAAATGAATGAGTAAACATAATCAGGAACATGAGTAAAATCCTCTAGCACATATAAGTCTCCCTTGGTTACTCATTTCCCAATTAGTCTCTTGCTCTCAATATCCTGAAACTTCACATCATTAGGACTAAAGATCACATTGCATTGTAAATCAGAAGTACACTTTTTCACAGATAGCAAGTTTGAAGTGAAGGTAGGCATATAGAAGACCCTAGATTCTTTGTTAAACAATTTCAGATTTCCTATTCCTTTAATTGAAATCTTCTCACCATTAGCTATCATAACATGACCATAAGCTGGTTCAATATCTTTAATAAGCCTAGTATCACTAATCATGTGATGGGATGCACCAGAGTCAATTATCAAAGGTTTAGACATATTGCAAGCATTATATGAATGACTACTCCTAGCTGGTTCATATGCATTTTCAGACTGGCCTAGATAATGATGTAAGTCATACTTGGTTCTAGTTTGATCAACAATACTAGACTCAGTTATAGATGCATCAAAGGAATATCCAAGAGTGTTACCCAACGAGTTAACATTGTCCTTGAAGATTTTGATTAGAGCATCAATGTATGATCTTCTAATCAAGTCATTTTCATTGAACCTTTGGTTTGGTTGGTTACCCAACTGAGTTGTTTGAGTTGTCATGGCCATCATTTCTCGTCCATCTCCTTCACTGATCCTCTTGGTGGTACCCGCAAGACTTGTCCCAGCAACACTTGTCCCTTGTTGCTCATTTGTCTCATAGGAAAGGTGAGCTCTTGCCTCTTTATCCTTCATGAACTTGGCCGGCTTGAGGTGTGTGTGTAATATCCAGCACTGACTCTTCTTATGTACATGTCTCTTACAATGATCACATGTTCCATTGAACCTCCTTTATTCAAACCGGTTGTGCATGGCTCTGTTTGCTTGAGGAGCTTCAGCCCGGTTGGCTAGAGAGAGTTCTCTCTTACCTCCAAAGAGTCCAAGAGACCCTTGCTCCTTCTGGATTTGAGCGCATATATCCTCTAGATCAGGTAGTTTCCCGGCTCTCAAAATGTGCTTAATCAGGTCATTGTAAGTAGGATTCAAGGTAAGTAAGAGGCCAAAGACCTTGTCTTGCTCTCTTCTCTCATTTAGCTCATCTTTATCAGTAGTGTTTGGCCTTAACATTTCCAGCTCTGACCATAAAGCTCTGAACTTTCCCAAGTGTCTTGTAAACTCCATGTCCTCTTCAACCAGATTGTTGATTGTCCGCATTACCTCAAACACCCTACTCAGGTTTGAGATGTTATCATACACCTTTTTGAGTGTATCCCACAGATCTTTTGTCTTCTCACAGTAACTATAAGCCTTCAAATTGTGGGATCCAACAAACTTTGGAGAATGGACATCACAAGCATGTCTTCTTGTATCCCTTGTCCTCCTCGTTTGTGGTATCTTCCTCATCATCTTCATCTTGAGTAATGAGCTTTGGAGCTTCACCAGACGTGATATGTCCCCACAAAACCTTACTTCCCACATCATTCTTCACCAACCGAGACCATAGGAGGTTGTTTCCCCCTTTAAGTGTAACCGGAACCAGAGCCTTGTTGTTTTCCATCTTGACTCTTCAACAAAATATGAGATCTAAAGTCTTGAGTCTTCTTGTGAATCAAACCCAGATTATGAGCAACCTGGCTCTGATACTATGAAATGTTTTAGATAATCTGAGGTTTGATGATTGTTTAGAAAGATTAGGAAGAGAAATTCTTAAGAACTAGTAAGTCTAATAGGTAATCATGATTAAGAGTCTAGGAAAGAGTTTATGAATATTTTGATCTTATTGATACTTGAAATTAATATATATATATATATATATATATATATATATATATATATATATATATATGAGGTTAATACAAGGGTTTCCAAAAAACTAAAGGAAGGGAAACATGTGGCTTTGGTTAAGCCAAGGAGCGCCTAATTCAAACCGAGGAGGCTGGCCATGCAAATGGTATCAACATCTCTGACCATATGCTGATCCTTTCCAACTTGTGCCAGACTTTCCACGCTGAATTATCCTCCCTTTCCAACGGATGGATAAGGGTAAACCCCTTTGGTAAGTGACCGAGTAACTTTTATTTTACTCGGATGATAATTTACCGTTGAGGTTTTGGTCGACCAGACATGTACGGACTGTACGGACTGTACGGTCATGGTCGATCCAAAAACCTTCTCCTTCCTTCCTTCTCTTCTTTAACCCAAATAAGAACCTCAACTTAACAACTTTGACACCGAGTCAAGATAACATCAGCCTCGTCCCACCTCGCCGGAAAGAGGGGTACACCAGAAATATTGAAAAGGGCAGTAGACGAAACAAGAACGGAAGTGAACAAGAGAGTAACGAAGACCATGGTTGCGGAGGACAAGAGGCGACGCCAGCGAGCTCCTACCCTGCCGGAGTCGGAAACATGCTTAGATTTATGGCTTTGGTAATCGTACCCGAGATATTTTTTTCAATGATACTTCCCTTACTCTACTGACCTTGGTGAATCATTCCAAAACATGGTTTACATACATTTTCATAGAAATAACGAAGACCAAACGACAAGTTTTAACTGTTAAGTTGACAAATGTTTGGACTAATGATAGGTAACTGTCAGTTTCGTCCAATGGGATAGATTGTTTTTGCGTTTGTCAACATTTAACGCTCTCGCAATTTCTCTCCACGCGTTATTAGCAAGTAGAAACTAGAAAGGTTGGATAGCCACACTCGTGTCGAATTCGGTTAAATGTTTAGAAGAGTATAGCACTACGTGTCGCTTAGCGTTGTTAGAACACCCCTAACCCTAAAACTCGTTTGGGTTTCTTATTTTTTTCTGATTTATAAAAAAAAAGAACCAATTGTGGGCCGCCATGTATCAATGAGGTCCGCGAACAGTGTAAGAACCATAACAAAATTAGTTCTTATTTAGAAGATTTAAAAGCTCGTTTTTGGGGTGTTAATGAGCTCCACCTCTTAAGAATCCCATTAGAAACCCCCTTTAATGGTGTTCTTATGACTTGTTGAATATTTTTTGGTCAAAATGGTTTTAAGGAGATTCTATCTGAAGATGCATTACTTGTTGCACCGTCCAGAGCTAGAAAATATGACACGTGAAGCTTCCAAAGACGTGAAAAATTAGTCTGAGATCTTCTCGGTTCTTCTTTTAGTGTTTTTGACAGAATGTGAATAAATTACGGAATGGATAAGTCGGCATGTAAGGAGACAAGTATAATTAATGGTGATACATACTATTAACTAATATTATCTTGACTGTTTTTTTAAAAAAAAATATTTAACTTGACTACTTTTATATAGACAAAAGAGAGAAAAAGATACCAAAACATATAACAATATTCGATTCATAAAATAAAATCAGTTACCAACTATAAGAAAACGTGCGTTTGGTAAGTCAATACGCGTACGAGGTATTTAATCATTTTCTTAAACAAAATAAATTTAGATCAAAAGGGTTAGTCTTTTGACTCCTTTACCTATTTTCTGAATTCTTAGCTGGATGTCTCTTTTCTCTAAGATATCATGAGATTTTGAGCTATGTTATACTCCTGAGTTCTTTAACTTATATCCAGAAAAAAAAAGTAAGTTCTGAATAATATGACATTTTGAGCTATGTTATACTCCAATTGATTTTTTAAAGAAAAGTAGTTTCAGTTACTAATCTAACCTTGAATAATCTAATGACGCTCTATATTCATTTAACAGGCCCGAAATCATGTGTCAGAAAATAATAATCCAACACTTCTAACCACTATTATCATAACATTGCCACCAAACAATACATAACTTTTTTTCATAAAACCGAACCACACAAATGTAAATTCCGTACCATTTATTATTATTACTGATCAGATATTTGATAGCGAATCTAACCACTTCTTATCAAGATGATAAAAAGTGAGCTTTCTTTTTCAAATCTTCCGCATTCATTTTATATTACCTAATACCTATACGTGACTACTTCAGCCTTTGTAATCGTGGACTGTAAAAGTGTGTGTTTTATGATCTCATCTTTTCTTAGATGATGAAGGTGGGCTTCTGTTAAATCTTTGGGCTAATCTCCTATAATATAAAGGGTATGTGATTGCCTTAGTTTCCAAAAGGCCTTATTATACAATTTGCGTGTCATTGTTTCTCTTCTCTATTGTGCAATTGTTGTTCCTATATCGAAGTCATAGCTTTCTAATACCTATCGATGCTAGAATGTTCGTTGAAACAACGAGTAAAACTTGCTGTAAATAACCAGAGAAAAATTTTAAGTTTCTCAAACAAGAGTTTGATTTCCAGGATTTAGACGATATAGTAAACCGTCTCCATTTACAGTACACAGATAAAACCATCTGAAGTGTACAGATTTGTAGAATGCATTTCGAATGTTGTTGGCGCTGTGATGTTCTTTGGAGTTTTAGGCGTTTATTACTACCAACCAAGCAAGTACTGGGCCATAGCTATACCAACGTACATGACTGCGTTGTTAGCTTTGGCGTTTTACATTGGTCTCAATTTCATGTCTACTTTGATATGCTCAAATTAACTCTATAGTAATTTTCTCTCTCAAATAAGAATTTCAGTTATACTATTTAGGGATTAAATCCACAAATACTCTAAGCTTACACAACAAAATTATTGTTTTCGAAGTAAAGCTATAAAGTAATAAAAAACAGTAAAAAAAGAATTAAAAGATAAAATAAAAAATAAAATAAAAAGAATTAAAAGATAGTGTTTGTAAGTTATCAAGATGAGGAGAAACTAGACTTAGGTGAACTCTCAAGTACAATAGAAATGCAAATTAAATATATTATCAGGGATTTGATTGAAGAGATGTTCTTGAACTCAAACTCAAGTTATAGTCAATCAACTCTCGTATGAAAATATTATCTAATGATTAAACCTAGGCTCCAATTGTCGTATGTACATCCTCGGGGAGTATCAATCGCCACCAACAATGGTGTCAATCGACACTACTTCTAAACAAGCTTTGGCGAATAAGTTTGTTGTGTTATCTAACCATCTAGACCAACTCTCACATGGGCCTAGTTGATTAGATCATCTAAGTTTCAATTCAAACAATAGACCAACCTCTCGCTTGCGCCAATAAATCCTAAGATTTAAGTTTAAAGTGATCAATCCTAAGCTTAACAGTAACCAACAACTAGATGAAAAACTAATTAATTTACCTTAACAACAAAATAGATTTAACAGACTATTAAGTAACCTTTGAAGAACCCTAAATCTAACAATAGAACTACTGAGACATAATCATACAAAACACAATGATAATCTGAATAATTGCATATATAAAATAGAAACAGTAAAGAAACAAAGGGATTCAAGATCTTCTCTCTCAAGGTGTTCATATCTCTCTCTTTCTCTCTCTCTCTCTCTCTCTCTCTCTCTCTCTCTCTCTCTCTCTCTCTCTCTCTCCAATCCTAAGCTCTTTCATCTAGAATAATATGAAGCATCGCCGTCAACAATTACTTAAAACATAATACAGGACTTAAAACACATTCTGGGTATTTTGTAAATAAGAGAAACTTATAGGCTAAAAATGCAATTTTTGGATCCTCATTAAACTCGTTGGGCATGAATTTGGGTGAGTGTTGATCGACACTCCAGTGGTGGTGTCGGTTGACACTAGTTGATTCTCGACAGTTTCTTCTTGTAAGGCAGATGGACCACCCTTCAGTAAAATGGTATAACTTTTGATCCCAGGATTCTGATTGACTTTAAGTTGGTGGCATTGAAAAGCTAACTAAATTTTCTATCTTGTGTCAAAAGATGAGCTCAATTGCACTGTGGAAATGTCTCCATTCATCTCTAAACTTCTACACATAGATAAACTATGCAACAAAATTTGATTGATATGAATGTTATGCTTTGAATGCAAGAATGGTTCTTAAATAAACTTTTAGCAATTTGTTTAATTTAAAGTTCTGATTTACCTTAGAATCTACCTAAGTTTAAATATTTTCCTAATTGAACTTACAACCATTTAAATTTCTCTTTTACTTGCATTAAATTCTTCTTTGTTTAACTTAATTAGAATAATGAAATTAATTGAGTGATCTTCAGCATTTTTGGATTCGATAACTAACTACGACGAATGAATCATTGAGTTTGCAGGGTATCTCATAAGTACTAATTTGAGCATATCATAGAACACGTAAATATGCAACTAAACTAGGAAACACTCCATCTTCTAAAGCCAACACATAAGATCATGAATTGCATGCGTAGAATCGGCATACGTTTTTCAAAGTTTAGTTTGATCTCCTTGTTTTTCTTGACACCATCACATATTAAGGGATTGGTAAATAATTTGACGATCACATTATCAAAAACCTTCAGAATTGAAACTGATCTAGCTTCTAGCAAGCTTGATCATGGGATGGGAGTCAAACACAGAGGGGAGGAAATATAACATATTTTTGTTGGGGAACTTCTGAAGAACATTGGAATACAAAGTCTTTGAACTAGTTATTTTTGAACTCATTGTCTTCGTTCATTAAAGGCAGCGAGTTTATAAAGAGAATTCCAGCCGCTAAAAAAAACAAACAAATCTATCCAAATTTTGGATATAATAAATGCATGTTACGATTTGGAGTAGAAAGAGAATATACCCAAATCTAATGGTTAAGGTATTAGAACTTCTACACTCAAATATGGGGTTCGAATCCTAGAAAATTTCATTTCTTGCAGATTATAAGATGCAAAATTTATCGGAGGTTTCAGAGTACTCCAGGTAGAGCCGTTCGTTGTGCTCGTCTGTTGCGGAGAGAGCATGTTCATCGATGGCGTCGTACATGCAGAATCGTCCCTTGATTCAAGAGTTTTGGGGAGAGCTTCATTGTGAAAGTATTATCTAATGGAGTTTTTCATCAATATTTCATATTTTACAAGTATTTGATCATCAGATATCAGATGTAACAGAATTATAGATTATTTGATAATATAATTGTAACCTAATGTTAAAAAAAGAATAATAAAGACACGTGAAATGTGAATATAGTTTTCTAAAAGACTATGGATATGATTAGTGGTAGTTGTAGATGTTGTCCACAACCTTATTTCTTTCTGCATCACCAAATTTACAGCAATCAAATTTTACTAACTTTTTAAAGTTCACATCTTTTAAATTGACTTACATTTGTATAAGTGCTTGTACATTCAAATATCTAGATCCTATTTTTTTTAGCTTTCCAAGATAAACAAATACATATTCATTTATGTTTCATTCAACAAGTGTTTTATAAACAATAAAACTATACATTTAAATTTATACTAGATTCTGACCCGCGCGCCCGTGCAGATGTTTTTATACTTCTATATTGGTCAAATTTTTCATACATAATTGTTTGTACATATTTTTACCACTTACAAATAGATTTAATAGATTAATATGGTTTTAGTTTACATGCATCAATTTCATTATTTTTTAACATGTTAATTGTTTTAATGTTATATATATATATATATATATATATATATGTGTGTGTGTGTGTGTGTGTGTATGTGTGTGTGTGTGTCTATATCTTCATGGGTTACCAATGAAACGTAGAAATATAAAATATATGTGAATTATGATTTATTTATTTGTTTATTTTAAATGTAGAATATACATTTTTATTTTTAATAGTAAATAAATAGGTATTAGATGTTATTTTATGATAAAAAGTTTACACATTTATTGTATATATTTTCTAAAAATTAATTATTTCGTGCAATATGTTATAGATAAAATGGCTCAAATGACCCTAAACCAAGTTTATGTTTCCAATCTAGCACTAAAACCCAAAGTCACAAAAATATGTTTTCTTCCCAATATTTTTATATTTAAAAAAAATACAAATTTTGAAATGAAACTTAACTTGGCACGAAATCCATCGCACATCGCTCATCACCGTTGTCCCCAGAATCCGTCGTCGAATCCATCACCGTCGTCGCCGGAATTCATCGCCGTTGACTTGGTACGAAATTATGTCTTCTCCGGCTCTAGTATCTACAGATGTAATTATATAGGAAATCCATGCAAGTCATATTTTTTTCTTCTCAAGGTTGGAGTCCACAACATTTTTAATTGATTTAAGCAGAATGGTATAGGCTTCTCTTCCCTATGGATATGTCAATAATACATTTAAATCTTGTGTCTTCCTCACATTGTCCAAAGGGAACTTGGAGTTTTCTCTCCTTTGCAACAATATGCTCTCAATAAGGAGGAGCATTGAAAGGAAAAATCCCTCATCAGAAAAGTCTTCTGGTGTCTCTTTGAGCTACTTTAATAAAAAATTTAATGTATGATTACCACCTTCTAGAAGATTCCATTTACATTCCTCATTCTCGGTATGGACTTGCAGAGCTTCTCCTTCTCCAGTACATTTAAGCCCAGTGATCAAGTGGAACTCTCTGATGGAGAATCTCAATGGCTGCAGCTCAAAATGAAACCACATTTCATTTTTCTTCACAATATGCTTCTTGTGAGAAAAGCGTGTAGCATCTTCGCTGATAATTTTAGATGCCTCTCGCTCAACTTGATCACATGACCCATAAAATATTCTCTAATTCTCCTCAGCTCATCTGGTTTGAGAATCTTCTTAACTTCATCGATGTAACTAATGACTGAATGTTGGTTTATTGCCACTGGTTTTTTTCAGCTCACAACCAATAGGGTAGCGCAACTTAGGAAGTGCCAATATCATGACTTTCGAGATTTTTAGGAAGCCCTTCCTAAATAAGAACAAATTCTTCCTAAAATCAAAACAAAGTCCAGTTTAAAATGAACAAAATAAAATTTTGGGTAACTTCAATTTCTAAAGAGTGACGATGGTGCGATTCTGGCTGATTTTGTCGAGAGGAGAAGGAGACGACAAAGTTCAGTTTTTTACCCGAATCTACTTCTTTTGGAAACCCAACCTGAAAATTTTATTTTTAACACACAAAATATATATTTACGGTTGTTAGTAAATACGTTTGTGTTTAAATATTAATAGATGATTCTCCTCAACCTAGCAGCTAAACCACTATTATTACTGTGTTCTGGCTTTACTTCCTCCGCACCCCACCCGGGTTCGAGTCCAGTTGGAATCCCACCTTTTTTAAAATTAATTCAAAAAATGAACCGGTTTGATTCCTTCCAGTTTTTGGTTTTTATTAGCGGTTAGTTGATTAAGAGGTGTATGCAGTACGATTCTTTTAATTCACGCACTTTTGCTTCAGGTTTATATATGGGAATGCGATAAATCTCCTTCGTTCATCCATCTTGGGAATCCCGATAAAAAAATGAAGCTAGTTTTCACTTTTCTTGTATGGTGAGAAGACTTTATTGTTGGTTGCTTGGGAGGCCACACATTCTCGATCTCCCTCCAGAAGTCTTGAAACCATACTTCTTAAGGTCGCCAATCGCTCATACACCAATCTTGTCCGCTGCAAGAAGGTTTGTGTGTCTATGTAGGATTTGGTTCAAACAGAGACATTCTTCAAGAGTGTCGATCTCTTCACCATAGATACACCTTGGCGAAACATCCATAGCAAAGTAAATTTAAATCGGGCTTGTGCCCACTATCAAAACCCTCTGCTCTCTTCATGCTTGGGGCTTAGGATTTCTTTCGGACTAGTAACATGGAAGAAGGAATCTCCAGGATTCAACTCGCTGCTGAGAAGGGATATGATTTGTCGACCTAGACCTATACTCATTTCACAAGGATCATGTTCCCCGGAATGGTTTTCAATGGTGCTTTGGTCCATCTCTTTAGGGAATTTTTTTGATATGCGAAGCGTAAGGTCAAAGCATCTTCAAGGAATTCGTGGTGCAACAGACTGTCCCCACTCTATGTTGAAAGAGTCTCTCAACTCGATGTCTATTATGGAGAAATCAATATATGCCCGTGTCAAGTGATTTATGGATCGGGAGAGCCGTGGGATGAGTGGTACAAACTGGAGCCAATCTGCGATGCGTGCTTCTAGAAGATGGAAACCTTAACTTTCCATCAAGAGTTGCCCAGGAGGGTTACGAAATTTCTATTGCTTGAATACCCTAAAGATGATGATTAATATACTCATATGTTCCTGCTTAGTTTGTATTACTATTGTTTTGGTTTGGTTTAATTGGGTATGATGTTTTATTACTTCATGTGATGTTGGCTTTATGTTTGGTCATCTTTACTACTTCATGTGGTGTTGGTTTTATATTTTGAGGAAACCCATCCTGAAAATGAATATCCTGAAAATGTACCAATAACAAACTAAAAAAAAATGTCTTCATCATTCATTCATTATAAACGTTCATTCCTAGGAAACAAAGTTCAAAAACGAGTCTTAGCTAAACAGAAAATGAGTCTTAGCTAAACAGAAAATGAGTCTCACATGTTCAATCCTTTTAATCTTCTTTGAAATCTTTATCAATAAACTGCTCCAAAATCTCACAAGTTAGCTTGCTCCTCAATTCCTGTGCAGTGTCATCATTAATTCTTGACATGTCATTCAATCTCAGAGAGTGGCATTCGAGAATCTTGACAACAAATAGACCAGAGTTGTAACCGTTGTCGGTGTTCACAAAAATCTTTGCCTTCTCAACTTAAAATGGAACAACGCCTTCTGAAGGAACCTCTTCATCCGCAGCTTCCAACATCAGGGCATGAATCAACTCTGTTAAATACACAAATTATGTCAACTGATGTTTCTTCATTAATGTATAAATAAATATAACACAATATCACTAGTGTTACCTGCCAGTTGTTTGATTTGAGGAATATCCAAGTTGTACTCTTTGGTTTGCACAACAAAATAGTATGTGATCTTCTCTTCATCAAATCGATCACCATACCAATCCAACGATTGCTATTTTCTCCTAAGATTGAGTCATAGATGACATTAACATATTTTCCCCATTTCATCATTGGAGCAATTTCTCCTCTCACAACTTCTTTTTCCCAATCCACAAATATCTTTTCTCCTTCTTTCCATGTGTTCTAGTAAACTTCATAACTGTAGCCAACAAAATTAAGGAATGAGACTGGTGTAAATCAAGCTTTTGGAAGTCTTTTTTCTTGTTAAACCAAGTAGATTGCTCAAATCTTCTGCAATTTAGCATTGCAAACGCGCTGTCTATATGCTGCCAGAGAAACATCAAGTACAATATTTCAAAAACTTATTCAGGATATAAATTATATTTTCAATTGGTTACCTCTTGCTTAAGATATTTTTCTGAATCTGCAATAGTTTCAAAGAAATATCTCCTTTTTGAAACGCCATTGATTAAGATTGGTCTGTAAGTAGATAAAAAAACTATTAGTATAATTCTTATAGACAAATAATTAAGAATTTATATATACAAGAACAAGAACTTGCTTACTTTTCATTTTTGTCTGTTAATGTCAACCAACATTGAAACCTTGTAAACTGAAAAATTTCAGGAGTCTTAGATTGATCAAGAGGAAGGATAACCTTAGGTGTTACTGGTATAGGAAGGTTTTTAGGACGATTTGGTTGTCTACATCTTTTGCCTTAGACAATGAGGATTATCTTATGGTAAAGGAGTTGTTCTCCTTTTCTTACTTTCAACAGTCTTCCCCTTCAATCAAACAAACACAAATTATATAATGTTTGAAATTCAAAATTTTAGGAAGGTTGTCTCTTTATTCATGAAACCCTTCCTAATATGATGTACAAGGATTTCATACCTTGGTCTCAGACTCTATGTTTTGTTGACTTGGTCTCGAACTCTGTGTCTGGGATAATCATCTGAAGTAACTATATTCCATCTGAAAAAACAGATATATCAAATAATTGACTATGGATTACAATTCAAATGATTTAAAAGATATGTTTTACCTCTTCTGCCATCTTCGAAAACCCATCTACCTATTCCCTATAGATGAGCAAGTTATGATGTTTGAACAGAATTGTTTCCGTAGAATTGTTGAGATAGACAGAATATGTGCCACGTTAAAAATCATGTTGACTTTTCCACTGCACCATGCTCCATTGTGAAACCCCTCCATGCAACCTACCAAGTCTAATAATTTTGTGTTTCCAGATCGTGGTGGGTTAGGACGTATTATGTTAATGGGCACCGCTTCCAGAACTCTCTTTTGCTGATTCTTTTGGTAAATATATCAATAAGGAGTTCCTGAAAATATTAAAATGCTTCATAAATTTAAGAAATAAAAATTTGCATACGTTACTGTTAAAGCCGGGTTTTAAAACTCGAGGAGTACCTTGTTCGTTTGTGAAAAATCTATAGTTGTTGACTGAGTTAGAGGTTGTGTTTAAGTAAGGATATTTGATGAAATGGTTTGTGAAACCATCTCTGTCATACAATCTGTGTAATATCCTAGAGAGTTTCATTTGCTTAATTTGATTTGGAAGGCGTCTCATACAATGGCTCTGTGTCAGTCTGCAAGTAAAAAAATAATAAGGAAGGCTACCAGAAAAATGTACAAACGCTTCTTAAATTAAGTAATATAAGAATGAGCATATACTCGTTGCATCACATTAGAAGATATAACTTGATTCCTAGTCTCTGTCTGAGCCTATAAGACATAATAAACAGAAAGGATCAAGTATATAAATAACAATAATCTGGAAAGCTATCATGAAAATCCATAGACGCTTCCTAAATACTTAAAATAAGAATGAACATATATTTGTTGTGTCACATTAGAAGATATAATTTGAATCTCATTCTCTATATGAGACTACAAGACAAAAGAAAACGGTAAAAGATCACGTATATAAATAACACTTTTTCACTAAATATATTTTCTTACCTTAATATTTTCATAAACTAGTGGAGACATTATAATTTGTGGAGAGTCTACTGTTTCATTCTCCTTTAAAAAAACAGAGAAGAAGTAGTTATGAAGGGTTTCATACAATTATATGTAAAACTGATTTTTTCTTTTTACCTTTTCATTGTTCATATGGACTTTGGTTGTTTGATCATTGCTTGGAAAATGTGTTTCATGAACTATTTGTGAAGTAGCATTCTCTTTTCCCTCCAACTATGATACATGAAGTTTAAGTTGTTTGTTCACTTTTTTTAGAAAAGAGATGTGGTCGCTCATGGTTTTGAAGTTCTCTTCCATCTTCTCGCTCATTGTCTTAAGTTTTGCAACTAATGATTCCTCATGTGAAAAAGATGCTAGGCCTAGCTCGACATTTCCAAAAAGCGTAGATCTTCTTGCTATTTCTTCAACTGTGATTCTATATTCTTCTTGACCAATTTGATCACTTCATCTAGATCTTCATCATCTTTGTCTTCCATTATCAAACAATCTTCAGGATCATAGGGTATTGAAGGTAAAACGCAAGTGACCTTCAGCTACAACCAAAATAGATCCAATGCATTAGTTTTTAAAATATAAACAGAACCAAATCATCAAGAAGTAGCAACTCACATTTACTTCGGCTTCAATCCTTAGGACTTGTGTATTTCTCACACAAGAAGGAAGGTTTGGCCTCTTGAATCTCTAGGATATGATTGATCGTATTGTAGTGATATTGCAGAAAAGAGCCGACTCTAGAATCCAAAGATGGAATGCCAAAAAGAATCCATTCAAGTCATAATTGCTCCTCTAAAGTTTGCCTTTCACAACTTTCTTAATTGAATTCAACAGTAACATGTATGCTTCTTTTCCCCATGGATATGATAACAAAGAATCCACACTTTTTGTTTTAATCACATTTTCTGGAGGGAACTTGTAGTATGAATTCCTTTGCAACAAGATGCTCTCAATATGCAAGAGCATTGAAAGGCAGAATCTCTCATCATAAAAGTTTTCTCTTGTTTTAGGGAGCTGCATTTTTACGCCTTTTAGTTTGTGGTTTCCTTCAAGGAAATTTCAGTTGTAGTTCTCTGTGTTGTTCTGCTATATTTCTTGTTCTTCAATACATCTCAACCCAGTCATCATATAGAATTCTGGAATTGAGAATCTAAGGAGCTGGCCTCCAAAATGAAACAATAACTTGTTCTCCTTTACTGTCAATAAGCTTCTGGTGAGCAAGGCATGAATTATCTTTCCAGATAACTGCAAATGCCTCTCGCCGAGCTTTATGAGAGGCCCCATGAAACTTTTCTTGAGTCTCTGGAATTCTTCCGATTTGAGAAGGTTCTTGACAATTTCGAAGTAACCAACATTTGAGAATTGGTTAACCGTATCTTCATGTTGCGATTCTGACCCAAATTTATATTTCAATGGAGGAAGTTTCAATCTCATCGAGAAATAGTCTCACATTGTTTATTTTTCCTGTGTAAAAAAAAAAGATAATCATTAACAAAATTTAAGGAAATCATTCCTAAAATTGAACAAATGCTTCCTGAAATTCAGAATGTGTCTTTGAAATTGAAAATTAGTGTCTTTGATTTCACATATTTCTCTTTGTTAGGCTCGTGACCCTAATTTCAATTTCAAAAACCAATTTCAAAGACACTAATTTCAATTTCAAAGACCCATTTTGGAACCAAAGACCCCAATTTCAGTTTTTTTTTATCATTTCTTTCAAAACTTACCTTTGCAACTAAGTAAAGCAATTCGAGAATATGAAAAGTTTTCGACGAAATAAAAGAATTTGACGAATCTAAGACCTTAAGAGGAGATGGAGACGAAAAATTGAGGAGGTTTACCGATATACGTCGGCGGAAGAGAGAGCTTGAAGTGGTGTAGCATCACCGTGATTTCATCACCATCTTCATGATTTCGTCGTCGTCTCCGTGGTTTTCGTCACCGTCAGTTGGTCGTAGAAGTGGTGTCGTCGGAGGAGAATGTTCGTTTTATATATATATATATATATTTTTATGAATCTCTTTCTTATTAATTGAGAAACATTTAGTGAGAGTAACATTTATTTTGTACTTTATTTACACGGATGCCATGCTGACGTGTCAAGCTCATAGAGCTCCTTAGACTCGCTATTTAATTACCCTTTATTTACTAGACTAATTACTAAATTTACCACTATTATTCAACCCACCCATTTTTTGTTATGTCTACTAAAATACAGCGACTTTATAATAGATGAACTTGATACATATTTTAAAATACTTTTAAACTTTTGGCCATCAAATCTAAAATATGAGTTTTACTAACAATTATCACATCTCTTCACGACAAAAAAATTATGCAAATTATCTCTTTATATTCACGTTATTTACTATATACTTATAGTTTTATTTTTGCATTCTATTTATTAATATATAATGTTATTGCCGTTAAAAAGCCATTCACCATGTGCAAAGCGCATGTCTTAACCTAGTTGTAATATAAACGACTATTTTTGAGACAAACTTTGAAGGGCTATTTTTAGGACATAAACTTAGAAGGAGCTATCTAGAAAAATTGCCCTATGTTATATTTTAAACTATATTATACAAACTAGGCTTATTGTTTTATTATTTTCAATTATAGATACATTTATCTTGAGCTTTATATTAATCCACTGTACTAAACTCACATAATCATACAAGTAAATGAAATGGATAATTATAATATGATAGTTACATACATGGGTCCAAATAATAAATAAAAATTGTATAAGCACAATTTAGATAGGCAAACAAATTTTTCAGGAAAAAAGTAGCTGTATACACATCTATACCTAACTTTTTTAGTTAGAATTTCTGCCGATACTACAAACCAAAGGTCTTTCATCTTCTCTCTTCGGCTTTTGTTTTGTCGATCACTTTTTATCAAAGATCCATTGATAGAGACGAAACTGATTCTACTACAGTTGCTTTTTATATTGTTTCTATGATTGAAACACTTTAACTTGGATTCTTCATCTGTTTTAAAAGGTTTTGACATTTTTGAAGAGAGTAAAAGCTGATCTGGTTGACATGTATAAGTTGTTGAGTGAATTAGAAAATTGTATTCTCACTGCACGCAAGTGATATATATCGATGGTCCTTGTGTGTAGGTTAAGAAGGAAATCATAACTAATTTATTGTCGAACTTGATCAACACGTTTTTGAAAAAAGAATATGTATTTAGAAGTTATTGCTTACATTCGTTTTAGTTTTAATAGTTTAACTTATTTGGTAAGTTGCGATTAGAGTTTTTATATTTTTAAGAATAAAAAGGCTTACAATGATGATTGAGGTATGATAAAGAAAATATTCGTATATTTTCAATTTCATAAATGACTTAGTTCCTTAAAAATAGGCATGTGAGAGTGTTTTCCATGGAAACTGGAATTAATGAAAAGATTTACAATTTTTGTGATATTATATAGGGAAGGAATATTCCATGGATTAGTTAAGTGCAAATTTTATTTGAACGATTGATATCTTATTATGAAATGTGATAGCTTAAAAATAGGAGATGTTATTGAAAGATTGATATGTTATTAGTTAATGTGATTGCTTAAATTTAGGAATTGTTATGGAATATCGCTGATTTTAGTATTATTTTTGCTTTTAGTTTTAGATTTGGTTGGAAATTATCGGTTACGTATCACTAAAATGTAATGTTATACACATAAATCAAATTCTCGGTTCAGTAAATCAGTAGTTTGTGTGATTGGAAATTATCGGTTTGGTACCGTTGTATTGTACAGAAAACCGGAATCAAATTTAGGTGAATAACATTTATTTAATTGTGAAGTACGTAATGTTTAAGAAACTGAAACCAACATTCGGTTTGGTACGGTAGTATTTTTCAAAAACCACAATCGAATTTTACGCAGAAACACTATGAATTGGTTGTTATGAAAACAATATTTAGATGAATAACATTTACTTGATGTGATGATCTTCAAGTTTTAAAAATTTCGATAATATTAAGCTTGTCTTAAGTTGACCTAATATATTTTATTGTTATATATGTAAACAGGTTGGTTTATGTCACAACTGAAGCTTGAAATAAAGTTGACCGTGAAAAGCAAACCGAGGTTCGGTTTGTTAAGAGGTGTAAATAATAAAGAGAGTTAAGTACTACGTTTACTAATGTTATAAAACCACAGTATTTAAGGCCAGCGACATTAAATTGTAATCTTTTAGGAAAAGTCAGGTCAAATCTTATTTGTACTCCTATTTTAATATTTTAGATAATTACTTTACAAATAAATAACAGAACCATTGTGTACTACTAATATATTTTTTAGAAAAGAATATTATAACATTTCATTTAGAAAATTTTGGAATTATATTTTTATTTATTCAACAAAATAATAAGATTATTATAAAATTTATTTTGTATCTTTTAAAATCTTACCTAATATATGTATACTATACTAATCTACAATTAAATTAATTAAGTTTTGTTTTTTGATTATAGTCAAATTTTACAAAAAAAAATCTACATGAATAAAATCTGCAGTCACATCAAACAATCTATAAAAACTACAATAGTTTTTTTAACTAGATTCATTACCGATCCAATTGTATATACAAATTATTTGAAAACAAAAATGTGTCGCATGTTTAAAGTGTTTTAGAATATAATTGAATCTGAAAATATGTATCCAATGATAATATTTTTTTTCTTTTCATTTTAAAAATATTGACCAACAATAGAATATAAAGTTATTTATTTCTTTTCATTTTAAAAATATTGACAAAAATATTATTTTTACTAGGACTTGAATAGTTTTACCTCGAATCCAATACCAAACAAGATCCAATATGAAATAGACCAGTTCAAATCGGTTTCAAATATAACATATTTATCCAGCGGGTATTGTTATAAGTATATGTGGTTATTAGTTCGGTTCTAGTTCTTAGCTAGAACCGATTAGGTGCATGTTTAGACCCAAGTTCATGTTTAAAACATGGAATTATACCTCCTTGGATTCAAATCCGGTTTGGTAAAATGAAATTAACGCCACAATACCACTGGAGTACTTCAACTTTCTTGATAGTATTTTCAAATTATAAATATATTGGTAACTTATATTCAAAATAAATACAAAATAAAAAATATTATTCAGTTTTCAAAATTTTATATCCGAAACCAGTTAAAACTAATCAAATTCCAAACAGAAATATTAATGAGTCCTATATGGATTTTTTATACACGATTTACCTGAAACTGATTGGGTAAGAACCAAAATTGACACAAATACCCGAGATTCCAACCCTGTATTTTATATAAACAAAAACCTAATGTGTAATTTATATATTTGTGAATAATTATTTTTATAGTATTAAAAGATCATCCCAATTAAAGAAAGGGAGAATTGGAAAAATGGGACACTCTCAACTTTTGTTTGTCTATTTAGGACTTTTGATATTTTGGACATTTTTTGACAGTTTTTACCCTTGTGTAATGGGAAAATAGTAAAATAAATTTTAAAAATATAAAAAAATATGAGAACTATTGGAAACTTAAGTATAATGATTTATATGTTTAAAATTATTTTTTAAAAATAGTGGAAACATATTTTATTTGATGTCCTACCTAGAGATAAAATACGCATTCTCGTTATCTATTTAACCTATAAATCGGATACTAAGTGTTATACATCGATCTATCCTAGGTATATAAAACAAACAAAACTTTCTTGTATATTCTATCTTAGCTAGAATTCGTTAGGTTATATTATAGCAAGATGTTGTTAGTCTACCTCGAGCTTTGATTACAACTTATAACCACAACTCTACGATTTACCTTTTCTTGTTTATGTGTCATAACTTGTTATGCCTTTTACTTATGTTCCGCCTACGGAAGAATAAACTTTCTACTCACTTTACAGTGTTCTGCACAACGTATGATACATATTATAACAAAATCACAAAAATTATGGAAACTTCCATATTTCGGTTAATATATTTCCTAAATCTACACTAAATCTACCATAAATCTCTCATAGTATATTTTCTTCCACGTTTTTCTCCTCCCACAATCTTTCTTTCTTTGTTTTTTTGTCTCTCTATCTTCTTCATCAACATAATCATCTTCTCTATCTATTAACAACATAGTCTCTAAACACAACACATATATCTCTGTTTTTGTGGATCATTTTGTTTTTGTGGATCATTTACTTAAACATAAAGTTATAAAAAGTGTTGCACAAATGCAAGAGTTAAAAAAAGATGAGAATTGTTGCTTTTTACTTTGGTTATAGATAATAAGAGAAGAAAGTAAAACAAGTTTTTATCTTTTTTTTTAATATTAAATGAATTACGAAAATTTATTATTTTGTTAAGAAGCAACAATTCCAATTAAGATAAAAATGTGTTTTTATCTTTTTCCTTTTTAATATTAAATGAATTACGAAAATATATTATTTATAATTTTTAATTGGTTAATAGAGGGGTATTATGGTATTAAAAATAATGTGAATCATATTTTCCTAAATAATCTTCCAAAAGTCTTAAAAGGACAAATTCAAGATGAGAGTGTCCTATTTTTCCAATTTTTTCTTAAAGAAATGTACTTGGAATTTAACTAATACTTTAGTAAAATTTTGAACTAATGTATTTTTTCAATAAGTTATTTTGACTAATGATTTTCATATTAGAGTGCAAAATAATTGTAAAATGTTTACAATCCCATTAACTATAGTTAGACGGTCTAAAGCAAGTATATCTAGTCAGCTCAGTGCCAATAACATAACATAAGCTCATGACCAGAGACCAAAGGATAGCAAGTCAAACCCAAACCCACATAATCTGTATTTGGAACTAGAAGGGTGATGAGAAGGTGTAGAATTCCGATTAAAGCCACATTTGCATGAGATTAGAGGATATGATCGGAGAACTGTCATATAAGGAGAAGTTCGTATCCTTAAATATGCATGTCTAAGAGGCTTAGAATTGCTTCTTGAGACCGGAATTGAAAACATGTCTAGACGATTGTTCATTTCAGTCTGTATCCAATAGGTCATTGCTTGCCATCCTAGTAAGGTAATCCAACGCATGTCTTTATCATATGCAAGAGCTTGCATTTGCACAACATAATCATCACATTACCTTTGAGAATTTAGTTTGCACTTTGTTGAAACTACAAACTATAAGTCTAAAGTGAAACATCAAATAAAGAACACTCTATCTTTGCCCCCCCCCCCCCCCCCCCCCCCAATAAAATTAAGGGGAGCACAGTGAGAGTATAATATAAATAATGTTATTCTATATTTCTAATGTTAGTTCAAAAATAGTGTTATTCTATATTTTAATGTTCCCTTCTAAATAACCAATATTTTATTCTATTCAAATAATTGATATTTAATTAGTTGTACATTAAAAAGATTATTATTATATTTTACAGTTTTTAATATGAGTGAAATGTGTTAAAACAATACTCTTTACCAATAAAAGAATTAATGTCTTCATTCAGAAAGAAAACACTGACCAGATTTGTTTTAGCAAATCCTTAAACTGTTCATTAGTGGTATGTCATTTATGAACTTCCAATAGTAATAAAAAAAACTAAAAACAAAGCTTTCCTTTGATTAAAGAGATCAACAAAAAGACACTTCCTTCTTTTTAAATTACATGATATTTTAGAGGGTTTATGATGAGTCAAAATATATGATATTTTGAAGTTTTAAGGTTATTTTTAACTTTATTGGAAACTGTTCAGACAATTAAATTTTACTATTTTTTTTATAATTAGTTGATTGATTTTAAAATTATGTATTTAAAAATAATGATTAGAAGATTGTAAGTTTCTTAATCTTTGTGCACTTATGCAAAACTTCATCTAATAAAAAACAGAGGGGGTAGTTAATATGTTAGTAAAATCATATATATAATGAGAGACTTTTCTCTCTTCTTAGAGTGTCCACCTCAGCATTAGGTGGATCCCACAAGTAACTTTTTTTTGTTCAACAATTTTTTTTCTAATTTGTAATTATGTGTTTTGCTTAATATCAAAATGGGCTTCATAACAAAATGAAAAAGACCTAATTCAGCTCTTTAGTCCGTAAGCTTTCTCTTCTAAGGAAATCTAGGATAAGGTAACATTCAACTTGAAAAGGTTTGGAATCATCTCCTTCTTCAAAGTTTTAATGTATTTTGTTTAATATCAAATGGGTTTCGTAACAAAATTAAAAAATGCCTAATTAAGCTCTTTATCCCGTAAGCTTTCTCTTCTAAGGAAATCTAGGATAAGGTAATATTCAACTTGATAAGGTTTGGAATCATCTCCTTCTTCAACGTTTTAACATGATTTCTCTCCGCCATCTCTTACCTCTCAACGTTTGACCTCCCCTATGTCTTTATTTCCGTCTCTTCCTTACCTTACGTTCAATGTTTCTGTCTTAACCTAAATCTTCAGTTTGCATTTAAGTCATTAACTTCCACGAACTCTCTGTCTTCCTCTTTTACTATCAAAGCATTAGCTTCATGCGTATCTAAACCGAAAAATACCTCAAAACTATAAATGGGAGAGGGTTGAGATTGGAATGAAGCATCACCAACACGCTCTCTCTCAGTCTATGATTTTGGCAATCACCATGTCCAACCAACCTGAATCTTCTGGGGCGATGCAATTCTCATCAAGGTTTGTTTTTTTTGTTTTCTTTTTTCATATCTTAAGTCTGGAATGCTAGAATCCGAGATCGCATGTTGGTTTTAATTGTTACCATATTAGGTTTTTGCTTGCTTAATTGATGGATTTTTACTTGATTTCACTTCTTCTCTCTTGATTTGTAGGTGAATTGTACATCATTGAGACCTCTTTTCCTATGTTATTATCTTTGTAAACGCATGGAGTTAGGGTCTACTTTTCCTGCCATTAAAACTGATCTACTTCTGGTTTTGCAGGGTAAAAGAAAGGACACTATCTTCATTACGGTTGCTGGTGAATCATTTGAGGAACCTAAGATCAGAATGAACAAGGTCATAAGGTCCAACTTGAAGGTTGGACTGGGTGATGTCATCTCTGCTCACCAATGCCCTAACGTCAAGTACTGAAAGCGTGTGCACATCTTGCCTGTTGATGATATTGCTGAAGGTGTTACTAGAAACCTCTTCGATGCTTTCTTGAAACATAAGTTTGATAGAATCTTTAATTCTATTTCATATCATTCATTGTCAATCTCTGTCTTTTGGAGTTTATGTTTTTACTTTATGTCAGGTATTATAAGTTTTGAATGCCATCTGTGATAAGAGGAATGAGGACTGTGGAGTTCAAAGTTATCGAGATTGATACAAATGAGTATTGTGTGCTCGCTTCAGATACATAGATTCACGGTGAAGGTGAACCTATTAAGACGGAGGATGAAGAAAGGCTAGATGATGCCGTTTATGATGATATTGGTGATTTCAGGAAATAGATGGCTCGGATTTTACAACCTCCTTTTAGGCATCCACAAATTCAAGTCAATTGGTATGAAGCCACCAAAGGATTTTCAGGACCTCTCGGATCCGGAAGACTCTCATTGCCCGCATTACTGCTAATAAAACTGGAGTGTTTTTCTTATGTATTAACGGACCGGAGATCATGTCAAAACTGTCTCGTGAGAGTGAGAGCAACCTGAGGAAGGCTTTTGAAGAGGCTGAGAAGAACGATCCTTCTATCATATTTATTGATGAGATCAACTCTGTTGCACCTAAAAGAGAGAAAACTATGATAACTCTCCTATCATATTTCCTGCAACTATTTATTGGGAGAAGTATTTATTTTGTTTTCTAACACTTCATGAAGCGTTAACATGATATTCATAATTGATCATGTTGTTAACTCATTCCATTAAAACATGTTCACAAAGAAGCACAAGATACATTTACATGGCATCATCATCGGCCTTTAAACCTTCATGATCTCTCACTTGGAAACATATTTGAGGTCTTCTTTGGGTTTTTAATTTGAAACCAAATACAGATGACTGAAATAGTATCGGGCTAAACGTATTTTACAAACGAAAATGAAAACACTCTTGCATCTATTTGGAAATGAATATACAACCGTGTCCGCTTTTAATCACTAACTATGATGTCTGCTTGACACACACGTTTCATAATATACATTATACTATGAATTCGATGACTCAACCTTCAATGGAGTATAGAAATAAGCCTTTAATAAAAAAATCATGTAGTCAATTATCATTGAGGATAATAGAGTCGATGGAGTATAAAAAAATATAACTTTTATTGATCTTTCTTACAATAAAATTATAAAAAATTGTTTGCATCCTAATAAATAAATAAAATAAAAACATAACTAAGAACATAAAATAACCAGTACGCCACTTCAATCTTGTCAAAATACATTTTTTTGCAAATCAAAGATGACAACAAAATACATCACCTACACATATTTATACAGGGTAACAATTAGATACTCGAGAAGCATATTTGTTTCTCAAGAAGATTTTTGAAGAAAAAGAGTAATGACGTATGCATATCTATTTTCATTTTTGTCCGTTGATGTATGCATATCTTTGTAACCTCATAATGTAATTAAATGATATAATAAAATCAATTGTATATAAACTGCACAGAAACACAATAGTAAACATTATAAACATTATTTGGGATAGTTGACAAAAAACATTTTAGGCAAAAAGAGGAGTAACAATTAAAACTTAATACTCCAAATATTTGGTCGGTGATAACTGATAAGAGTCAGAGACCAAAAGATTTGTTCTTTTTACTTCTTTTATTTTTCCTCGGTACTGGTGGAATCCTAAGAAGCCGTGTGAGACCAACCGACAAACAAACAACTTGTCGCCACGTCAGCAGATGAACATCCCACGTTGATTCCTTCTTCGCCTCAGAGTTCACCACGTGTCTTTCCCAACGGCTAGTTTCTTAGCCGTCTTTTGCAGAAAGGAGGGAGAAGGAAGGTAAACAAATTTAAAAATTAAGAAAATGGAAGATATTTTAGCTCAAGGAAGTTTCCGGCGTTTTCTCGCTTTAGATAATATATTAATTTGACTAAAAAGTAAAAAGAAAAAAAGAGATAAATATTTTACTATATAAGAACGGACTGGTGAGCTAATCTTCTTGTCACACACAACTCACAAAAAAAAAAGAAAAATCACTCATTTTTCTCAGCCTCTAGTCTTCGTTCGTCAAACATACTTGGAGACAGTTTGAGTATATATTTGTTAACAGACCTTGAATCTTCGGTTTTCTCTGAAAAATCTCTCTGTTTATAGGTTCGTTTCTTTTTATTTGAATCCCCTGCTTTTTGGAGCCTTAAATTAGAAAAAAATATCTAATTTTTATTGTTTTCTGATGCAGATATTGTGAAGTAAGAATCCATTTTAGGGAAAATGGCATTGGGGAAGAAAAGAATAGTTGCCCAGAAGTCAAACTCGAAGCATCGTCGTGATGTGGAAAATGGAGGAGTAGGATTGGAGTTAGAGTTGTTTCAATGCAAGAGAGGTTTTGGAAGGAAGAGGATTCTGATTTCATCAGGAGATGAGGTTTTCACTTCACCTGTGGGGAAAATCTTATCGAAGAAGCTCTGCGATGAAACTTCAGCTGCAAGTGGTCAAAGTCTAGAGCTCGAAGATCTTCCTCTAGATATTCTGGTTAGTTTCTTCACTTACTCTCTTTCTTCTGGTTTATGGGTTATCTAAATTAGTTGAGATTGAATTGAAAATTTTAAACTCTTTTTGATTTTTTTTTAATTTCTAGCCATGTTAATTAGTTGAGATTTCATTTTAATTTATAGGTTATTAGTCCATTGAATTGAAAGTTTGAAACTTTTATGTCGCTATGAGATAATCATATGGCAAATGAGAAGATGTTAGGTAATTTTCATCACTAACTGTTTTTAGGGATCTTTTTTCATTCCTATGTTTTGTTTATTAGTTAGAGATTTTTATTCTGATTTTGCAGAGTATTTATGAGATTAAAGTTAAGACCTTTTTGTTATTTAAGATTCAAAATAGCATTGGCGCTGAAAAAGTTTTCGAATTTCTGGTTAATCTTATCACAAATTCTCTTATTTATTTATTTATTTATTTTATGATTGGTTTATGTCAGTTAAGTTAGATCTCATGTTAATTTGCGGACTATAAAATAGAAAACTATTTTGTTTTTATTATTTCATGATCACTTCGACTAAATTAGTTGATATTTTGTAGTATTAGTTTTTAAGCTGAGCTGAAAGTTGAACCTATTTTCTTTGTTTAAGGATTAAACTTGTAATTTCATAGAGGAGTTACTGAGAGATTTTGTGATTTTATTACAGGTGCGGATTATCTGTGGGGTCGAGCATGAAGACTTGAAACAGCTGTTTCATGTTTCGAAGGCATTTAGAGAAGCTGTAAGTAAATTTGGAACATTAGAAGATTTCATGTCACACCATTCACTTTATGTTATTCTAATTGGTCCTTATTTTATTTTTTACAGACATTGATTGCAAAGCAATCACATTTCGCGTATAGTACACCTCGGAAAACATCGGTTTTCCAACGTAACAGATCCGGTTCAGATAGACTGTTTGGTTTAGGCGATGTCATTGGTGATGAGATGGAAGCTCCAGGAGCACCATTACAGAAAAGAAGCCGCTTTTTGCGGATAAACCGCAACGAGGACGATTCTGGAGTCTCAATGGCTTTGTTCAACTGAATCAAACAACTTAGTTTGAGGCTAGTAATACCCATCGACTTGGTTTCTTCAAGATTCTTGATTGAAGAATGTCAGTGTTTTATGTTCGTGGTTTTTGGTTTGGATAGGTCTGTATATTGTTTTTTTTTTGGTGTAAGGTCTGTATATTGTTGTTAGATAAAAAAAATAGGGTTTTGGAAAGGCTAGCTTGTTTAGAAGGTAAAAGAAAACACTCTTTGAGGGTTTTGAACTTTTCTATATGTTATGTAATATAAATATAGTTTATTTATGAAATATTGTATTTATTATTTATTTGTGTTCTTCAATTTTGAAGTGATTATCGTGTAACGTGTACCTGAGAGAAAACTATATATAATGCATCAATAATCAGAAAATGTGGCGAGAAAAGTTTTTGGCTTACACAACTTACACGTTTGAAAATAGGGAATAAACTCACCATTTGTTGAATCTCTAAACGTCTTAAACCCTCAGCTAACATATTTGAAACCCTTAGTTAATGTTTTTTGAATATGTAAATTAACTTTTTTTAGTTGGGTTTCATCCGTCTGAGAACTCATCTCAAGCTTCAAGTCAAACCTCATAAAAGTCCTAGACACCCATCGAACTAAACGAGTCAAAACAAAATATAAAGGAATCTAAGACATTTAGTTAAAGACTACTATAAAGACATCTGATCCATGTAGGAGATCGCGTCATCATAATGATTCACTTCTGAAAATCTATAAAAAAAGAAAAGAAATCCTAAGAAAAATAGATCTTAATTTTTTTGATAGCTAAATTATAATCTCAATACGAATGCAATCATAGATGTTTAATCTTAAAGTATTGTCTTTCACAGATTGGAGGAAGTTACACGGTAGGTGTCTCTACCCAATCGAGACGGCTTGTTCAACTTGCTCTTGTTGTGCAGCTTCTTGTTGTTGAATAGTCTGCTGCATATAAAGTATTTGTTGTTGTATCCTTTGTATCTAGTAAGTTCATTTTTGTGGCTAGCATCTTGCATGATGGCGTTTATTGGCCTTGTGTTTGTCAGTTTGTTCTTTCTAATTTTGTTATTTCTTGATTGTTTAGTGTAACTAAAGTTTTTGAAGTGTTATTTCAAGTTTGTCGACTGATCATACACTTAAAACATTCGGTGAAACAAAAAAGGAAATAAATTAGAAGTCTTAAACTAAAATATTTTACCGAAACATAGGTAAAAAGTTGATCCCGTCACAATAAGGCCAAAATTTAATACAATAAAATTGTTTTTTTTTACTACAAGCTAAAATTGTTTATCGTAATATTTTAGATTCAATTCCCATAAATGTTTTTACACTTTGTTCCTATAAATTTGATATCAAAGTAATAATAGATTGTTTGGTTTAAAAAGTAAGAAAATCAAACAAAACAAGTAAACAAAAGGTGGTTAGGTTTAGTTTCAGATTATAATCCTCACAAGTCACAAGTAAACAAAAACATCCTGCAGACTCATTTCCACGCTGCATCATTCCCATAAAGTCTCTTGAAACACATCAACTAAAACAAGATTTCCTGTGACTTGAAAGCTCGGCCTGACACTTGGTGGATTTGAAAGCCTCTCAAGTTAACAAAATAATACAACTTGTTTCCCATCAACCAAGATCAGGCTCCCGTGCTACTGATGGTAAGATTTGACGCAGAGTTTGTAAATGGCGTATCTCTGTTAGCCACCCACACAATTGCACAACAGCACAACCATCTGACGCACAACGTTCTTGTGCAAAATAATTTGTACTCAGAATCACCATGTCGGGAACATGTAACATGGTTAGCAAGATCGAGCAAGCAAATAAAACCATTCTCATCTTTCCATATTGAAAACTATCCTCTAAATATTAAACAATTAGCCTATACTTTTTGCCAAGGTAAACGGTATTAACTGGTGCAAGAAAACTAAAATAAAATATAAGAGACCAAGACTATTCTATATCACTTCATAGAAAGTAGAATTTGGTATTGACTTCTTTGCTTTATTATAATCTCTTTTACTAATAACAAAACACCAATAAAAGAGGAAAGGGAATATATGAAGAAGTTAATTATCGCCAGTTCTGAAAATATTTAACGTCCAAGGATCACAGTTTGTGATATCTCATTGTCAGTGATCAAAACTTTAGACAGGAATTCTTCTTCTCGGGCATGAACTACAAATGTGGGTTCTTTTGGTGATGGAAGATCTGATGTTGTGGTGAGCATGGAGAGCAACTCAAGTGTGTTGGGTCTGTCTGCAGGTTGGTGCTGAACACAAAGCAAACCAATCTGAACGCATCTTTCAACTTCTAATGATTGACATGAGTCAGCAACATCTTTATCCAAAAGATCAACTCCTCCGGTTTCACACCAAGATTCCCACGCCTGTTTGTTTATAGTTTAATCAGAGCACGAAACATTTTCAATTTGAAACCTAAAGTACTACTTACATAAGCAATAAGAGTTTTTCCTTCTTCGCCATAACTGAATCTTGAGATCTTCTCTCCACTGATGATCTCCAAAAGTAGCACTCCGAAGCTGTATATGTCTGACTTTTCAGAGAACATCCCACTCCATGCATACTCAGGAGCCATTTATCCTCTGTGAAAACATAAAAATGTTCACCTAAATTAATATATGATTATGAGTATGAATCTTGTTTAAGTGTGGCTTTGAAGTTATTGTCTTACAGAGTTCCTACAACCCTGCGAGTGTTGTCCTGATATTCGGTTCCCTGGTACATCCGAGCCAATCCAAAATCTGATATTTTTGGGTTCATCTTCTCATCCAAAAGAATATTGCTCACCTTCAGATCTCGGTGAATGACCTTGAGCCATGAGTCACGATGGAGATAGACAAGTCCACGCGCAATGCCTTTGATGATATTGAATCTCTTAGGCCAGTCTATCTCAACCCTTTTTCTTGAATCTAAACAATAATACAGTGTTAAAACTATGAGTCAAAGTGTTGTAGATGAAGATAAACTGCTACTATGAAAAGAATGAAGCTAGATGAGGCCCACCAAAGAGAAAAGTATCAAGGCTTTTGTTCAACATGAACTCATAAATCAATAGCCTCTCTTCTCCTTCAATGCAACATCCCAAAATCCTAACTAAGTTTTTGTGTTGTAATTTTGAGATGAGTACTATTTCATTCATAAACTCTTCTTTGCCCTGCCCTGAGCTGCTAGAAAGCCGTTTTACAGCGATATCATTCCCATCTTGCAGCTTTCCCTGAAACAAGATTGCAACAAATTTATCATCTCCAGAACATAAATGGAGAATACAAAAAGAACACATAGGATTTTAGCTCTTCAACCTTGTAAACTGAGCCAAATCCACCTTGCCCGAGTTTATTTGAGAGACTGAAATTATTGGTGGCAGCTCGAATGGCATTCATCTCAATAATATTTAAACCTTCAATATCTTGTGGTTCCAGATCATTTCTACATGCATCTTGTGAAGCATTCTTTGATATATTGGCTGAAAGTTGAGTTTCAAGAATATATAATAAGGTGTGTGTACCATTAGATAGCAATAGTTTGAGAGATAGTATGTTCCGCACTGTGTACCTTTATGTTTCACTTTGCATCTCCAGAAACCAAACGCAGCAAACCCCACAACAGAAAGAGAAAGGCTTACAACACTAGCAGCAACAGTAATCTTGCGATTGTTTCCACCTGAGAGATTTAAGACAAAAAAAATTAATCAATAAGCTACGCTGGTACCAAAGATAAAGTTGTAACTGGACGAAGCAGCTCTTTCTTCTAAGCCGAACCTAGTTCAGAACGTGCAAGACGAATGGAAAGAAGCTCTCCTCCCGCAGGAAACTTCACCACGTCTATTAGCTCCTGGCTCCACACCAAGCACCCAATACCATTAATAAAAGAAAAGGCCAAGCAAGAACAATTGTGTAGGCAAATTTGGTGACAATCTTCAGTGGACAAAATGGGAGTTGCTGAGCTTGCAAGTTCGTAATTATCTGGAGGCTTTATATTGGCAATATGATGGAAGCCGTTTACATCCTTTCCATTAGAGTTTCCTAGACAATGTAGTTCGGTACGTCTCACACAACCACCAGTCCAGTTACCACTTTGCCACTCCTCAAAATATTTTGGTACAAACCCTTTTAAGCATTTACACTTTGGAGGTACACACAACCCAAAAGCTCCACATACACCATAGATATCGCATGTACTGAGCAGAGCATCATATTTTAATATCCAGTCCCTCCCACTATGCCAATAAATCCTCACTGAGCCCTCTGATGTTAGGATTATACGTGAACGAAGTCTTGTTTCAAGATAAGTGAAAGATCCTGACCCGTTTGCATCCTGCTGAAAGCTGAATGGACTTGCATATGTCACATCCATTGCTGGTATCCCCGCGTATCTTGTCTTAGTCCATGGACCACTTCTCCAATAACGAGTTGAGCCTCTCATAGTATACACCTGTGATGGCACTTGCGGTGTAATCTGAAGCACAAAGTCACCAGGCGACGGATCAGCGTAACTTTTCCAAGAAGTTAACACTCGCTTCTCACCCCTGGCGAGATTATACATCATGGATGACAAAGGTAGCATAGTATCACTAAGATTCGCAAAGCTTTCCCATAGAGTTCTTCCCGAGGCATTGTCAATGACAATAAGATTACCAGTGTCTAAAAGCTCTGCACGAGACCCATTAGATGCAGAACCTTCTCCAATGGACCAGACAACGCCAAGTTTATCACTAATTAAGAGAAGAGTTCCATTGATGTTGATAGATAGATTTGCCGTGGAGTCTGTAACAGGCTTTTCTCTATTGGCCACCCACACAACCACCCGGGGAATGATACCCTTGTACCAGATTCCGACATATTGATTTTGGGAGTCATTAGGACTGAAGAATCCCAGTTCATAGACTCCATTAGAGGAGCTTAGAGTTTGTCCAAATGGCAAAGGACTCTGTCTCGTTATCCGTGCAAAGCTAAAAGAAAAGATGGTAAAAAAAAGCAAAGAAGCAAAGAACACGATCCTATTCTTCCCCATGTGCTTTTGTCTATCCAATAACTAACAAGAGCAAGAAGCAAAAAGAAAAGAAAAACACTCAGGGACTTATGATAACAATTATTAAGCACCACACTTGTGTTCAAACATTATGCATTATTACTTTATAAAGAAACTTCACCGTAACTGCCACGAAAAAGAGTCCAACTTATTACCCAATCAAGTACGCAACACTGTCGTTTTCATACTATAAGCCCCAATGGAAAGATAAGAATCCAACGTATTATCCCGTCAAACACACATTGAAGTGGCGTCTTGTTTCCATGTTTTTGTTCATTGTTAACAGGCAACATCGTTAAATTTTGTGCATGTGCTACTTTCTTTTTCTCTTGCTCAAACCATCTTCTTCATTCTATCTCGATCCTCGTTTTTTTATTTTTTATGTATGTCTTCTCTATTTTTCAAGTGTTAGAGAGTCAAGTAAAGTACACGCCTATATGGTCAAGGAATCCTAAACACAGAATGTTCAGAGGAAAAAGTGGGCTTGTAGCACAGACTTTGACCACCCAAGAAATCAAACGACTCATAATACTTCCAAAAATTCAAATTTATTGAAAAACCCCTCAAGTACAACAAAATCCATTTATAACACCGTTAAAAGACTTGGGGTAGGGTGGGGGATCTTGAGTTTGTCGTTGTTGTCGGGCTTATGTCTTCCGCTCTCTCTCTGCTGGGCCGATTGTCTTTTATTGGGCCGTCCACTATTCAGATTGAGCTAAAGGGCTATAGAGAGCCTTCGTTTATTGCTGGGCCGGAAGGCGGTAGTGGGCCCCGTCAGCCGTCTTCTTTATAACCTGCAACAGAAGCTGAAGCCGTTAGACATTTGGAAAACAGAGCAATGAGAAAGTTGAGAGAAAGATTGGAGAGGAAGAAGCTTGGTTACCTCGTCGCGTGGTGTCGGAGGAGCTGAGAGCCCAACGTTTGTGCTTGTCATAAACAAATCATAAAATATCTCCAGTCATATATATAATGAAACAATTTACTTTTTTTAAAGCTATCCACCTCACCAACATGTGAGTCCTACAAAAAAAAAAATGGTTTATTAATCACGTGATCAGGTAGTCGTTTGATTTGTGGATCTATTTCTTTAATTTGCTAGCCTATTTGTTACCCCATTTAATACATTACTAGGTGACCGGTCCGCATCATGTGCGGACATAAACATATTCAAATTATAGATTAAGTAGTGTAAAGTTTTAGCAGTAACGGATTTTATATCATAAGACCACCATTTTTGGGAGAAATCATCAAGCACAGGAAAATGTTGGTACTCGAATTTTACACGGATGAGATAGAACAAAAAAACGTTTAGTATGAAGAGGTAGTCGTTCCGGTATGCATAATTGGAACGTCCGAAAATAATTTGTGTGTTTAAGAAGATATTTTATGAACGTCCCTAAATATTTTTGAAAAGTTTATGTAGACATATTAAAAAAATATATAATAAAATTTAAAGTATTGGTGATAAATTATATCAGGTATGAAGTACTTGATCAAGTATGAAGTACTTGTCTCGATAGAAACATGCAAAAAAATGTTTTTAATTTTGTAAGGAAGTGGACGTGTTACATAATTTGAAATATTTATTATTTTCTATTCTTTATTGAACAGAAAAAATATTAAAGTGACATACCATGATCGGAATAGTCGGAAAAATGATTGGCAATGAAATAAAGTATCGATCTTCATACTCATCACTAACCATCTGCCAAATTAAAAAAAAAATACTTGGAACAATTTATATATTTTAAAAAAATTGTTGGATAAAAAGTAGATAACAATTACGTACCCTGTCTACGAAATATTTTGGAAAACTTGTTTGTAGACAACATTCAATGTTTTTGTCTCCGGCTTCCTTTCTTTACCAGTTATTAGGATTTTTAATCCAGATCTCGACTTAACTCTTGAAAGTGCAACGTATAGCTGACCATGAGAGAAGACTGGCCTAGGCAGAAACAAACCAACACTTTCTAGTGTTTGACCTTGACTTTTGTTGATAGTTATCGCGAAAGCCAATGTAACCGGAAACTGTCTTCGACGCATTCTGAAGGGAAACTTTGTGTCAGGTGGTGTTACAAACATTCTAGGAATCCAAACCTTGTCTCCAGCAATATTGTTTCCGGTTATAATTTTACCTTCTATCACATGGGGAAGTAGCTGAGTAACAGTTAGCCTAGTACCATTGCATAATCCATCTTCAACATCAATGTTACGAAGACACATAATAGGAGCACCAACCTTCAGCTTCAAATTATGTCTAGGCAGTCCAGCCACTTTAACACTGTTCAAAAACTCTGTAGGATATACAACATTTTCTTCTACGTCAACATCGGATGGGATATTACTGTCAGAGCTAAGGTAAACCTTCTCTTCACCTGAAAGCATATGTAAATCATTTTCTTTAGTGACATGTAAAAATTGACCGTGAAACATAAGAGTAAACACAAAAACATGTTACCTGGCAACTGCGAAAGCATGTAATCATTTATTTTATCCACTTCATCATTTGTGGGAGTGAGAATTGCTCGATGTCTATACAAATCCTTATCTCTTGAGGTTTGAAAAGCTTGTCCATAAACGTCTTTTGCCATAGTCTCAATAGGATTTTCTCCACTGTTTTTATCAGCAAATCAGAAGGGATGTCAATCTCAACTTGACCTCGTTAGGCAAATTTATTTTTCCATCTCCAACATCCAAAATCCATTGTGAGAAAGATTGAAGCTCTTTTGCTGCATCATCAGTAAGACCAGCGAGCAATCTCATGTTTTTTGTTAGCTTTAAAACTTTGCAGTGCTCCCAAAGATATGACGAATTCAGAGCCGCCAAAACAGTCTCTGCTCTACCACCTCCAGGTATAACCGGTAAAATATGTCTGAAGTCTCCACCAAAAACAACAACTTTACCTCCAAAAGGTTTGTCTTCAGAAGATCTTATAATATCACGCATAGAACGATCCAACGTCTCGAAACAATGTCTGCTCATCATAGGCGCCTCATCCCATACAATTAACTTTGCCGCTTTAACCAATTCCGCACGATCCGATCCTGGCTCCATTTTCTTTCAAGTACTGAACTCGTCTGCATCTATCGGAATACCAAATCTGGAATGTGCGGTTCTACCTCCTTCCAACAACAATGCAGCAATTCCACTGGATGCGTTATTTAGAACAATCATACGTCTAGATCGGATAGCCGATGAGAGTGCTCTGTATACGAAGGTTTTTCCTGTGCCTCCATAACCATAAAGAAAGAAGATTCAACCGCTATCATTTAAAATTACTTCCAGAATCTGGTTGTATACCCCTCTTTGCTCATCTGTTATCATCGCCATAAGTCTTTCATTTTCTTTTAGCTGATCTTCCACAACATATTTAAGCTCATCATCTATAAGGCGATTGCCGTTGTAAGAGCCAAAATATTCTGGCTTTGGCATGAGGGGCCATTTGTTGAGGCTACAACCATTGCTGAGCAAATGATTTTCGATCTCAGTAAGAGCAATGTTTTTTATCTGCTCTATGGTCAAGTTCATATCTGCAAGTTTGATAAATTTATTAAATAACAGAGACAGTTTTTAAAATAAACTCAGTTTAATAAGACAAAACGCTCATCAGGTCGTCCAGTTTCTCGTCGTTTCTTGTAAAGAATATCGTCGGTAAGATACTCCCAAGTAGCTTCCCACACGACATGAGGCTGAGCTAAAGTTTTGGATACCAACATTCTCGCAAAAAGCTTCCTGGCATACGTGGCAGAACTATTATCACTGAAATCTTTGATAGCTTCTATAAATTCCTTGTCATCGTCCATCAATCCCAACGCATAGCAAGCATCTTCATATGTATCATGTAAAACACCATCAACTGTTTTTATATCCTCGTATGATGTTGGCCCTCTTACACAATTTAGCAATACTCTTAAGAAATATAGGTCATCAAGTGATGGATGAATATGCTTAATCCTCCCTATCGCAAAGCCTCGTTCCGTGGTACCCATTCTCTTGTACCTGATTTCCAAACAAATTTTGTTGGAAATTCGGCATATGTCAACTCTCTTGCCTCTGGGTATTTTTTGTTTGCTATGAACCAGGCCAAAAACATGGATTGATTAACAGTTTTTTTTGTTGAGAATATTCTCAATAGGTTCATCTTCATCAAAAAACACCATCTCCTGATCCGGAAGATGAAATCCAAGTTTCTCAACAGAAGTAGTACGAAAATATGTAGGAAAAGCAAGAATCCGCCAGGACGACTCGCATGCAATAATATATCTAATTAAGAAATACGAAAACATATATTAGAAAAGATGATCGTATACCTTAAAATGTGAAAGACAATAAAACTATATTTTTCATAATGTATTTATTCTATTGTATAAAATGAGTTATATAAATTTCATTTATGATATTATATAGTTGGTAAAGCATATACATATATATTTTTACTAATATTAATAGATTATTGATGTTTTTTCGTTTGATGCAGACATAGCGTAGCATACAAATTTTCTTTAATATCTATTGCCTGCACAATTAAAATAAAAATAAATATGATATAGATTTGTTAGAAATTAGTAATTTGTAGATACTAAAACGAATATCTTTAAATATAAAATACCTGCATGCGTAATATGTTTTGATTTCATCAATGACGCCATCTTCATCTTCTTTATCAATTGCTGCTGAAGCATAATCAGGTCTCTTATGGATGTATTTGAAAAGATACTTAACAGCTCGTGTTTGGATGCACCACTCGAAGAGTTAACGCAATTGATAAGTATCTTTTCAAATACATCCATAAGAGACCTGATTATGCTTCAGCAGCAATTGATAAAGAAGATGAAGATGGCGTCATTGATGAAATCAAAACATATTACGCATGCAGGTATTTTATATTTAAAGATATTCGTTTTAGTATCTACAAATTACTAATTTCTAACAAATCTATATCATATTTATTTTTATTTTAATTGTGCAGGCAATAGATATTAAAGAAAATTTGTATGCTACGCTATGTCTGCATCAAACGAAAAAACATCAATAATCTATTAATATTAGTAAAAATATATATGTATATGCTTTACCAACTATATAATATCATAAATGAAATTTATATAACTCATTTTATACAATAGAATAAATACATTATGAAAAATATAGTTTTATTGTCTTTCACATTTTAAGGTATACGATCATCTTTTCTAATATATGTTTTCGTATTAGAGACCTGATTATGCTTCAGCAGCAATTGATAACAGCTCTCTATTGTATGGTAAAACATATCCATTGTCTAATTTGAAACCATTTTTCTCAACAAACCTACCATCAATACGACGCATGTAAGATGGAAATTCATTTGCGTCAATCGATGTATTGATGTTGAGAGGTTTCGGAAACATCTTCGAACATTTACCGTTAACCATACATACATTATCCTTCTTTGCTGCACCGCAAGGACCATGCATCATACAATCACCAACGATTTCATACAGCTCCGGATCTACAGTCTTGTCTGGTATTTCAGCGGAAATAATCTTATCTATATCAAAAGAGAGTCAAGGGCGAGTAATCTATTAATTTAGGGTCCTATTTTTATCTACTACTAACAAGTCATAGTAGGACCACTTAAAAAATTAGTTAATATGAAATATTTGATTATTTACATTAATAATAAACAAACTCTAAATTTAAATTTTATTTTTTAACTATAACAAAATCTGTTGAGAAAGAATCTAACGAAATATTACTTAAAAATTTAAATATTTTTTAGAAAATAACACATTAATAAATTTCATAATTAGTAATATAATATTATTATAAATCAATGTTAATTAGATTTATTATAAAAAAGTAAAATAAAAATTCTATAAATATATTCTGGATTATATTAAAATAATAGTGCTACATGAATTAAATATGATAAAATTATTAAATAGGTAATTTAAAAAAATTAAAATTTCTAAATTTTTTATTAAATAAATTATCACTCATAATTAACATGGGTTAAATTTCATAAACTATATAATATTTTTATAAATGTATTAACATTGGTTAAACTTATATATATATATATATATATCTACAACTTTTTTTATTTTGAAACTCTCAATAATATATTGTTTAAAAATGTTTATCTACAAAAATATAATAGTATATAATAAACTTTAGTTCATATACTATTTAAAAATATGTTATTATAAAATTATGAAATTTTAGTAATTCATTTAAAATATTAATGACCAATATAATTTTAAATTTATTTTATTTTAATTATTAACAAAATATATTGAGATGTTTTAAAAAAATAGTACCAAAAATTCAAATATTTTATTTATAAAATAATAGATTAGATGTAGTCACAAAAAAAATTCAAAATTCATTTAATGTTCCAAACTCAAAAATAGTTTTGTAATTTTGCAAAGTTTTCTTGGCAAAATATAAAATTTTGAAAATAAATATTTAAACTCAAAATCATAATATTGAAAATTTTACAAAATATAAAATCATAGATAATAAAAAATAACATTTTAAAATGCACCACGAAAAAATTATTAATATATGTTTTAAAAATTAAAGCAATCTAATATTTTGAAGTTTTAATTTTTAAAAAATAAAGCTTAATATCATAACATCTAAAAAATATTCTATATCAATTAAATTTACTAAAATAATATGATAGATACTACTATGTATAAAATGTACTAAAAAAATAAGTCTATATTATTTAAACAAAACAGTTTTTTACTTATAAATTTCGTAAAATAGTAAAATGATATATGTTAAAGTATATTTTCTTATACACAACATGTAAATAGAAATGATGTTAAATATATTTCTTTTATATAATATAAATAAATAATATTTAAAATATATTATATGCAAAATTTATAAATTAAATAAAAATCTTATTATGAAAAGTTTCTCTATTTGATTATTTCATATGGTTATTTTATTGTATCTAACTCGAAAATATATTAGTAAATAATGAAAATTAATAACAAAGTAAAATATTTTAAACAAATCACTATATATATTAAAAATATTGAATAAGAAATATAAACAATAATATTATAGATTTACACAATAGATAACATTAAAATAGAAATTTTATATTTATAACATTTGTAATAATATCTGATACATTTATAAATTAGAAAATTTTCTGCACGGACGTCCGAGTTAAAATCTAGTTTGCCCCTTTAAAATGTGGGTAATATTGGGAATGTTAACAGAATCGTCTATTGGATGCAGAGGGAAAATTCAAAGAAAAATATAATCAGTAATATTTGTTTAACTGTTTTATATATCTCCAATCAAACTGTAGAAAGACACAATGAATCTTTTTGGTCTGAATAGTTTTCTTCCTCAGCTCATCATTAAGTCCCGCCAACCACTTCTCCAGTTCATAGATTTCAGAACAAGGCAGAGATATCAGAGGTTTAATTTTGATGCTGGAAGATGTGTTGTAGTTGTGTGTTTATAGTGGATGATGATACCACCATACCTGCTACATCTTCTGCATTCTTTCTGCCAATTTTACCTTTTGGAGCAGATGATAACTGCAGATGAATCAAATCAGAAAGCCATCAAGAGAATGAACTAATGCAGAAGAGTTAACGCAACAAACCTGTGATGCGATATCAATGCCGATTTCATCAAGAACCTAACAAGTAAACCATTAAAAAAAAAAAAAAAAAAAAGACTCCTTAATAATAAACCTTTGAAATAGTAGATATTTATAGAACTGTACCTGATTTGTCAAATCTTCTGTTTCGTCATTGTCTAAAGCATCATCTATGGAATCTGACATCATCTCAGTCTGAACAACATATGTATTAGATAGAATGACTACTTTTGAGTGTGTCACAGAGTAAAAGAAAAGATGAATTTGATTGAACTTACAGTCATGTCCATTTGTGCAGATTGTTTCTGGAACTCTCTCATAACCTTCAGTTCAAAAAAAAAACTCTCTCATAACCTTAGCATGTTTTGCTGGATCCCTATTCTGGAATCATCAGAAACGTCTAGCGAAAAAAAATGATTAACATCTTTCTTTTACGTACGTACCTGGCGAGACAAAGGAAGAGGAGAGTTTGTATCGCTAAAGAGGTAGCGATAGAAGGCGTTTAGATGAACAAACCCATGTATATGAAACACGTTGTGGTGTTTAACGCTGTTGAAGATATCTTGCACGTAGTTCAACCCTGCGTGTCGTTTTTCTTGGCTCGGACCATGGCCATTGTACGATCAAAAGAGAAAAATGTGTGGGTTTAAAGACATCGAGACTCACCTATATATATATATTACAAAGTTAAACTAATTTTTACATATTTAACTAATTATAAGGAAACTAATTATTACATGTATTAACTAATATTCTTGCGCAAGTTATTTATTTGTTATAAGGAAACTAATTATTACATGTATTAACTAATATTCTTGCGCAAATTATTTATTTGTTATAAGGAAACTAATTATCACATGTATTAATTAATATTCTTGCGCAAGTAATATATTTGTTATAAGGAAACTAATTATTACATGTATTAACTAATATTCTTGCGCAAGTAATATATTTGTTATAAGGAAACTAATTATTACATGTATTAACTAATATTCTTGCGAAATTAATTAATTTGTTATAAGGAAACTAATTATTACATGTATTAACTAATATTTGTTATAAGGAAACTAATAACAAATTTTATTTTTCTTAAAATTAATGGGATCGATGAATTTAATGGGTGAGATCGATTTAATTGGTACTTTCCTATAATAGTGTGATCGATGAATTAAAAAATGATTAAGAAATTCCAAAAAATCAACCAATCAAATGTCTCAATTTCTTATGAGAAGCTCTGTATGAGCGACACGTGTCAAATGTACTTCTCTTTTAATATATAGAGGGATATTTGATGTGTAAGGCTGAAATCCATTTTGAGAAACCAATATACTGCCCAAAACCGGGTCTCGTGGTCTGGTGGTAAAGGAACCTCAGCTGAGGTGCCCGCCATCACGAGTTCGAACCCCGGCCACAGCGGATTTAACATGGTTTCCGTTTGGCCTCCAGGACCTTCTTTACATGCGCGACGTGGTGGGATAGTCGGACTAGTGGGAGGTCCGGATACCTGGATTATCAAAAATAAAATAAAATAAAATATATATATATATATATATATATATATATATATATATATATATATATACTGCCCAAATAAGCATGGAAGTCGTTTGTTCTTCCTCTTCGGATGAGATCTAGAGTTTCTTCACTCAGGTGACTCCACTCCAATGCACATACTTTACTCAGTGAACGTCTCCAGTTATATCCATGGAACACTTTATCTCCCTTTATCTCTACATCTCCCCCTCTTTCTTTTACCATCAGTAACTGTTCTGTTTCATAACTGATACGACCGGCCTTGCTATCTACTCTAGTTCATAATCTACGTTCAACCACAATACTATCGAACGGCACCATAATTTCATGAGGCGGTTCATTGAAGTTGCTCAACAGCTCGACACTGTTGGGTTTGTGTGAGCCCATGTCCAACTCTTTATTGTCCGATTAGTACGATATTGTCCACTTTGGGCCTACTAGGCAAACCCGCATGAATTTACTTTTTGGTTTCCTTCCCAAAAGACCTCGTACTAATTAGAGTTGGACTTCTCTTTATATATTAGACACTTCTTGTCTAAACTTCTAATGTGGGACTTTGTTTGATATCTCACATTCTCCCCTTCAAACTAAGGACCACACTCATCTCGTGTGTTTCTCCTTTAGCGATTCATCTTGGCATCATCTTATCTTGTACCAGTAATCACAGGGCTTCCTTTGAGAATGTTTCTCCCACAACTTCACAGGTTCCATGATCTTCTGACTAGTTCTGCCATAGACCTCCTTCTCTTCCAATTTGAAGGGTCCCATTCTTCCTTAAGGGTATTTTGGTCTTCTTGCAGATCGTCGTCAAACCGCTCTGATACCAATTGTTGGGTTTGTGTGAGCCCATGTCCAACTCTTTATTGTCCGATTAGTACGATATTGTCCACTTTGGGCGTACTAGGCAAACCCGCATGAATTTACTTTTTGGTTTCCTTCCCAAAAGGCTTCGTACTAATTAGAGTTGGACTTCTCTTTATATATTAGACACTTCTTGTCTAAACTTCTAATGTGGGACTTTGTTTGATATCTCACAGACACTACTGAACGTGGATAAGCTTTTTCTTCTCTTTTTTCTTGAAAATTATATCCCAAGGCTGTTAATTGTAAACGGTGGCGCTAACTGTTCTCTTGATTTCTTTATTTCCACCATAGGAAACATGTTTAAGGATATCTACAACTCTTCAATAACCCTTGCTTTATTTTTCTTTTTATTCCTACTCGTATTTGGTTTTGTTTTTTTTTGCATTGATACTGTTTCTCTGCTACACCATGCTCATTTCTCAATTTATATTGTCTTTATATTTTACTATGTACAGCAATACAGAATCACAAGGTTTCAAGTGGAGATTTCAAAAGCTACTGGTATATACTTTCACATTAAATACTTTTGTGCTTTCCTTGAGCTATGAACTACACATGCCTCTAAAGAATTACTCCCTCTTTAGAAACACTAAAGTCTTGAAGGCAAACAGGCTACAAAAAGACATGTATCTTTGTATAATTGTGTTTGTTTCTTTCTTTCACAGGAGAACCTCAAGTGAAGTAGTCTGGACATGAAAACTTAAGAATATTTTTTATGCCCACTGCATAACAAACCTGAAATTTCTCTTTCCTAATTTTAGAATTATGATTGTTATAGTGTTACGTATATGTTAACTTTGTCACTCTTTACCAGGAGCTTTGAGTGGAAGCTTAAAAAAGTCTCCATGAGCTGATCGAGATAATGATTACACCTGCAATGCTGCTATAAACTATCCTTTTTCTACTCTTTCGAACCAGAAAGAGTATTATTCCTATGTATCATGAAGATTATATGATGTCGTTTGATTCATATGGCCTTTATCCAATGGTTCATGCAGTTACAAATTGCAAAACAGGGCTGGTACCTACATATGAAGTTTTGAAAAACAAGAAAAGCTACTAGAGGAAAAGATCTCTTCCTCAATGCCATCACCAAAGCAATGTAATAACGGAAAAAATCCTTAATTACAAGGAATAATTTCAATTTGTTAATAAAATACATGAACCATTTTGGATTCCCGTTTAATACACTAACTAATTTGTATTATCTATTAAATACACAAACTTTTAAAATTTGTAGGTTTTACACATTTTTTTAGACGGCGTCAAGTACATTTAACGGAAGTGACGACGGCGTTACTGTTTAATTAAGCACATGTTTAACTTGCATAAAACAATTCCTGAAAAATACACGAACTAATTGTTATTTACTAATAAATACACTAACTATTTTTGGATTCTCGTTTAATACATGAACTAATTATTGTTTCTCATTAAATACATAAACTTTTAAATTTACATATTTGAGAAGTTTTTACTGAGAACGAGCGTGTTTTTCATAGTTTAACCACATCATCTTCTGTTAAATTTGCATATTTTACACATCGATTTAGACGACGTGAACTATGTTTAAGAGAAGATGATGCGGTTAAACTGTGAAAAGCATGCTCGTTCTCAATACAATCCTCTCAAATATGCAAATTGTTTGAAACTGCCTAGTTTTCTTCATCATTTTTACGATATGGAAATCGACTTCACTTTGAAACGATATAAAATAAAATTAAAATGAAGAATAAGAAAAAAAACAAAATTTGGAGAATAAAAGAGGTTGAAACAGATTATGGTGCCAAACTCGAACTGAAACTAACTTGAATTAGAGTTCAATCGATTTGAGAGGTTTTGACTGAGATCGAGTGTGTTTTTCACAGTTTAATCACATCATCTTCTGTTAAATATAATTGACGTCGTCTAAATCGATATGTAAAATATGCAAATTTAAAGGTTTATGTATTTAATGAGAAACAAAAATTAGTTCATGTATTAAACGAGGATCCAAAAATAGTTAGTGTATTTATTAGTAAATAAAAATTAGTTCGTGTATTTTTAAGGAATTGTTTTATGCAAGTTAAACACGTGCTTAGTTAAATATTAACGCCTTCGTCACTTCCGTTAAATGTACTTGACGCCGTCTAAAAAATGTGTAAAATCTACAAATTTCAAAAGTTTGTGTATTTAATAGACAATACAAATTAGTTAGTGTATTAAACGGGGATCAAAAATAGTTCGTATATTTTATTAGCAAATTGAAATTAGTCAATGTATTTTTAAAGATTTTTCCCTGTAATAACACATTTACAGCAGTTGAATTTTGTCTCCAGACAAACTGCAAAGCAGAAGCAGACTGACTCTGCTTCAATATCAAGGAAACTTTGTGTTTGCTTCAATTCGAGTACAATTAAAGAAATATTTTATCCCTAAATAGAATACCACAAGAAATTTGTATTGTAATGGTTGTGTAGAAACAGAGCTCAAAACTAAAGAATGTGTGCAGATTTTCAATTAAAAAAAGGAAAAATTCCTTAAAATACACAGACTAATTTTTATTTAGTAATATAATACACGAACTATTTTGGATTCCCGTTTAGTACACGAACTAATTTGTGTTGTTTATTAAATACACAAACTTTTAAAATTCATAGATTTTACACATCGTTTTAGACAGCATTAATTACATTTAACGGAAATGACGACGGTGTTATTGTTTAACTAAAGACTTGTTTAACTTGAATAAAATTCCTTAAAAATACACGAACTAATTTTTATTTGCTAATAAATATACTAACTCTTTTGGATCAATGTTTAATACATGAACTAGTTTTTGTTTCCCATTAAATACACAAACTTTTCAATTTGTACATTTTCCACATCGATTTAGAGGATGTCAACCATGTGGTTAAACTGTGAAAAACACGCTCACTCTCAGCCAAAACCTCTCAAATCGGTTGATCTCTAATTCAAGTTAATTTCAATTTGAATTTGACACTATAATATGTTCTAACATTTGTTATTCTCCAAACTTTGTTATTTTTCTTCTTCTTAACTTTAATTTCCCTTTAAATCGTTTCGAAGTGAAGTCGATTTCCATGTCGTGAAAAAAGAAGAAGAAAATTAGGTAATTTTAAACAAGTTTTTAATTTCGAATTAATTTAGCGTTATGTGTTTCTGATTTTTATTCTTCGCTTTGATTGCAGTGATAATGATTCAATCAAGGTTAATTTACACCATGGAAGCGTAATGAAAAAAAAAACTAACAATATAATCTATCGGGATGATTTTTAAGGAATTTTTCCTTCACAATTTAACCACATGTTTAATTAAACACTATCATCGTCTTCACTTATGTTAAACAAAGTTGACATCGTCTAAATCATATTAAACATATTTGACATCATCTATATCGATGTGTAAAATCTGTAAATTTTAAAATTTTGCGTATTTAATGGGAAACAAAAATTAGTTCGTGTATTAAACGGAGATCCAAAATAATTAGTATATTTTACTAGCAATTGAAAGTTAGTTAGTGTATTTTTAAGGAATTTTATTTATACAAGTTAAACACGTGTTTAGTTAAATAATAATGTCATTGTCACTTCCGTCAAATGTAGTTGACGTTTTATGTGTAAAATTTTCGAATTTTAAAAGTTTGTGTATTTAATAAAAAAATACAAATTATTCCGTGTATTAAACATAAATCTAACATAGTTTGTGTATTTTATTAATAAATGGAAATTAATCCATTTATTTTTAAAGAATTTTCCCTTCAAAAAATAAAACAATTTAATACCAAACCCCGCGCACATGAGCTTCACCACTAGTAAAAATAATAATATACATTACTGAAGAAAGTATTACTTTAAGGAAAATGATCTAACACATTTTAACTGAACAACTTCATTCACACATCTTAACGCCCAAGGATCACAGATTGTGTTATATCATTGACAGTGCTCAAACCGTTACACATGGATCTATCATCTCTCTTGTCCAGCGAAAATGTGGGTTGTTCTGGTGATTGAAGGTCTGATGTAGTGGTGAGCATAGACAGCAACTCAAGTGTGTTGGGTCTGTCTGCAGGTTGGTGTTGAACACAGAGAAGACCAATCTGAACACATCTCCCAACTTCTAATGGGCAACATGAAGCAACATATTTATTCAAAAGATCAACTCCTCCATTTCTAGACCAACATTCCCATGCCTGTTGTTTAGTTTCAGATCTTAAGAATATGAGAGCATGACAAGTTTCAAAATTCTGTAATTATATGAAGACATAGACTTGCTTACATATGCAAGAAGGGTTTTCCCTTCTTCGCCATAGCTGAATCTTGAAATTTTCTCTCCGCTGATGATTTCTAACAGTAGAACTCCGAAGCTGTAGATGTCTGACTTCTCAGAGAACCTCCCAGTCCATGCATACTCAGGAGCCATATATCCTCTGTGCAAATATTTTTTTTTTTTGAATCAAGTTTACTACGTTATTATGACTATGAATAAGCCTAAGTATGAATGTTGGTAAGCCTGTTTTGGAAATAGATTCTTACAGAGTTCCTACAACCCTGCGAGTATTGTCTTGATACTCAGTTCCCTGATACATCCGAGCCAATCCGAAATCTGATATTTTTGGGTTCATCTTCTCATCTAGAAGGATGTTGCTCACCTTAAGGTCTCGGTGAATGACCTTGAGGCGTGAGTCACGGTGGAGATAGAGAAGTCCGCGGGCAATACCTTGGATGATAATAAATCTTTTAGGCCAGTCAATCTCAAGCCTTTTTCCAGAATCTAAGAATAATACAGCGTAAAAACAATCAGGTCATCAGTTTTATACAGAGTGTAAAACTATTGAAAGAAAAGGAATGAGGCAAATAAGGAATCAACCAAAGAGAAAAGTGTCAAGGCTTTTGTTCACCATAAACTCATAAATCAATAGTCTCTCTTCTCCTTCAATGCAACATCCCAAAACCCGAACTAAGTTCTTGTGTTGTAGCTTTGAGATGAGTACTATTTCATTCATGAACTCTTCTTTGCCCTGCCCTGAGCTGCTAGAAAGCCGTTTTACAGCAATTTCTTTCCCGTCTTGTAGCTTTCCCTGAAACAGAGTGCACAAGGTCATCCCAAGAGGATAAAAAGATAATAGAAAAGAGCACAGAGGAAAACAATTAACTTACCTTGTAAACTGAACCAAATCCACCTTGGCCGAGTTTATTTGAAAGGCAGAAATTATTGGTAGCAGTTTCAATGGTATTCATCTCAAAGAAAGTTAGACCCGGGACATCTTGTAATTTCAGACCGTTCCTCCATGCATCTTGTGAGGCATCCTTTGGTATAATAGCTGGATTAGAGTTACGAGAATAGAAAGATAGATAGTAAAGTCATCAATGTGTTACCATAGCAAGCAAATGTAGAGGCAAGCAAGAAGATTGTTAGAAAGAGAGAGTTACCGTTATGTTTCACTTTGTATCTACAGAAACAAAACACAGCAGAACCCAATATTACAAAGAAAGAAAGGCTAATAGCAATGGCAACAATGGTTTTCTTGCGATTATTTCCACCTGACATATAATTAATAAAATAAAATAAGCAATATTATACACGAAAAGAATAGTATCAAAGAAGTTACGTTTTAGTTCCGAGTGTGCAAGACGAATGGAAATAAGTTCTCCTCCCCTAGAAAACTGCATTACGTCCATCAGTTCTTGATTCCATATTAAGCACCCAATGCCACGAATATAAGAAAATGCCAAGCAAGTACAGTTGTGGAGGCAACTTCGGTAGCAGTCATCAGCATCCACAGAGCTTCCAAATGTGTAAATGTCTGGCGGCTTTATGTTGGAAACAGGATGGAAGACGTTTGCAACTTTGCTAGTAGAGTTTCCTTGACAATCTAGTTCAGTACGTCTTACACAACCATCACTCCAGTTTCCTCTTTTCCATTCCTCAGGGAACTTTGGTACAAACCCTTTGAAGCATTCACACTTTGGAGATGCTGACATTATGCACAGCCCAAAAGGTCCACACACACCGTAAACTGAAAGTTTGATAAATCTCAATCCTCTACATCGTTGAATAGAGGGCATATTTATGCCTGTTACAGTTTGAGAAGATCCCTAACATGAGGGAGAGAATAATGGGAACAAAGATGTACAGAGAAGACTATTTCAAATAATAAGAATATGGGTATATTCTTTCACCCTCCCGCAGTAAGATCGTTGGCGCAGCGGACGGTCAGACTGGTTCGAAAGTCGTTGAAGAGTGTAGTCGGTAGACCCTTAGTAAAAATATCTGCATACTGGAAAGAAGAAGGTACATGAATCACTTTGACCTGTCCTAACGCGACTTTTTCTCTCACAAAGTGAAGGTCAATCTCGATGTGTTTAGTGCGTTGATGTTTGACCGGGTTTGTTGATAAGTAAACGGAGCTGATGTTGTCGCAGAATACCAATGTAGCTGTCTGCAGAGGAGAATGGAGTTCAAGCAGAAGATTCCGTAGAAAGCAAGTCTCAGCAACCGCATTGGCTATGCCCTTATATTCAGCCTCCGCGCTCGATCTTGAGACCGTTTGCTGACGTTTCGAAGACCAAGATATTAAGTTATCGCCAAGATAAACTGCATAACCAGATGTTGATCGCCGTGTGTCGGGGCATCCAGCCCAATCAGCGTCGGAGTATGCCGTTAGAGTGTTTAGAGATGACTTGAATATCTGGAGGCCGTGAGACTTGGTTCCTTGAATATATCGAATGATTCGACGAAGAGCTTGCATGTGTTGAACTCGAGGATCATGCATGAACAAACATATCTGCTGAACGGCGTAAGTTATGTCCGGTCGTGTGAAGGTGAGATATTGAAGGGCACCAGCAAGGCTTCTATACTCGGTGGGATGTTGAAGACGTTCGCCACAGTCAGCCGATAACTTGGAGTTCACGTCAACAGGCGTGGACACCGGTTTGCATTCAGACATGCCTGCGCGAGTGATAATGTCATTTGCGTACTGCTGTTGCGAGAGCAAGACACCGAGTTTGTTGTATTCCACTTTGACACCGAGGAAGTAACTGAGACGTCCCATGTCCGTGATCGGAAATTCGTGCTTGAGCTGTGTGATGATACCTGCAACCAAATCTCGAGATGACCCTGTAAGAACTATATCGTCGACATAGAGAAGCAGGTAGGCGATGTTATGTCCAGCCCGATAGACAAACAGGGACGGGTCACATTTGCTAGAAATAAAGCCAAGTCGAGTGAGGTATGAAGCGAACCGAGCATTCCAGGCGCGGGGGGCTTGTTTCAACCCGTATAGCGCCTTGTTGAGCTTGCATACATGATGTGGTTTGGTCTTATCAACGAATCCCGGGGGCTGGTGCATGTAGATCGTTTCAGAGATAGTTCCATGGAGGAATGCGTTTTTGACGTCGAGTTGCCGCAAGTCCCAATCACGTGAGACAGCAATATTTAAGACGGTGCGGATTGTTGCTGGTTTTACAACTGGTGCAAATGTTTCGTCGTAGTCCACGCCGTGCTGTTGAGATTTTCCATTGGCAACCAAGCGAGCTTTGTGTCTTGTATGGACTCCATCTGCATCATGTTTATGCTTATACAACCACAAAGAGTTAATGATGTTAGTTCCATAAGGTCGAGGTACTAAACTCCAAGTCTTATTTTTAATTTGAGCATCGTACTCGTCTGTCATAGCTGGTTTCCAGTTCGGATCATCTAAAGCTTTTTGGTGGGTTGTAGGAATTCTAGACACAGAAGAAGTGTATAAGGAATAAATTTTCTTGGGCTTAAGAGCCCCTGTTTGACTTCGTGTTCTCATCCTTGTTGTCGGGAGAGACGGAGGGTCGTTGTGAGAGGTAGAAGTCGTAACAGGGGCAGGAGCAGAGACTGACACATTGTTTTGAGGAGCTTGAAGAATTTCCTGAAAAACAGCAGATGGTGAACCGGTTTCTAGAAAGTCAAACCGCTGAGGATTAAGAGATTGTGTTTCAGCTTTTGGAAAGATGTTTTCATCAAAGACAACATGTCTAGACAAGATAATGCGATTTGTTTTTAAGTCTAGACATCTATATCCTCTATGATGAATGGGATATCCCAGAAACAAGCATGGTGTGGATCTAGCTGAGAGTTTGTTTGCGGTGGAAGTATTTATATTCGGGAAACAAAGGCAGCCGAATACTTTGAGGTGTGAGTAGGTAGGTGTTTGGTTGAATAAAATGGAGTGAGGTGTTTTGTTACCTATGGAAGAAGAAGGCAGGATATTGAGAACATGAGCTGCAACATGAAGAGCCTCCGCCCAGTAGGAAGGAGCTAGATGAGCTTGAAAAAGAAGAGTTCGTATGGCATTATTTAGAGTTCTGATCATCCTTTCCGATTTCCCATTTTGCTGAGAAGTGTGTGGGCATGAGAATCGGAAAGTAATGCCATTTTGGGCGAAGTAGTTTTGGAACAGAGTGTTGTCGTATTCACCACCATTGTCACATTGAAAATTGACGATGTTCGAGTTGAATTGGTTCTTGACATAAGCAGAGAAGTGAAGAAATTTTGAGAAAACATCACTTTTCCTGCGAATAGGATAAACCCATAGATAATGTGAGAAATCATCAAGAAAAAGAACATAAAAACGACAACCACTGATGCTTGGGACCGGTGAAGTCCAAACATCAGAGTGTATAATCTGAAAAGCTTTATTGCTATGAGTTGTTGATTTCTGAAACGGAAGTTTTAGGTGTTTCCCAATTTGACAAGCCTTGCAGCAGTGAAGCAAGTTTTCTTTATTACAAGAGATAAAACCAGAGGAAATAAGAGAATTAAGAGCATTGTTGTTCGTATGAACCAGACGCTTATGCCAAGTAGAAGGAGAATCGGTGGTAATAGCCGCAAGTGCCGAAGGACTTCTGATAGTGGGAGGCACTGGGTATAAATCACATGTACTGTCACTGCGGAGAAGAATTTTCCGAGTTTCCAGGTCCTTCACAGAGAAACCAGAGGGGTCAAATTCAACCGAACACCAATTATCAGTGGTGAAACGACGGACAGAGACAAGATTTTTAACAATGTTAGGAGCAACAAGAACATTTTTTAAATGTAAAGATCGAGTCTGAGTTGGAATAAAGGAATGACCTGTAGATGACACAGGTATAGAAGAACCGTTGCCAACTGTAACATACTTTCCGGTGTTCGAATTAAAAACAGAATGAAGTATACCTGACGTGGAAGCCAAGTGAGCTGTTGCGCCGGTGTCCATGAACCAACCATTGTGAGATGGATCGTTTAGCGACATTGTATTGAACGCATCAGCAAAGTCTTTTGTTGGGACCATATTTGTGTCCGCTAAGTGTGCCTGTGCTGGTGCAGTAGGCTGAGTTGGGACCGCATAAGGACGAGGAGGAAAAGGAAGTTGTGGAAACTGCCATGGAGTAGGAGACACTTGAGGTGGTTGCTGCCAGTTGGCATAAGAACCATACCAGAAAGGAGGAGAAGGCCAATTGTTGTATGGAGGACGTTGATGAGAGTTGTTGTTGTTATATCGTCCTCTGTTTCTATTACCTCGTCTATTACCGCGATTAGAGTTATTGCGGGGGCCATTGAATTGTTGTTGCGTTGAGGTAGATGGAGTTGTGGCCAAGAGCACCGAAGTGGAGGAGGCATGGTCTTTGTGAGAAGCAGATACCTTATGTGTTTTCTTCAGGCGAGATTCCTCCATTTCGAGCATGTTCTTTGCGTCCTCAAAGGAAGGAAAAGGTTTTTGATGTTTGATTACATTAAGAACATAATCAAACTTGTCACTGAGACCATTCAACATGTACATAACCAGTGTCTTGTCTGAGACGGGAGCATCAAGGTTAGACAGTAGATCGGCGAGTGACTTGAGTTGTTGACAGTAGTCGTGGATAGACAGATCTCCAATCTCCTTGTTGCGTAAGTCATTATCCAGTTGCATGACGCGAGCTTCTTTATTGTTTCGAAACTGATTCTCAATCCGTGTCCAGACATCATGAGCAGTACCACCTTTCTTGAATGTGGATTTGAACAGAGGCTGGGCGAGGGTGCCATACAGCCATAGCTTCACAATTGCGTCCTTTTTGTTCCAAGCGGCATCATCGTTATTTGTTGGTGTCGAAGTGCCGTCGAGATGACCGAGAACATCGAACGTGAGACAGTGCATTAGAAACAACTCTCTCCACGCATCGTAGTTGCATTCATCAAGGTCCAGAATCAGAGGTATGTGAGATTTAATGTTTGTTACACCGTAAGCTCTCTCAGTCGAGGTGTTTGAGGCAGCCATCGAGACAGTAGAAGAGCAAAAGGTGAACAAAGAAAAAGAGAAAAAGATCAGAGAGAAGGCTCTGATACCATGAAAGTTTGATAAATCTCAATCCTCTACATCGTTGAATAGAGGGCCTATTTATGCCTGTTACAGTTTGAGAAGATCCCTAACATGAGGGAGAGAATAATGGGAACAAAGATGTACAGAGAAGACTATTTCAAATAATAAGAATATGGGTATATTCTTTCATAAACATCGCATGGATTAGCTGGAGCCTGATAGCTTACTTCCCATTCTGCCCCAATAGTCCGAAACCTCTTCAGAGTGCCCTCTGATGTTAGTAGTAGACGTGAAAGCTTTGAGCTTCTATCTACATAAGTGAAAGACCCTGACCCGTTTGCATCCTGCTGAAAGCTAAATGGACTTGCTAATGTTTCATCCATTAGTGGTATCCCGGAGAACCTTGTTTTAGCCCATGGACCTGTTCTATAATAAGGCGTCGAGCCTCTCATAGTAAACAGCTGTGATGGCACTTGGGGTGTAATCTGAGCCACAAAGTCACCAGGAGATGGGTCAGTGTGACTTTTCCAAGAGGTCAACACCCGCTTCTCACCGGTGGCCAGGCTATACGTCAAGGGTGAGAAAGGGAGCAGAGTATCACCAAGATTCTCAAAGCTTTCCCATAGCGTTCTTCCCGAAACATTGTCTGTGACAATAAGATTTCCTTCGTCTGAAAGCTCTGCACGAGACCCGTTAGAAGCAGAAAATTCTCTGGTGGACCAAACAACGCCATGTTTTCCATCTAATAATTGAAGGCTTCCATTGCTGTTGATAGCTAGGTGTGCCTTGGAGTTTGTAACAAGCTTTTCTCTGTTGGCCACCCATACAACCACCCGCGGAGTGGTATCCTTGAACCAGATTCCGACATACTGATTTTGGGAGTTATTAGGACTGAAGAATCCCAATTCGTATATCTCATTAGAGGAGCTGAGTGTTTGTCCTATTGACAAGGGACTCTCTGTCGTTATCCCTGCAAAGCTAAAACTTAAAAACATGGTAAACAAGAGCAAAGAAGCAAAGAACACACTCCTCTTCTTCTCCATGTGCTTCCAAAAACTAAGTTCTTCCGATTAGTTTAAGAAGCGAACATATAACAAGAGCAAGAAAGGCTAAGTACAGAAAAGGGCAGAAAATTGTGAGATATAAACAATGTTGACCAAAAGTTTTAAGAACTTATTTAATAAATCAAAACCTAGTAGATCAATACTCACGTAATTGCCAAGAAGAATTTGCCTTTTATCAAACCAATCACGCAATATTTTCATGTGCATGTCTTTACTAGCTTGTTGGGACACGAACCAATGAAAGATAGGCACCCATACCCTGTATCAATGGAAATATGAGAATTTTCAGTTTGATATACAGTCCAATATTTGACCTTTTAAACCATGCATTGATTCACCTCAGAATAAAAATATCATGTTGTTTCCATGTTCATATTGAAAGATAAGCATCTACACTCTGCATCAATTGAACAATTCAATATATTAGTCAATCAAACCTTTCTTAGTGGTTTCTGAAATACTTTTCAACCCTTAGAGCAGATAGATTGGGGAGATGAGGAAGGTTGTCTCCTCGTTCTTATATTATTCAACAGTTAAAGTTAAAAGTAAATGAGAGAAAAAAACAATAATATCTCAAAACAGATTTTTTCAGAAACTGTGTACAAGCTCTGGTTTCCTTTTTCTTATTCAATTAAACTTTAATAACTTACTAAAATTACAATAAAATAACTTAAGAGCTCGATACTCAAATTCACATACTGACCAATGGTCATGCTCTTACAAGTTACAACACACTTTGAAATAACAAAACAAAGTATAAGAAGAAACGTGAAGATCTGAGTGTTGTTCTTATCTTCTCTCTTCTTGCCTCAAATTCTACTTGCTCGACCAACCAGACAACCTATAATTTATCCATCGAGATTCAGGGTACATAGACACGGAGGATGAAAAGAAGGATTTCGCCGAAAAATACTCACCAACCTCACATTCCAAAGAAAAAACTTAGAAACAAAATTATGGATAAGAAAGACGCCACAACAAGTCCAGAAGAGACATACACTGTACCAATGAGGCAAGTGATCGGGATAAAAGCAGATGTAGGAGCTCTAGGAAGTCGAACAGACATGATTCAAGGTCAAGTAACTGGAGTAGAGGTGAGCACCGGAGTGATAGCACAAAGAATTATTGAGAGTTCCACAAGGCCTATGGGGATTCCACCGAAGGATGCCATGGGCTCCGTGTTCACCTCTTCTCTAAGTACAAAGAAGAAGACCTATCTCAGCATAACGATTCCCCAGCGAGGAGCCACCACTATACCAACCCACCAAAGCGAGGCCGAGAAGCAAAGAGCTCCAACATCTTCAGACACAATGGACTTAGACTAGCCGCACAATGATACATTGGTAATGGAGGTTATGCTTAATGATTATGTTAAATTCAAGTTTACGATGGACTTCCAACTTAAAATCAATTGGCTATAAGGGAATTGACCCTAACCTTTTATATATTATTTAATGTCCCATTGAATTTCCGATGTGGAATACTTATCCTTAATATCTCTCGTCGAAATGATAGCTCTTATCGGTCAAATTTTTTGGAACTTTAAGACATTTATACTCGGTCGAGTGAGTCAAGTATGATAGTTATACCCAGTCAGAAGGTTAAGTAGGACCTCTATACCCGGTCAGATATGGTTATATTAATTAGGAGTTTAGAGTACTTAAGATTTGGACTCTGATACCATGTTAACTTCAGGTTTATTACGAACTACCAACTTAAAACCAATATAACCAACGCGTTGATTGATACTGGAAGTTCAGTTAACATTATCTACACGGACGCACTAGACATAATGGATCTCCCGACCTCAAATCAAACAGCCTTTTCATGGTCTCTAACAGTTCAATAACAGATGCGGAAGGGAAGGTCCAGCTCCCAACCTGCATTGATGGAGTTACGACAGACACAAAGTTCACAATTATAGACTCTCTCAATATTCATGAGGCCATCCTCGATATTCCTTGGATTCACGCCATGCAAACTGTTCCTTCCACATATTACTAGTGCGTCGAATTCTGACGGCTAAATAAGTAATAACAATACAAGGGACCCAACGAACATCTAAGATATTCCACGTGAAGGAGAACAAACTTTGACGGGCTGCCAAATGGCAGCTACAGATCCATGTTGGCCAGCAATGCAAAGGAAAAGACAAGGATATGGAGCATGACGAACCCCATCTTACCGACATACAACAGGTATGCATAGATCCAATAAACCCTGATCATTACGTAGGAATCAGTACAAAATTATAAAAAATAGTATTGGTAAAGAGTTAATCGTCTTCCTTAGAGACAACAAACACACTTTCACATTATTTCATAATAAAGAAAACAAAACGATGTCATTTTTTTATTTTTCGCGTTTCAAAGCCAATACACAGTCAAGTCACTGAATTAAAATCAACGTTAGTCCATGTATGTAAAATCTATTTTTAGAGTTAAAGTATGAAATTCAAATACATAGTGACGTGAAGTATATTTTAGCATATGTGATGAGTGTATGTTCCGCGAAGAAGTGTTGGTCATAATTGGTCGTTTTCAGTTAAAGGGCCCCTTGCCAAATCTATTACAGTTACAGTTCAGTTAAAAAGAATAAAACAAGAGTATAAAAGGAAATGTAAGGAGACAAACCGCCATTAGAGCTAAGCTTGTAAGCTTTTGAGAGATATCAAAGCATTCAAAGCCAAAACACATCAAACATTATTTTATTCATTTCGAATATTTTCAAACAAGATGTGTAACTGCAGAACTTGTCAACGTTTCTTAACGCCCAAGAATTACAGAATCAGTTATCTCACTGACTGTGGTCAAACCCACAGACATGAATTCTTTGTTTCTCATCTAAGCTACAAATGAGGGTTGTTTTGGTGACTGAAGATCTGATGTTGTAGTGAGCATAGACAGTAACTCAAATGTGTTGGGTCCGTTGGCAGGTTGGTGTTGAACACAGGGCAAACCAATCTGAACACATCTCTCAACTTCTAACGGGCGACATGAGTAAGCAACGCTTTGGTCCAAGAGATCAATTCCTCCATTTTCAGCCCAAGTTTCCTATGCCTGTTGTTTATGAAAGTTTAAGGGCAGCCGAATAAAGGAACACTCACGAGATTTCAAGAACACTTTTCTTATATATTAAAAATAGATTAAACAATCTTCCTAGATCTGTTTAATTTGATTTACTCTCAGTCACACGCGACTAGAGACGGACCAATTTCTAATCTCTCAAACACAACGATCGAGCTACACACCACAGTTGCTCATCGTTTTGCTAAAACAAGAACACCTCTTTTGCTCAACCTGTTTCTCCAAAATAAAACGTGTAACCTAAATCTACCCCAGTAAATCTAGTTATATATGCTTACACATAATATTCTATTTCCTAATGTTGTGCTAATCCCAAATCTTCTTTGACTTCATCCCAAAGTAGCATATTAGGATTAAAGATTCTCTGACACGTCATCATCCATAACTAACTCGAAATGATATGTTACACATTGATCAACATGTGTAGCACTTCCACGGTCCCTCAAACAGCAAAGTTGGTGTGTTACCCACCGATCAGAATGTGTGACACACTCCAAATTCTTCATGAACAACCAGTTGGTTTTTCCTGAGCTTACATTCTCCCCCCTTTTTATCTGAATGTGACAATCTAATCTTCCTGCGATTTTGACACAAAGTACAAGTAATCCCAACCAGACATATGACCAATCATCACATTGATATGAGAAAGAACCATCGTTAAAAATCCTTAAGGAAAAACAAGTCTTGAGAACAAGTTTCAAAGATACACAACCATCAGTACTAAGGATTCAAACTCGAACTCATAAATAAATAAAAAAAAAACAGAATAAAATTTTCAAACAAGCGTTCGTCAGTCTCCTCCTGGTGTGCGGCGTGCACATATTCTCCCCCTGATTAGATGCACATTAAGATAAAAAACTCATGAGACAAACCAAATCCTAAGACATAATGAAGGAAACACTTAAGCTTACTCCTTAGGCGAATACGAATTGCCTTAAGACTAGCAATGGCTCTGTCGATATACTCTTCAAGGCTCGGAGCACTCGATTCAATACCAGATCCTCGACCAGCCTTCACGTCCTTAACCACAGCTTTCGGAAAACCCGTGAATTCCACATCACACTCATGAGAAGGAATAACTCGTTGGAACTCTAGGATTTGTTGAATCAGAGTCGGAAAGATAATCTTGCGTAACTTATCAATATCGGTGCTTTGGGACATAACCATGATCTGGTTGTAGACTATCTACCCAAAGTGAAAACCACGATGATGATAGATCATGTATAGAAAGCTGAGACGATCCTGAGTCATCTTGGTGTAATTTGTATTAGGAATCCAGTTTGAGCACACAAGCTTATAAAGCACCTGATTGAGTTTAGTCAGATACTTGGAACTCATGTCCTCCCACCGATGAATACGACCATCAGTAAGGAAGGTACAAACTTGATCAATATTCTCAGCAAGATAGTCAGGATCCTCTTCAAACCAGGAATGCAGTACATGTCATTAATCAAACTCGGAGAGAACTCCACCATAGATCCTCTAACAAACACATCAACCCCACCATCTCTTTCTTCATAGTCTTGTAGATTTGCCACAAATTCCCTCACCACAGCCGGTTGATACGAATCAGAGTCAATGACGATGTACATTAATCCAGCATCAACCACAACCTTCTTGACATCAAACAAATTCTCAACTGTGAGAGGAAGGCTCTATTGGTTAACAAACTTATGGGGAAACAACTTCTTGTAACTCTTAGTGGCATGAGAAGTGATGAACCAGCTTGTCATGGGATCCCTTTTTGAACGAAGGAGATCGGGATTCGCAAGGAATCGAGCCTGAAACGCTGCTCAACTGGCCGCATACCGGGGTTCCTTGGGAAGGAAATTTTCCGCCTCTTCATGAGCTGAGTTGGAGAGAGATTCAACATCCGGAGAAGACAGTACCGATGGAGGAGCATATGTCGAGGTTGAGTTCAGTTTCCGCGAACGCTTGCATGATCTGGGCGGAGCAGACGACATAGATGGAGGAGTATCAGAGACTTTGGCTACTTGCTCAGATTTTTTCAACCGAGCACTTCTTCGAGAGGATTGCATGTTGGATTTGTGAAGAGCAAACAAGTCGGCCAAGAAGATGGATCGACTATTCTCTCCCTTTTATTTGAAACTACCTCAAAAGAAAAAACTCAAATGGACCATTAGTACCATAAGACAATAGGCCCAATTGACCCACTTCACACAAAAGATAATGTGAGTGTTTTGTAAAGTTTGTAGCATTAATATTCAACATGATGATGAGACCAAATGTGAGACAACACTTATGTACATGATGAGATCTGGAGAGACCAGCAGAACCACAATTAAGAACAAAATATATACTGAAAAGCATTAGTACAGATAATTGGCGTATTGAGGGAACTTCTTTGATGCCTTTTCTCCAAGAGAATAGTCAAAAGAAATACTTTTACCCCCACACAGTTTGCCAAAAATTTAATATATTTACAAAAATCAATGAATCAACCCAAACCTGTAGCTATTTCTCAGCCGAGTAGATGTCACAGAAAAGATCTTCCTAGAGTAATTGCACTACCCCCACTCTATCATTACACTCACCTGTATGGTCTAGAAACACATTCTAGGTGTATTGTGAAACCATCACTGCAACTCGATGTTTTTTTTTATCTCAACCAATTCTCTCACAAAGTGATGTCGAATATACACATGTTTGGTGCGTGAGTGCTGAACATGATTGTTAGAAAGATTTATAGCACTCATATTATCACAATGAACTAGCATGGTGTTAGAGATGATACCATAGCCCACAAGCATCTGACGCATCCACAGTAGTTGTGTGCAACAGCTTCTCAAAGCTATGTACTCGACTAGAAGTTGATAATGAAACACAATTATGTTTCTTGCTGTGCCAGACCACCAGTTGTTTCCAAGACCAGCCTAGTCGGCATCGCAGAATCCTGCAAGGTTCACATTAGTTTTAAACGTATAATGAAGACCGAAGTCAAGTGTACCTTTCACATATTTGATTATGCGTTTGACAACATTGAGATGTGATTCTTTTGGATTCGCCTGATAGCTAGCGCATATTCCCACACTCAAACACAGATCTGGACAACTTGCAGTGATGTACAAGAGACTGCCGATCATTGCACGATACAACTTTTTATCTACTGCTTTTCTTTCATCATCCCTGGAAAGCTTGGTTGTGGTGCTCATAGGAGTTTTTGTTGTCTTGCTAGTTTTCATTCCAAACCACTTTACAAGGTTTTTAGCGTATGTGCTCTATGAGACAGTGATTCCATCCGCTAATTGCCTGATTTGAAGTCCAAGAAAGTAACTAAGCTCACCAACCATGCTCATCTCAAACTCCCTTATCATGGTTCTAACAAAGTGGTTAAACATTCCTTGAGATGTTCTGCCAAAAATGATATCATCAACATACACTTGGATGATCAAAATGTCATTCCCTTTCTCTACAATGAATAGATTTTTGTCAACACCTCCTCGCTGAAAACCAGATTTAACAACGAACTCAGTCAGTCTCTCATACCAGGCTCGTGGAGCTTGTTTCAAAACATAGAGTGCTCTCTTGAGCTTGTACACATTATCAGGGCAGTGAGGATCTTCAAATCTTTTTAGGTTGTGTAACATAGACTTCTTCCTGTAGAACACCATTCAGAAAGACAATTTTGACATCCATTTGATATAGCTTAATTTGCAGATGGCAAGCTATTCCAAGTAGAAGTTTGATTGACTCAAGTTGAGAAACTGGCGAAAATGTCATCAAAGTCGATGCCTTCAATTTGGGAGTAGCCTTGAGCTACCAGTCTCGACTTATTTCTGACCACATTGCCTTCTTCATCGGTCTTGTTTTTGTAAATCCACTTAGTTCCCACAATGTTTACGTTCTTTGGTCTTGGAACTAGCTCCCATACTTGAAGACCATCAAATTACTCCATTTCCTCATGCATTGAGTCTATCTAGAACTCATTGTCTAAGGCTTCCTGAATTTTTTTTGGTTCAATCAGTGACACAAAACATTCCAGCTTATTCATCTCACCCGTGACGCATGCAAATTTGACTATTTCTTTAATGTTGATTTGTTTCTTTCGTGTGACTCTTTCATCAAATACTCCCACAATAACATCTGCAGAGGAATGATTTTTATGAACTCTTCTCTGATCAACTGCATCTTGTTTGTTTTCCTCTTCATTTTCTTCTTCAGATTCTTCTTTAATCGTGCCTCAACTGGTTATGTGCTGGAGGGTGTAATGCACTCAATGGTCTGTGTGACTCTTGCCTGATAAAATCCAACACCATCATCAAACACAACATTCACATTGTCTCCAATGAACTTAGTGCGTTGATTGTATACTCTGTAGGCTGAGCTATTTGTTGAGTATCCAAGAAACATTCCCACATCACTTTTGGATTCAAACTTCCCTAGATGCTCTTTATCATTAAGAATGTAGCATAAACATCTGAAATCATGCATGTGACTGAGATTAGGAGTCTTCCCTCTAGAGATATGATATGGAGTAGTCTTGGTCTTAGGTTTGACATACACTCGTTTATATAACATGCAGTGCTAATAACTTCTGCCCAGAACCTTGATGGTACATTATTACTGCTCAACATAGCCCTAGCCATCTCTTGCAGGGTCCTGTTTTTTCTTTCCACAACCACATTCTGTTGGGGTGTTCTTGGAGCAGCATACTGATGTCGAATCCCTTGACTCTGGCAGAACTAATCAAATTGTTCATTATGAAAATCACCGCCATGATTACTCTTGATTTCAATGATTCCACTTTTATCTTGTTTGAGTTGCAGAGCTAGAATTCTAAAGCTTTCAATGGCATCGGATTTATTATGCAAGAAGTCAATCCAAGTGAACCTAGAAAAATCATCCACCAAGACAAAAATGTATCTTTTTCCAGCAATACTTTCAGGAGATATAAGACCCATAAGGTCCATATGGACAAGTTCTAGGATTCGTTTGGTCCTGGTTTCACTGATCTGTTTGTGTTGAATCTTGATTTGTTTACCTTGGCAGCAACCACTACAGACTATTTCAGTTTATTTTTCCAAGTCTGGAACCCCTCTTTCCACAGAAAAGGCAACCATTTCTCTGAATTCTAACCACTCCTTTGTTCCAATTCACCATAAGTGGTTGTTTTCTTCACATTCCTTGTTCTTTGTTGTACTTGGTGTTCCTTTCACAAAGGTAATTTGATCCCCAATATATGTAGATGAGGATGCACCACCTAGATACCCCAAACCAATGTTTATTTTTGGAGACTGTCCGATGGCCAAGATATGGTCCAGATTCGCAGTACCCTTGTTGAGCATTATTAGTTTCTTATCCTTTTCAGACAGTTGACTCTCAAGTAGTTTGCTTATGTCCATCTCCTCGGCTAACAGCTCGCATAGTTCTTTAAATTTGATCTCAAATTTCTTCTGAATTTTGTTTTGTTCAGCCAAGTTCCTTTTAAGAGACAATAGCTCTATTTCAGATTCCAAGAGTTCCGAAATAACTGAGGTATTTGCAACCGGTTGTTCCAGTTCCAGAATGTTCACATGAGCTTTCAACATTGCTTTGTCTTTCAGAAGTTGTAGATTCTCAATACTCAGCTCTTCAACTTTGTCAAAGAGTGTCTTATATTCAATTTCAAGGTCTTGTTGTAGATCACCATCTTCTTCATCTCCAGTTACCATTTCCTCAACATCATCTTCATGTCCAACTAGTGCAACAAAGTTCAGAAGTAATTCACCACTGTTGCTGCCACTTTCTGATTCGGTGTCACTGAAACTCACCAAGGATTTGTCCCTTTTTAAGTTATTTGGGCACTCACTTCGAGTATATCCGAACCCTTTGCATTCAATGCATTTCAACTCCTTTCTTTTAGCCAGTGGACATTCATTCATAAAGTGTCCATATCCTTCGCATTCGTGATACTGAAGATCCTTCTTTCTCAAATTTTTAGAGGAATCTTGTCGTGTGGATTGTGAATTCAGCTGCATCATTCTTTCGAAAGCGTCCATTCGACCTATTTCCACCCTTCTCCATTCACTTTATTATTTTGTTGAAGTTTCGAGCCATCAACCCCAAGTTATCTTCGATTTTTGTAACTCGGTCATCACTTTTTGATTCAGCCGCAAACGCAATGCTCTTCTGAGTATTTGCCAATCGATCAGTTTTCTACAGATCATGAACTTTTAGAATACCTGATAGTTGATCAAACTTCATCTCATCAGTATTAACAGCAATGTCCAGAACAACTTTGTATGCTTCAAAGAGAGGTGGGAGACACCTCAGTAGTTTCTTTACCAAGTATTTTTCCTCATACTTCTTGCCAATTACTGATGCCTCACTAGCCAGTTCACTGATCTTGGATATGAACACATCAATTGGTTCATCATCTCCCATTCTTAGATTCTCGAATCTCGAAGCCAGGTGATCAATTCTAGTTCGTCGCACACTAGTATTTCCTTCAAAATGATTTATTAGAGTATCCCATGCCTCTTTGGCGGACTCATGGCCTTGAATGATCTTGAACTGATCCAAGTCGACTGCTGAGAAAATTGCAGTCAGTGCTTTGGAGTTGAATTTAGAGGCCGCCTTGTCTGAGTCAGTCCATCAGTCTTTAGGTTTTGGTGTCATTGTCTTATCCTCCATGAGCATGGTCGGAACAGACCATCCTTCCTCTACTGTAGCCCAAGCATCCTCATCAATTCTCTGATTATGTGTCGCATTCTTGCCTTCCAATGTCCAAAGTTCCCACCGTCTAGCATGATAGGCTTCTGAACAGTAACTAGTTCCTTCATCGTCTCCATGAAAACCACAGGATCTCAACCTGTTAGTAGTAGTGATACCACAAAGGTTTCTTGCTCTGATACCAAATGAAAGTTCAAGGGCAGCCGAATAAAAGAACACTCACGAGATTTCAAGAACACTTTTCTTATATATTAGAAATAACTTAAACAATCTTCCTATGTCTGTTTAATCTGATTTACTCTCAGTCACACGCGACTAGAGACATACCAATTTCTAATCTCTCAAACACAACGATCGAGCTACACACCACAATTGCTTACCGTTTGTTGGTTAGACAAGAACACATCTCTTGCTCAACCTGTTTCTCCAAAATAAAACGTGTAACCTAAATCTACCCCAGTAAATCTAATTATATATGTTTCCCCACAATATTCTATTTCCTTATATTGTGCTAATCCCAAATCTTCTTTGACTTCATCCCAAAGTAGTATCTTAGGATTAAAAATTCTCTGACACGTCATTATCCATAACTAACTCGAAATAATATGTTACACATTGATCAGCGTGTATAACACTTCCACGGTCCCTCGAACAGCAAATCTGGTGTGTTACCCACCGATCAGAATGTGTGACACACTCCAAAGTCTTCATGAACAACCAGTTGGTTTTTCCTGAGCTTAAAGTTTTGTTTCAGATCTTGAGAACATAAGAATATGAAAACCTAAATTCTTACTTATAGTTTAACTTACATATGTAAGAAGGTTTTTGCATTCTTCGCCATAACCAAATCTTGAGATCTTCTCACCATTAATGATTTCTAACAACAGAACTACGAAGCTGTAGATATAGATTTTTTTAGAGAACATAACTGTCCATGCGTACTCAGGAGCCATATATCCTCTATTCAAACAGCAAACAGTTTCCCCTAAGTTTTCGCATATGATTATGAATCATGTTTTTGAAAATAGATTCTTACACAGTTCCTGCAACCCTGTGAGTATATTCTTCATGTTCGGTTTCCTGATACATCCGAGCCAATACAAAATCGGATATTTTTGGGTTCATCTTCTCATCCATAAGAATATTGCTATCCTTCAGGTCTCGGTGAATGATCTTGAGGCTTGACTCTCGGTGGAGATAGAGAAGTCCACGTGCAATACCTTGGATGATATTGAATCTCTTTGGCCGATCTATCTCAAGCCGTTTTCTTGAATCTGAGCACTAGTACAGTGTAAACCCTATAAGACAAAGACAAAACTTCTAGTACGAAAATAATGAGGCAAGAAGAGACCTACCGAAGATAAAAGTATCAAGGCTTTTGTTCAGCAAAAACTCATAAATTAATAGTCTCTCTTCACCTTTAATGCAACATCCCAAAATCTGAACTAAATTTATGTGTTGAAGTTTTGAGATGAGTACTATTTCATTATTGAACTCCTCTTTTCTCTGCCCTGAGTTCCTAGAAAGCCGTTTTATTGCAATTTCTTTCCCATCTTGTAGCTTTCCTGAAACAGATTGCACAAGGTCGTCATCTCGAGAAAATAAATAGAGAATACAAAAGAGCAAAGAGGACAAAGACTGATTTATACAGATTTAACCCGATCTATGTTTCAGGAGTCGATTTAACTCCTACGGCGAGTTGCCTTTCTTGATCTATCAGTCGATTTGATTCGATCTTGAAACACCATTCTTTATCTATCAACCGGTTCAGATTCATGAGCTGACTCCCACGCTTTGAACTTCGGTAAACTCTTTCTTTTATTTACCCTCTTTGCATGTCTCTGGTTTACTCAGATCTGACCTTTTCTGGTTGTCAGGAGTTGGGGACGAGTATTACATGATCCAATCTTGAACCTGCAACCCGATCATAAAACCGATTTACACAGAAGACTATCGACATGCTTCCTCCTACTTCAGATAAGTTTCCGATTTTAAGAAACAAATAAACTCCTCCCCTGTTTGTTTGAGTAAGTTACTCAAGCTTGTTTCTTGCAGCTTGTTTACTGACGAAACGCATCTGAGGATATCCATTACTCCACCTGAACCAAGTACACTCTTGATTCTTATTATGCTTCAGGTAATTACTTCCTCAGGTGTTCCTTGTTGGCTTTTGATTTCTCGAATGGACACTAATCATGTTTTATTGTTTGTGTTCTTTTGCAAGGATAATACAAGTCAACTTGAATCACCTGGAGCTTTTTCCTCTATTTTCAGTGGACGTTCAAAATCTCACAGCACAGCTGGAACTTCTGACCAGGTACCGTTTTCGTAAGAAAATCCGCAGGGTTGACATTAGTGTGTATTTTGCTTAGGTTAATCTCACCCGCTGCTACTAGGTCTCAAAATGAAATGGAACTTGGTATCTATGTGTTTAGTCCTTTTATGATGAACCGGATTCCTTGCTAGAGCTAGTGCACTATGTGAATCGCAATTGAATTTAATATTTTCCTGCTTGAAACCCAACTCTAAACATAGACCTTTTAGCCAAATTGCTTCTTTAGCTGCTTCGTTGATTGCCATGTATTCCGCCTCTGTAGTAGATAATGCAACAACTGATTGTAAACATGATTTCCATGAGATAGTATTCTCACCAATCTGAAATACATAACCTGTCACTGAACGTCTGCTGTCTATATTTGTAGCATAGTCTGAGTCTGAAAAACTTTCTAGTTTGAATGTATAATGTTTCATGAATGTAAGATTTGAAGTTACTGCCCCCTTTAGATACCTTAGGACCCACTTCAGTGCTTACCAGTGGTCCCTTCCTGGTTTACTCATGAAGCGACTAATATATCCTACTGCAAATTCTAGGTCAGGTCTTGAACCGACAATAGCGTACAATAGGCTTCCCACGGCACTGGCATAAGGAATCCTTTCCATATGCAGTGCTTCTTCTTTCCATTCATGTTCAGTTAGACTTTTTAACTTAAACTGTGATGTCGTAGGAGTAACCACAGCTTTAGCTTCCGCGATTCCAAATGTTCTTAAGACCTTTTCCATGTATTTACCTTGGGATAGGATTCATGTTCCTTTCTCTCTGTCCCTGATTATATCCATATCCAATATTCGAGAAGCCTTTCCCATATCTTTCATCTCAAACTCAATGTTAAGCTTCTCCTTTAGATCCCTGATCACTTTCTTGTTCTCTGATGCAATTAACATGTCATCAATGTATAAGAGTAGATAGATGGCTTCACTAGTTTGGATATCCCTCATGTAGACACAAGGTTCCTTACTGATTCGTTCGAATAGTTGATCCTTCATGAAAGTTTCGAATCGTTGGTTACATCTCCTTGGAGACTGTTTCAAACCATACAAAGATTTTCTTAATAAGCATACTTTATTCTTTGTCCCTGGTTTTATGAAACCTTCAGGTTGAGTCATGAAAAATCTTTCCTCTAAACTTCCATGTAAGAAAGCTGTCTTAACATCCATTTGTTCCAGTTCGTAGTCTAGGTCTACCACAACTGATAACATAAGTCTTATAGAGACATGTTTTACAACTGGAGAGAAATCTCGTTATACTCATTTCCTTATGTTTGAGAATACCCTTTAGCTACTAGTCTTTCTTTATAACTCTCATCTTCAACCCCTGGGATTCCCGATTTCAAATTAAAGATCCACCGGCATCCAATAAGTTTTGCATTTGGTGGTTTATCGATGAGATCCCATGTTCGATTCTTTCTGTGAGACTCCATGTCTTCCTCTGCTGCCATTTTCCACTTCTTCTTTTCTCTGCTTTTCATAGCATCCGAATAGGATTTAAGTTCATCTATCTCCAAGTCCTCAATAACATTTAGCGCGTAAGCTACAAAATTTCCATCTTCATATCGAGATGGTGGTCTCACGTTCCTTCGCCTTTCACTATCTCGTGCAAGCATATACGTTTTAAGCAAGTTTCCAGTGTTATCACTCTCAATGTCGGGATCATGTTCTTGATCAATCGAGTTACTCAAACTTTCTGTTGATGATTCTTCTCCACCTTGATCATGTGTGCCCTCGGAATCTGAAGAGTGAGAAGGTCCCTTGATCAAATCATCACTGAAAGATAGTCTTTCCTTTCACGTTGGTCTTCATTAGCGCTCTTAGTATTGTTGTCTTCCTTACCCACAGTATCTTTGTATAGTTCTTCCTCATTAAAGACCACATTTCTGCTTGTTTTGCATAGTCCTTCTTGAGGTATCCAAAGTCTATACCCTGTAGTTCCCGTAGGATATCCCATGAAAACTCCTTTAAGAGCTCTAGGTCCTGTTTTTTCTTCAGTTATGTGAACAAATGCAGAACAACCGAACGTCCTAAGATGTCCCAACTCTGGTTTAGTCCCAGACCATACTTCTTCTAGTAATTTAAAACCTAACTAGAATTTGGTGATCGATTGATCAAATAGATAGTCGTAGAAGCTGCCTCTTCCCAGAAAATTTGATCTAAACCAGACTCGGTTAGCATACATCTCACCTTATCCATTATAGTTCGGTTCATTCTCTCCAACACCCCATTTTGGTGTGGGGGGGGGGGGGGAGGGGGGGTATAAGTGCAAGTCCTATTCCTTTTAATCCCCTCTTGTTTACAGTAATCCTCAAATTGTTTGTTGCAGAATTCCAAACCATTATCATTCCTTAAGCATTTGATTTTCCTTTCGGTTTTGGTTTCAACTTCGGTCTTCCATTCCCTGAATTTAGAAAAAAACTCATCTTTAGTCTTTAAGAAGTAAATCCAGACTTTATTTGAGAAGTCATCAATGAAAGTCACAAAATATTTGCTTCTAGCAAGACTGTCTGGTGTAGAAGGAGACCCCCAGAGATCCAAGTGAACATAGTCTAATATTCCTTTAGTCACGTGTTTCGCTTTAGGGAAACTTTGCTTATGTGGCTTCCCAATTATACAGTGTTCACAGAAATCTAAATCCTTAACCTCCTTGTCAGTGATATATCCATTCTTGACAAGTTTAGACATATTCTTAAGACTCATATGACCGAGGCGTGAGTGGTAAACATTAGTCATATTCCTTTCAACTCTTATAAGATTAGCCTCTCCTTTCAATACGGTTCCTTGAAGATAGTATAGACCTTGATGATATTTTCCTGATATAACCGGTTTATCATCCTTATAGAAGTTGATCATAAGATCCTTTCCTTCGTATCAACATCCTGCAGTTTCCAGCATCCCATAAGAAATCAAATTTCTGCTCATACCTGGCATATACCTAACTCCTTTTAGGATTACCGTAGACCCATCCATATTTAGAATTCTTATTTTCCCAATTCCTTGGATGTTACTGTGAGTGTTATTTTCCATTAGTACTTTGCCTCCCTTGAATTCTTCCAAATCAAATAAGAAGCTCTTATCAGGGGTGATGTGAAACGAGAAGCCTGAATCCATTACCCATTCTTCTTTAGTGTCTAAGGTACTAACCGTTAAGATCAGGGGTTCTTTTGATTCAGCTGCTGCTACATTGGCGGAGTCTTGAGGTTTAAATGGTCTTCTATCAGGGTAATCACGCTTCCAATGACCCTCCTTACCGCATATGAAACATCCCTTAGTGTTTTTATTGTTTCTGGGTCGTGACTTAGACCTTCCAAAACGACTCTTGGACCTTCCTTTGTAGGTTTTCCCATTGTTCTTATCTGGTCGTCGGTCTGATCTTCCTCTTTTGACCATTAGACCTTCTCCACCTGACCTTGTAAACCTACCTCTCTCTATCAGCTCCCTTTCCTTAGACCTTGCAGCTCCAGTAACCTCATTTAGGCTTAGCGTGTCTCTCCGATACTTGAGTTGATCACACTTGCTTAGCAAAGAACCTATCAATAGTATTGCCTGGACTTCCTCTAAAACTTCCACTTGAAAATTTCTCAAATCTGCTACTAGTTTCAGAAAGTCGCCCACGTTCTTATCAATAGTCTTAGATTCAGTCATCTTGAAAGTATAGAACGTGAGTTGTAGATATATCCGATTAGGCAACAAGGTCTTTGTGTATAGTTTGTCTAAGGTACTCCACATTGCAGCAGCAGTTTCATAATGTTTAATCTTCCTTAAGACCTTGTTCCCCACATTTAGCACAATCAGGTCCTTTGCTTTATCTGACTTCTCGAATTTAACTGGATCCATAACTGGTGTTGATTCAACAATTCCAGCTAGCCCCTTACCAGTATCTTTTATAGTAGACTCGGGTTCATTTGGTGTTTGACTCATCCTTTAATAACTTTTCATCCGTAAGGATGGACTTTAAGCCAAGTAATCCAAAGTGAGCTAGCATGCGCACCTCCCATTGGGAAAAATCCCCCGTACCATCAAACTGATCCACTTCAATGCGAGTGTTAGACATCGCTTATTAATCAGATGATAACTCTCTCTATCTCTCTCCTAAGCAACCTTAAGAACTTGGAAGCTCTGATACCACTTGTAGAGATTAAAATTAGGTTAACTAAGGAATCAAGTAACGTTTGACCTAGAACTAAATAGTTGAATGTAACAACACAAGCACTTTAACGAGTTCCCGGGCCTCTAACCGGTACATCTCGTGAGAGATCTTGAGCTCCCAAAATCCACTAGATCAAAAGAGACTCTATCAACACAAAATTAGCGTGCTAGATAGTTTGTTTACAAAGAACCAAATACTCCAAGTTAGAGTATACAACAAAGCCCTTAGATAAAATATACTTAGGCCTAAGCTATTTATCTCGTATTGTTGTCTTCCTCCTCTTCCTTACCAATTGATTAATCTGATTCTTGTTGTTGTAAACCCTTATGTGTATTTTTTCCTTATCTTACCCTAATCACACATTAACAACCCTTTATATGTGTGTGTTGAGGTAAAACTACTTGAGTGGGCCTGGTATGCGTTTTGGTCCAGGAGGATGTATTGCTAATTTTACTGGCCCATCAGTATGCTTATCTGAGCCCAAACTCATCAGCCATGTTTACCATTAAATAACAGAAGGCTTCCGTTTCTGCTGAGAGTTAAATTAACCGAGGAGTCTATAACATGATCTTCTCTATTTGCCACCCACACAACCACGGAATAGTACCCTTCATCCAGATTCCAAGATATTGATATTGGGTGTTATTTGGACTGAAGAACCCCAATTCACATACCTCATTAGAGGAGCTGATAGTTTGTCCTATTGACAAAGGTTTTGTTGGTGTTATATCTGCAGAGCTAAAACTTAAGAGCATGGTACACAGAAGCAAACAAGCAAACCTAGTTGTCCCCATGTGCGTTCTTGTGTCTCCAAGATTGATTTCCTTCATATTAGAGGGAGAAGATAACACGAATGCAAGAAAAAGTGCCAAAAAAATATATTCAAGGACTTAATGAGATTTATTGTGAAGCACCCCGGAAAAAAATGTTGACCATCTTCCAAGATTCTGCATAGAATATTGTTTTATAGTGTAAAAGCAAATTAAAATAACAAGTTGGACCCAAAGAATTGAATTATAGAACTCCAGCCTCTGAACTCAAACAACCATTCAGTGGTTGACCTCATATTGAAACATTACGTCATTTTCATGTGCTTATTGGAGCTTGAATTCGTGATCGCCTAAGTAAGCCTAGTAATAGAGAAATCCGTTAGCCAAAAAAAACCTAATTACAGAGACGCAAGACTTGAACAATACAAGTCTTTTATACGTCTATCATCATC